>QLTV01003772.1:1547112-1577425 GCA_003457575.1 Thermophis baileyi
AATTTTTTGGAAATTTTTTTCCTTCTGCGCATGCGCAGAAGCCGAGTCCACGGCACTGCGCATGCGCCGCCATCTTGTTTTTGGCTTTTTTGGGGGGGATTTTTTGTGGATTTTCAGCACTGCGCATGCGCACGCCCGCACGGCACAGCCGTGTGGCGCGGGAGGAAGCGAACCGGCGGCAAGGTAAGTTAGAACCCACCCCTGGTGGCCATCTAGGCAAATATCATTCTGGACTCTTAACATCCCAAACAGCTTTGGTTACTAACAATATGAACAACTGGATTTAAGCCTCCCTGAATACAAATGAGTTACTGATTTGTGGCTGTTTTTGCCAACCGCAATCTGTTTCCAAGCTATTCTCATGTGGCTTTTTTTAATTTATATTTTATTGCTCTTTAATTAACAAAAAAGAGAGAGAGAGAGAGAAAAGGAGCAAAACACAAGGATAATAGTGATAGAGTTATATACAGTTGTCAAAGAGAGAGAAAAGAAGACATAAAAATAAAACAAAAAAATGAAAGAAATATAAGGAAAAAACACAAATATGAAACACCATAATCATAATACAGTTACAGCTCTCTATATACTTGTCTAATGCAAATATTATTCAAATACATATATATATATATTTCTAATATATTTATGGTAAAGGTAAACATAAATGTTTCCCCTGTCCAATCATATCCAACTCTAGGGGGCGGTGCTCATCTCCGTTTCTTAGCCGAGGGAGCCAGCATTGTCCAAAGACGGTCATGTGGCCAGCATGCCTATGCGCCAAGGTGCACAGAATGCTGTTACCTTCCCACCAAAGTGGCACCTATTTATCTACTCACATTTGCATGCTTTCAAACTATTCAACACCACCGACAATGCTGCTACCCTACAAAAAGACCTTGACTATGTGTCAGAATGGTCCAACAATTGGCAACTCCAAATCTCATCCAACAAATGCTCTGTTTTACACATTGGCAAAAAAAAACAGAACACAAAATACAAGCTGGGCGGATACGACCTTGTAGACGACCCTCACTCTGTCAAGGACCTTGGAGTACTTATCTCAAATGATCTAAGTGCCAGAGCCCACTGTAACAGCATTGCAAAAAAGGCATTAAGAGTTGTTAACCTAATCTTGCGTAGCTTCTTCTCTGGCAATATTGAACTGCAAACTAGGGCATACAAAACTTTTGCTAGACCAATCCTCGAATACAGCTCATCTGTCTGGAACCCGCACTGCATAACAGACATAAATACAATCGAGCGAGTCCAGAGATATTTCACGAGAAGAGTCCTCCACTCCTCTGCTCGCAACAAAATACCTTATACCACCAGACTTGAAATTGCAGCACACAAAATCATCCGCTACAATGTCCTTCCTATCAATGAATACTTCAGCTCCAACCACAACAATACACGAGCACACAATAGATACACACTTATGGTAAACCGCTCCAAACTTGATTGCAGAAAATACGACTTCAGTAACAGAATTGTCAATGCCTGGAATGCACTACCTGACTCTGTGGTTTCTTCCCCAAACCCCCAAAACTTTAACCTTAGACTGTCTACTGTTGACCTCACCCCATTCCTAAGAGGTCCTTAAGGGGCATGCATAAGCGCATCAGCGTGCCTACTGTCCCTGTCCTAATATTCCCTTTTATTTGTATCCATTTCTTGTATTCATAATCAGGTTGATACTTATATCTGTTATCTAATACATGCTTGATGAAATAAAATAAATAAATAAAAAATAAAAATAAACTTGCCCTGTAGCACGGCGCTCAGGTCTCAAATTCAGGTTGTTAGCTTTCCGGATTTTTAGCTCAGTGTCTTTAACCACTGAGCCATGGTGCCCCCTATATTTACAGTATATTACCTTTTTTAACCTCCTGTATTGTGTATCAATGAATCCCGCATTTCATTGTGTTCATCTATACAAAGACTACGTCGATAGGCAATCTGCTCATAAGTGGCACCCACCGTCAACTCCTCAATGAGTAGATGGAGCTGTACATTTGTCTTTCCAATACTGCAGTACCAAAATAAATGTTTTAGCCATGGAAAGGACACAGAGAATTTTTTGCGTTATCCAGTTGTCAAATTCCATGCACTAAGTATATGGTTCAAAAGAATATTATCTCCTGAAAATTTTAGCTTTGGTTGCACAATCATATTTATATAATCCATTCCTTTCTCCCAAAACTTAGTAAGTATAAGACATTGTAGAAACTCACGTTTCAAAGATGCATTATCCTCGTTGCATCTGCAAGAAACTGCTGCTTTTGACAGTCCTTTCCTTTTCCATACAAAGCTATTTTCAAGTGAGTTGGCTATGTGATGTAATAAAGGAGGAACTAGACCTAGGCGGGCATAGCTTTGAGGTTGAGGATTACCTGTACTTCTGGAAGGACAGATAGCCAGTCTTGGTTGAGATGTACAGATAGCTCTTGATTTTAAATCTATACCCACCTATCTCTAGTTCCTCAACCAAGACTGGCTACTTGTCCTTCCAGGTTATGCCCTGGTCTCAGTCTCTGTCTCTCCCCCCCTCCCTCCCTCCCTCCCTCTCTCTGTCTCTCTCTTCCTCCCTCCCTCTCTCCTCTCTCTCTCTCCCTCCCCTCTCTGCACAAATTACCCATGTGGTTAGACTTTAGTTTATTTAGTTTGTCAAGCATGTATGAGAAAGCAAGTATAAGTATGAACATAACATATTAACATATAAGTATAAACAGGTATAGGTATATACATAAGAAATGAGTACGAATAAATGGGAACGGTAGGACAGGGACGGTAGGCACGCTGGTGCGCTTATGCACGCCCCCTTACAGACCTCTTAGGAATGGGGTGAGGTCCACGGGAGACAGTTTAAGGTTAAAGTTTTGGGGGTTTGAGGATGTAACAACAGAGTCAGGTAGTGCATTCCAGGCATTGACCACTCTGTTGCTGAAGTCGTATTTTCTGCAATTGAGTTTGGAGCAGTTTACTTTGAGTTTGTATCTACTGTTTGCCCGTGTATTATTGCGGTTGAAGCTGAAGTAGTCATTGACAGGTAGGGCGTTGTAGCAGACGATTTTGTGTACTAAGCTTAGGTTAGACCGTAGGCGGCGTAGTTCTAGGTCAGTGGTTCTCAACCTTTCTAATGCCGCGACCCCCCCCGTGACCCCCCCCACCGCCGCGACCCCTCCCCAAAAGGTTGCACCTAAAGCAGTGGTTCTCAACCTTTCTAACGCCGCGACCCCCCCGCCGCCGTGACTTCCCCCCGCCGTGATCCCCACACGGGATGAGGTGACAAAGGGGGCGTGGCACCAGGGGCAAAATGCTCCCGGTTCGGGCTTGCCTGCGGGTCGCCGGACAGCTGATAGCGTCGGAAGCGGGAGACTTCGCCCGGACACCGCCATTTGGGGTCTTTTACCCTCTGCGCATGCGCAAAGCTGTCTGCGCATGCGCAGAGGGGAAAAGAACCCAAATGGCGGCGTCCGGGCGGGTGGGCGAAGTCTCCCGCTTCTGTCGCTACTGGCTATCTGGCGACCCACAGGCACGGTCGAACAGGGAGCATTTCACCCCTGCAGTGATGGTGGCACCAAGATGGCGGGCTAACGCGCGCGGCGACCCCTGTGAAATGGTCATTTGACCCCCAAAGGGGTCGCGACCCACAGGTTGAGAACCGCTGTTCTAGGTTGTCCAGGTCCAAAATTTCAAGTCTGGTGGCATAAGGGATTCTATTGCAAGCAGAGGAGTGGACTTTGTGCAAGAGGTTCTGCTAAATATTCCTTTGGGGGTTTGCTCTCCTCACACCTGAAGATTTTGTTCAAGGCTACTCTAAGCCTTCAGGGCCAACCCTGTCATTAGATAGAGTGAAGCTGTTCCCTCCTGGCAGGAGACCTCCAATTACAGTATCAGATAGTCTCTGCAGAGTGTCTTTTCCTTTCTCCATGATAACTGGGGCTTGGAAAATATTACAGAGTGTGGATTGCATAAGGAGAATGTGTTATTATTGCTATTACTTATATATTAAAAATGTTATTCATATACTAAAAAAATAGGGAAACAATACCAGAGTTGAGTATTTCTCTCTTTCTGTTCTGAACATATGAAAATATGAATGTTTGCAGTATGTATTACTAAGTTTACTTGTTTGGCCAGGTAAAACTGAAAGTGGAAAATATTTGGAGCACTATCATAAAAGTAATTCTTACCACTAGCTTTTATCGTATTTGTCCTTCTTGTCTGGTTTATAATTAATCCAGAAAAACTGTCATCCCAGGAAAAGTGTTGCAGTCTGTTGTCTGAATGTGAATGTGAATTAAAAGTTATCTGCTGGAGTGACTGAGTGATACTCTACCCATCTCTGTTTCCTTGATGTTTAGGACAACAAGTTTGACTTTAAATTACGGTTTCCATCCTAGGAAGTTGTTACTTTTGCAGATGCAAGAGCTGGGATCTTCTCCTGCAAGGGAAAAAAACCTTCTTGTGTGATTAAAAAAAATTACCTTTGCAGAGTTAGGGTTAATTTTGCAGCTGGAATGATTCGCATGGTATCTGCAGTCTCCTGGCACCACCTCGCTCCTTAAAGGAGTGTATTTCTCTGAACTTGCCTTTGATACAGTTATTCATCCTGGCAAAAAAGGAACATAGGATATCCTTATCCAAGATCCCAGAGATTATTATGGGATCATATATGTTTACCTTGCACTCAGCAGATCTCATTCGCCGAGTTTTCAGGCAAAGTGTTTTTACCTAGCCCAGCAATCCCATCTGATTTTCCAAATAGTTGACCAAGACGGACAGTTGAAGCTTTTCTGGGCCAAAAATGGTCTTTAGCTTCTGAAAGCTAACGGGTACAAACAGGAAATCCTCGACTTACAACCACAATTGGGACCAGACTTTCTGTTGCTAAGCAAGAAGGTTATTAAGTGAGTCACACTTGATTTTATGACCATTTTGCCACAGCTGTTAATCGAATTATTTGTTAAGAGAATCAAGTGATCATTAAATAGATCCAGCTTCCCCCGTTGACTTGTTGATCAGAAGCCAGTTGGGAAGGTCGCAAATGGTGATCATATGATTCCTGGAACTCGTCATAAATACATGCCAGTTGTTAAGTGCCTGAATTTTGACCAGGTGACTGTGGGTGCTATCACTGCCATAAGCTACTTTTTTCAGTGCTGTTATAACTTCAAACTGACACTAAACAAATGAATGTAAGTTGAAGACCACCTGTAATTTGGTGGAATGCCACATGCTTTGCATGCCAAAATCCTAAATTTAATCCATGGCATTTTCAATCCCAATTAGTACTGATGTGGAAATGCAATTTTTGTTGTTGTTGCTGCTATAGAGGCTGTTTCTTGTGATCTTATAAACTTCACAATAGCTAGAAAGAAGGGTGTGCACCTTTTCTCCGAAACACTATATTGTTATGAATTGCCCCTACTGCAATACTAAATATTTGGGGATGGCTTGATCATGAATGGACAGATAAAATCTTGAGCTTTAAAACTTGCCAAGATACAAACTGTTATTATTGGTGAAATTGTAACCAGATCTGACCAATTTTCAAATAGCCTTCTATACAGGTGTGGGTTCTAACTTACCTCGCCACCGGTTCGCTTCCTCCCGTGCCATGTGGCTGGGTGCACATTGTGTGCCGCGTGGCCATGCTGCGCTTTGCACGCATGGGCGCACATGCACAGTGCCAAAAACTCGGCTTCTGCGCATGCGCAGAAGCAAAACAAGCAAAAAAAAATCCAAAAAAGCCCAAAACAAGATGGTGGCGCATGCGCAGTGCCGAAAACTCAGCTTCTGCGCATGCATAGAAGCAAAAACCAGCAAAAAATTCAAAAAAAAAATTCAAAAAAAATTTCCCCAAAAAAAATTTCAAAAAAAAGATGGCAGCGTCCACGGACCGGCACTGACAGAACCGGCTCCGTGATGTCACCACCAGTTTACTACCGGTTCTATAGAACCGGTGTGAACCGGGAGGAACCCACCTCTGCTTCTATATCTATATCAGAGGAGACTGGTAGAGTTTATTAGGTATACCATGTCTGGACCTAGTGGCTGGCAGACATCCAGCCACTAGGTGGGAGCAACTAAGATATTGTATATCTCTTTGCTGCCATCTAGTGGCAACCTTATTTTACAGTCAAAGTTTTATACTGTATTAGCTATAAACATATATTGATAAATTGTCTTGGGCTATGTGGATAGCCGCAAAACCTCCCCAAATTCTTATTAAGAGTTGGAAGGCATTTAAGGTTGTTGGTACTTCATCAATCAAAATGTCTGTCACAGAATGCACAGACAAATACCAGCTACCAGCATAGAAATGCAGAAACATCCATTCTTTGCTGTCATCTTATAGTTGTCTGGATTTTTGCAACCCCAGATGAGGAAGCCCTAAACCAAAAGAAGCCATCAAGTTCCAAATCTGCCTCGGTATTATTGCTATGTATATGTAAGCTTACAGTTAGGTAGGTAAGTTTGTAGATAGAGTCCTGCTACTGTCATTTTTGAAATCTCCTATGAGGACTGCTATAATCAGTGCATGGACTTCCTGGCATCCTATGTCAATACTGGTCAAAAGGTGAAGTGGTAGTAAATTAGGCGAGATGTTGGAGAACTTCAGCCAGACCAAATGGTCAATTCTGGGGGAAGACAGATAAAACAGTGTATCTCAAGAGTCTGCATCTTACTATTGTATGCATTCCTTGGCTGATCTTGATAAACTTAACAGGGCTGCACATGGTTAATTAAATGGAGATCACCAGGAAATACCAGAACTGTAGGGCAGATTGTGGAATTGGGGGAAAAAACACATCCTGAAGAAGACAAAGGCAAGCCAGTCCCATACCATTGCCAAGAAAACTGCATAAATCACTAGGGCTCTGCTGCCCCCACTGATAAGCCCATTCATTATTCATTCTTTCAGGGCCCCTTGACTTTACTGGTAGATTGGCAGAAACTCCCTTCTCAATTTTTGATTGGATGTGATTTATGTAACCTTTTGGGTAGGCCTAAAATTGTCTTAACACCTGAAGAGAAGAATCTCAGCCTTTACTGAACGTATTTCATGAAACTGGGTTTTCAGATAAAGTTTTGCATTGGATCAGACCCAGCTATTGAGTTATTCCTACAGAAGTGGTTAGCTTGTTGGCTGCTGAAAAATTATAAATAGATCTCAAGTACAGTAATAAAAGGTTCAGCTCTGTGACTTCGGGGCAGAGGGTTGACTAATTCTCTGAGGCTCAACAGAATGTACGATGAGAATGATGGCTGGATATTCAAAAAGTGTTCCAATATTTCTGACTATGTTGATTATTCCATTTTGCATTGCTCTCCTGATCGTCTGCTCATCCAGTCTCCTTTTGCTTGCATGTTTGAGAGTGAATTGGTTCCTCAATAAAAACTCAAAGGTTTTTTTTTTAAATCATTCTCAGGTTGCTGTCAGTGTTCAACGCTATATAGGTCGACTTACAACCACAATTGGGAACAGAATTTCTGTTGCTAAGCATGATGGTTGTTAAGTGAGCCAGGCCTAATTGCCCGACCTTTATTGCCAGTTAAGCAAATCACTGCAGTTGTTAAGTGAATTCTACGGCCATTAAGTGAATCTGGCTTCCTCCCATTGACTTTGGTTGTCTGAAACCCTCTGGGATTGTCACAAATGGCAATTACATGACCCTGGGCACTGCAACCATCTAAATACATGCTGGGTGCCAAGCGCCTGAATTTTGACCACATGATTGTGGGGATGCGGCAATGGTCATAGGTGCGAGGATGAATTGTAAGTTAGTTTTTTTTAAATGTCATTGTAACTTTGAACAGTCAGTAAATGAATGGTTGTAGGTTGAGGACTACCTGTATTGAACCAAGCTCCACAGCTACATCTTCTCATCCTTAAAAAGACACACAGAGAGACAAATCTCTCTCTGTGGTTTTGGATCTTTTTCTTTCCTTCAATATCAATTCATAGATTTCATGATGTCTTTTCATCTAGAAGAAGCCTGATAGGGAGAGAGATGTGATTTCAGTGGTTAGAATGTAGTATTGCAGGCAAACTCTGCCCACAGCCTGGAGTTCGATCCTGATGGGCTCAAGGTTAACTCAGATTCCCATCCTTCTGAGGTTGGTAAAATGAGGACCCAGATTGTTGGGGGCAAGATGCTGACATTGTAAACCTCCTAGAGCAGTGGTAGCTAACCTTTTCGACACCGAGTGCCAAAATGGGAGCGCGCACGAACATTTTCAGCACCGAGTGCCGAAGCACGCGTGCCAGAAACCGGAAAAGTAGATGATCTTGCTCTTCTGGTTTCTGGCGCGCATGCGCGCGCGAAGACCAGCTGTCCAGCACACATGCGCCAGGTCTGCTTGGCCTTTCGAGGTCCTTGCACTTCCCTACCTGCCCCCCCTGCCCGCCCCCCTGGTCCCCGTTGGGGTGGCAGGACATCCCCACCGACAACCCAGTTCCGCAGCCCTGGGGCGGCTGGCTGCCTGGCCAGCAAAGGCTGCCCCGTGCGTCCAACAGGGAGAGGAATGTCGCCTCCCTCCGCTGGAAAGCTGGAGCCCCTTCCCGGCCTTGGAGGCAAGGGGCATCAGCATTTCCGGGGCTTGGGTTGGGAGGTCAGCAGGTGGGAGAGCTTCGCCCCAACTCTGGCCGGGATGAAGCGCCCCCCCCAGTCTGCCACTGAGAACAAGCCGGTGCAGCTCCCCCCTTCCTGGTCACTTCCTGACTGGCGCGCCTCTTACCCCTCGGCGGCGTCTCCATGCTGTGCTCTCCTCCAGCCCTCCTGGGGCAGCGCGGCTCCTCCTTTTCGTCCAGCATCCCGGCTGGATGTTGCAGCGTGATAACCGCCGCTGCCCCCTCGCAGCGGCAGGAGCAGTGGGCGGGGCAGCCGCCCGCCCATCCAGCAAACCCTGCCCCGCTGCCCCATGCGCCCGAGACGGCCAGGCGCTCCGGACCGCGGACGCGCATCGGTGCTGTGGGCTGGAGGGCTGGGGCTGCGCAAGAAGCCCGCTCGGGCGGAGAGGGAGGGAAGCCCTGACCCGCCCATCCTGGCTGGCAGCTCTGCTCCCCTTGTGGGTTTCGGCGCATGCATGCGCACTGGCCAGCTGGTCTTCGTGCACGCGGGAGCGCCAGAAACTGAAAGAGCAGCCGCCCGGTGCGCATGTGCACGCTGGGAAGATGATCTTGCGTGCGCATATGCACCGAGCGGCTGCTCTTTCGGTTTCTGGCGTTCCTGTGTGCGTGAAGACCAGCTGGCCGGCATGCCGGAACCCGGAAGAGCAATGGGTGACGACTCCGCGTGCCCGGAGAAATGGCTCTGCGTGCCACTTCTGGCACGTGTGCCATAAGTTTGCCATCACGGTCCTAGAGACTGCTATAAAGCACTATGGGATGGCATATAAGTCTAAGTGCTATTGCTATTGCAAAGGAATTAACAATTAGATCCCCTTCTGAGAAAGGCAGGTGGGGAGTGATGACTATGCCGAATAATTCTCAATATAATTCCACAAAGAATTAACTGTGAAATAAACTATTAAAACCCCGACCACATTCAGGAGAACAATTCCAAGTGCAAATTTGAATTTCAGCCTCCTTCAAACCAGAGGGAAACCTTCATCTTAATGACTTGAGAGAACCTTTCACAAATCACAATATCTTTTATGATTAAACGTTTAAACCCCTTCTGCTTTTTTTGAGGGGGTGGGGGGCAAATATTATATTTTTTTCTGTCAAAGAAATCAAAGAGCACCTTTAAATATCGTGACAGAGAACTAGGTTGCTGGTTGACTGGTATTTCCCAGGGTGGAAAAAAAAACCTGAGCTGGCAATCATGGGTAACAGCGCGTGAAGGAATCCATGGAGCCTGGAGAAGATGAACTATTTTTTTTTATTGTCTCATATAATTAAAAAGAGAGAGCAAGAGAAATTCCAAGCACACAGATGCGCACACATGTGGGCACATCCACCCACGTCGCACCACAAAAGAACTGGGAGAAATTAAAAACAAAAAGCATCCCACCTGTATCAGGGTGGGTCTGACCACTGAAATCAGAAATAGATACAGAGAAATCCATCCTGTCTGGATAATTAAACCTTTCCTGTTCTTTCACCACAATTGCAACGAAAGAGACGTGTTGCTCATTCTTCATGCCAAACTACGATTCCAAAGCTGTCACTTTCAATTGGAAGGGCGTCTGTCACTTTACTTATTTTTATTCACCTGCCCTTTTGTCTGGTATTTTGGGGCCGGCAAGAAACACACCCAATTGCGTAGAGGAAACAGAGTCTTTGAAAGGTGCCATTTTAAAAAAAAAAAAAGGTTCCTGTGTGACCTGTCTCTGAAAGAGATCATCTTTTGTGAGGCAAGGCTACAAAATGGAATCTGAACTGAACTTCTGTGTTATCCCCCCGTTTTATTTTTAAAGACTTCCATTCTGAAAAAAGAATATTTAACCTTTTAAAGTTGTTTGAGGATGCCAGAGAAATGTATGGTTCTTTCTGAAAAGTCATCCCCATTCTGAGTGTGTGTAATGTAAAATGTACATTGGGCATTTGGTAACATGTGGCTTTCAATCTGAGTCTTATAGTTGGACCTGAGAATGCTGAATCACATGAAAGACAATTAATAATTCAGAATTAAAGTTGACACTTTCTGCATTTAGTTACAGTACATAGCTGCATTTTCTTTCTGGCCTGATTTCTATCCTGTCTTTTGGGGTGTACATAGCAGTCATTCCCATTTCTCCTCATAACAACCCTGTGCAATAGGTTATTAGACCAGGGGTGTCAAACTCGTGGCGTCACGGCGGCGTCACGTGACCTACCGGGACTTGTTTCTCCTTCGCTAAACCGGGCGTGGGCAGTGCGTAGCGCATCCAGCTCACAGGCCGCGAGTTTGACAGCCCTGGATTAGACTAAGAAAAAGCGAATGCATTAGACCAGCCAGGACCATTCCCCTGGCAGGGGAATTCTGGGAGTTGAAGTCCACATATCTTTAAAGTTGCTAAGGATGAGAAACACTGCATTACACTGAGAAGGTAATAGATAAAGTAGAGGGAAAGGCTGCTTTAACTCATGGGTAGAACTCAGGTTGGGCATGCTGAAGTTCCAGCTTTGGTCCCTTATATCTCTAGTGGGGACCAGGCTTAAATGAGACAGTGATGAAAATGTAACTTCGCAACAAAACCATGCATTTACAACCTTTCCAGGTCTGCAAAGCAAAGTTGAAAGTAAAATCATAACCATGATGGCTGTTTCACTTAGCAACTACTTAATGACTGAGTTGCCGTTCCCAATTGTGGTCATTAAATGAGGACTACTTGTCTGGTTGCAGAAATTAATTTCTGTCTAATTCAGTGGTTCTCAACCTTTCTAATGGCGCGACACCCCCGCCACAGTGACCCCCTCCCCGTCCCCTCCCCGCGCGGGATGAGGTGACAAAGGGGGCATGGCACCAGGGGCGAAAGGCGCCTGCGCATGCGCAGAGAGTAAAAGAACCCAAATGGCGGCGTCCGGGTGGGTGGGCGAAGTCTCCCGCTTCTTTAGCTACCGGCTGTCCGGCGACCCGCAGGCACGGCCGAACGGGAGCATTTCACCCCTGCAAGTGACGGTGGCACCAGGATGGTGGGCTAATGCGCGCGGCAACCCCTGTGAAATGGTCGTTCGACCCCCAAAGGGGTCGCGACCCACAGGTTGAGAACCGCTGGTCTAATTAGACTAGATGGCAGGCCTTCCACCAATTTCCCTCCACCACCCCTTCATTTTTTCTCTAGTTAAATGGGAGCTCCTCTCTCCAAGACTTTTGGGCTAGCTATGGATGTGATAGCTGGCAGGCAGTCTTTCTGGCAAGCTGACCGTCATTGTCTGAACTTTTTTTTTTTAACAACTCAAACTGAATATTCTCATGCTGCCATCTGGGTTCTGCCAGCTTCTTGTTTTGTCATTTTATTCTTTTGTTCTCAAATCTTTTTCCCTAATTGTACCGCCTCTGTCTTTAAAATCTCTACGTTGCCTTTTCTTTTGTTGCACATCAACAAACCATCTAATTAAAAAAGTGACTTCCAGATCTACAAAGAATAGAAAATAGATTTAACACGGATTGTGTAGAAAAACATAGTATCTTTCTAGCCGACAGTGAGTGATAAGGTATACAACTGTCAGCGTTTTGCAAATATTTATTTTCCATATTGTAAAGACCAAAGTATTGGTGTAGGGGTAGGGGTAGGGAAACTTGGGTTTAAATTCATCCTCTGCTCACTTTGACACTGTTACTATCTTGAGTGAAGGTGATATGTAAATATACAGGTAGTCCTCAACTACAATAGTTTGCTTAGTGACCATTTGAAGTTACAACGGCACTGAAAAAGTGACTTATGACTATTTTCACACTTATGACTGTTGCAACATCCCCTCAGTCATGTGATTTACATTTGGATGCTTGACAACTGATTCATATTTATGACGGTTGCAGTGTCCCGGGGTTATGTGATCACCTTTTGAATTCTTCTGACAAGCAAAGTCAGTGGGGAAAGCAGATTCACTTAACAACCCTGTTACTAATTTAACAACTGCAGTGATTCACTTAACAAATGTGGCACGAAAAGTCGTAAAATGGGGCAAAACTCACTCAACAAATTTCTCACTCAGCAACATAAATTCCAGGCTCAATTGTGGCCGTAAGTTGAGGACTACCTATAATGAATAAATACAATAATAAATAAAATATATAAACACTGTTTAAATCTGACCGTGAATGAGGAAACAATTTCTTCCTCTGAGTTTTCAATACAGTAGACCTTGACTACAGTCTGTTCATTTAACAAAGGTTTCGAACTTATGACAGCCTTGGAAAAAGTGACTTGCAGCCAGTCCTTGAAGTTATGATTGTCGCACCATCCCCATGGTCCCGTGATCACAATTTGGGCACTTAGCAATCGGCTCACCTTTACGATGGTTGCAGTGTCTTGTCATGTGATCATGATTTGCAACCTTCCCAGCCTGCTTTCAACAAACAAAGTCAATTCATGACCACATTATTCACTTAACAACTACATGGTACTGTTAATGACTGTGGAAATTCAATTAATGACCACAGGGAAAAATGGTGGTAAAATCAGGTCTGATCATGTGACAATTGCATTACTTAGCAATCAAAATTCTGGTTCCAATTGTGGTCATATATTGTGGACTATCTGTAGCATCTGCAGCTTATGAAGTATTCACCAATGGTTTGAGCGGAAGAGCCGAATCTGTCATGCATTCCCAAAGCATCTGGAAGGTACCAGGTTAGGGAAAGCTGATATAGATGATTGATACTTTGTTTTTGACTTTCCCGATCAAATTTCAAATGTTTGGGAATTGCTGACCCAATCCATCTCTTCCTTTCTGTTCTTCTGCAGTTTTCATCTGTAGCTTTATGGTGGCAGCCCCAATATTTGGCTACCTTGGTGACCGTTTCAACAGGAAGATTATTCTTAGCTGTGGGATCTTCTTCTGGTCAGCCATTACCTTCTCCAGCTCCTTCATCACTGAACAGGTAAGAGCTTTGCAGAGGGAATAATATGTGCTCTGCAGCTGGAGGAGCTGGTCAGGTGAGACATGAGCTTTTGGAATGAAAAAGAGGGTGAGGCATTCTGGAGAGATGTATGGCTCAGGAGGAGATCGTATGTTCTACCCATATAGAAGTAGCCTCAGTCTCCAGCACTTTGAAGGAAATATAAAGCTCTGGTCAGCCACTTGATGTAGACCAGCGGGTATTGAACTATGACAACTTTAAGACAAGTTGAAATCCACAAATCTTAAAAGTTGTCAAGGTTGGATACCCCTGATGTAGAATAGAATAACAGAGTTGGAAGGGACCTTGGAGGTCTTCTAGTCCAACCCCCTGCTTAGGCAGGAAACTCTACACCACTTCAGACAAATGGTTATCCAACATCTTCTTAAAAACTTCCAGTGTTGGAGCATTCACAACTTCTGGAGGCAAGTTGTTCCACTGATTAATTGTTCTAACTGTCAGGAAATTTCTCCTTAGTTCTAAGTTGCTTCTCTCCTTGATTAGTTTCCACCCATTGCTTCTTGTCCCACTCTCAGGTGCTTTGGAGAATAGATTGACTCCCTCTTCTTTGTGGCAGCCCCTGATAGTATTAGAAAGGAGAATGGACAATTAGTTTGCTTCACGCACACAAAACTCAACTTTAGTCACTGGTATCTCCAGCTAAAAAGAGCCGTGGATGGCGCAGTGATTAGAATGCAGTATTGCAAGGCAAACTCTGCCGACTGCCAGCAGTTCGATCCTGACCAGCTCAAGGTTGACCCAGCCTTCCATACTTCCGAGGTCGGTAAAATGAGGACCCAAATTGTTGGGGGCAATATGCTGACTCTGTAAACCACTTAGAGAGGCTGCAAAGCACTGTGAAGCAGTATATAAGTCCCAGTGCTATTGCTATTGTTATACATCGGAAAAATCCTTGGCTGAAATCCTACTTTTACCAGTCAGCGTAGACAGTAATTGAGCAATGATCTCATTTAGCCTGCTGTCTCTGAGAACAGGCAGTTTTCCTGCATGCTAGGTAAATCTTGTGGGAGAGCATCTATTTTGCATAGAAAAGATCCCAGCCCTAATCTTTAGCATTGTCAAGCTGGGTTGAGAAAGACAGCCGTGTGAAATCTTGCAGAGTTATTACTAGCAATACTGAACTAGATAGATCTATTGTTTGATTTGTTGTGATACAGAATCATTGAAGGTCATTGCCTAGCAGTAGAATCCTTGTTTTTCCTTCAGAGGTTGTGGGTTTTCAGTATCTCAAGATGGAGTTGGAAACATGGACCTGGATTGGCCACCTGGTCAGATCCAAGCCAATCTTCCAAATTAGTATCAGTTATATACCAGCTTTCTGGCTTACAAAGATATATCAGGAGTAGCCCATCTAGTGTCTTCCAGATGTTTTGTAGAATTCTCACCTGTTTCAAACAAATCCTTAGAACATCAGCAAGTTGCTAGATTGTCAACCTTCACTCTAGTTTCTTTGCACTTTGCCTTTACAAAGTCCCAAATAAGTTGCTCTTAGATGGAAACTTTTGAAATAAATTAAGCAATCATTCTTCAACTCCATCAGGAAATGGCCATTGTTCAGGGCGAGCTATAATCCGTCCTCTTTCTTTCAATTATTTTCTAACAGTTGCAACTATAATAACAGGCCTCCAAAGAAAGAAGTTGAGCTTTGGATTTGACCTCTTGGTCTTTGGCCAAAGTTAACAATTTTTAGCGATTTTATGGCCATCACAGACTGAAAGGTGGCAGTCAGGACATTGTGACCCTACAATGCAAGGAGTCTAAAGTCCACTATATTAGGGAAGCTACTTGGTGCCAAAAGGAAGGAAGGCTGATTCTAAGGTGATACCTAATTTTTTTTGTACTAAAAGTAACATTACCCACCACCAGCCTCAAATTAGCTGTTTGCAGGAGCTTTAATATGGGGACACTCAGGGGTGGGTTCTAACTTACCTTGCTGCCGGTTCGCTTCCTCCCGCGCCGCGTGCATGCGCAGTGCAACCCCCCCCCAAAAAAGCTGAAAACAAGATGGCGACGCATGCGCAGTGCTGGAAACTCAGCTTCTGCCCATGCGCAGAAGAAGAAAAAACCCCGAAAAAAATCCCCCCCCCAAAAATTTAAAAAAAATTAAAAAAAAAGATGGCGACGTCCACGGACCGACACTGACCGAACAAGATCCATGATGTCATCGTGACATCACCAGCGGGTCACTACCGGTTCGGGCGAACCGGTCCGAACCGGGAGGAACCCACCTCTGGGGACACTGCAAATGAAAAAGGTCCTCTGGTATGAGAGTGAATGCAAGACCTTTTAAATTTTTACAGGCGGTGAGGACATAAAGTAATTCATTCCATTCCTATGATTAGTGATTCTGAAGGTACATACCATTAGTTACACAGCCTTCCCAGACTTGCATCATTTATAAGGTGCAAAAGAGGCTCCAGTGGACCATTAGACTGAATCTTGGAAGAGGCCAACAACTCCTCTTCAGAGGCCCTGCTTGCAAATTTGGCATAATGTTAAGTTAATTTGACAGGCACTAGGCACAGTGTATCTTCACATTGACATCTTATCGGTAAAACTCCCATCTCAGACTTAAATATCTTTGTCAGCTTTTAAATGGATCCCGAACATCTTTTTCTAGTTTGATCTGCTTTTAATGATGATATCAAATTAAACAAGAAAGAGGTCCCTGCTGCTCTGTTTTAACTGTTTTATTTCTTATACTGGCCTATATCACTGTTTTGGTTACTGCTTTTATTTGTAAGAGACAAGGGTTTTTTTTTGTTTTGTATTTTTAATTGTAAATATAAGCTCCCATGGTGGGGAGGTCCTAAGGTGATATAAATAAATAAAGTTTGCTTTGTCTGAATCTTCCCCGTTAGCATTAGTCAAATGTTGAAAGTCTGTGAGTCTATGAATTTATTCTGTATAGTTCCCAAAGGTAGGACAAGAACCAGTAATACCTTAACAGAAGGAAATGCAAACTAGAAATAAGGAAGAATGTTCTGTCATGAGAAATATTAAGAAAATATATCCAACTTGCCTGCTGGAGTCATGGATTCTCCATCACTGGAGATTTTCAAGCAAATATTAGAGAGTCATTTGCTTGGCTGGGCCAGTGTTTTTCAACCTTGGCAACTTTAGGATGTGTGGACTTCAATTCCCAGAGTTTCCCAGCCAGCATATCTGGCTGGGGTATTCTGGGAGTTGAAGTCCATAGATCGTAAAGTTGCCAAAGTTAAGAAACATTGGCCTGGGGTGATCAAATGAGAATTCCTGCCCAGGAGGTCAGGAGGTTAGACTTGAAAATCTCTATTACACACCTATGATTCTATGATGACATCAAGATTTAGCCATAATTCTTGACAATATAGCTGGGTGTGATCCCGATTTATTCCCACACTGAAGGTTTGGACTGGGTGTGAAACTTGTCTCTGGCTATCTAAGCATCCATGCCTATCACTTATCACCACAATCTTGGTTCTTAGAACAAAGTAAACAACAGATTCAGATTATTCAAGATTGTTTTCAATAGTTTCTTGATCTGGAAATATGTTAAGTTTGGAAAATCAAACCTGTTTTTTTTTTTAAAGGCCACATTAACATCTGTGTACATTTTAGTACACGTTCCTTCATTTTACTTGCAAATTTTGCCTAATGTATACTACTCTTCTGTTCCCAAATAGATCCCATATGGTACGTTATTTCATGAATATATGCATTTTTCTGCAAACGGCTTCTTAATGCACATTTTGAACATTACTCTATTGGTTTGAAAATGCAAAATGAAGTAAGGTTACATTCAGATGTCAAATAAATCAATTTTATTTGTAGCCTGCACAGTTGAAGGCAAATAGAGAAAAACACCTTGAGTCTTCTAATGGTTCACCTGCTCTCTGTCCCTTAAAGTACTCTTCTATGAGAATGAGATACTGAAACAAATTATACCACCAGGCTATACTTCAAGTAAAAGTGTCATCTCTGACTGGTTTTTTTGCATTAAAATATGCTTTCACATATAAGCAAGAACAAGCCTCTTGGTGTATTCTCTTCTTACATGGAATTTCTATCGCTGTGTTTGACATTTAAAAATGGTGTTGTCTGCTTCGTTCCATAGTTCTGATTTAAGATTCCATTATTTAGTCGTTCATATGACTAAAACACGTGAAGAACAGTTGCAGGACTTAGGTATGGCTAGACTAGAGAAAAGAAGGACTAGAGGTGACATGATAGCAGTATTCCAGTATTTGAGGGGCTGCCACAAAGAAGAAGGAGTCAGGTTATTTTCCAAAGCACCAGAAAGCAAGACAAGAAACAATGGTTGGAAACTAATCAAGGAGAGAAGCAACCTGGAGATAAGGAGAAACTTCCTAACAGTGAGAACAATTAACCAGTGGAACAGCTTGCCTCCAGAAGTTATGGGTGCTTCATCACTGGAGGCTTTTAAGAAGAGACTGGACAGTCACTTGTATGAAATGGTATAGGGTCTCAAGCAGGGGGTTGGACTAGAAGACCTCCAAGGTCCCTTCCAGTTCTATTCTGATTCTGATTCATTTTGTAGAGGGAATTCTATCTATATTCTCTCCCTGCCACCAGCATGAGAAGGAAGATGAACATTGCAGATTCCACCTTTTTATTCTGTTGTGTCAGGCTATGCCAAGCGTAATATTTAGGGGGCGGGAGGAGAGGTTAAGTATGGGATCATCCAGCAAGCTGTTTTGAATTATGCAACCACATTGATTTCAGGACCACGCGTGGAAGAGGTTGCTCGTGTCCACATATCAAGGCTCTTTAGTTGTCACTGCTGTTAGGTCACACACGGTTAGCTGCTGGGAAATGGAGCTTGCCTGTTTTGAAACTCGGTTGCAGAGGCTAATTAATGCATACCTGGTGAGATGAACCAAAGCTGGCTCAGTCACTCAGTAGAGCGATTTCCCTCCAGTGGAGGGAAGCTGGCTGTGTTTCATTCATCGCTGCAGACCAACTGCATTCCAGAGATTGTTCTTCTGCCGTCACACCCAGATGGGGAATGGGCAGCTACTTAGCCAGCCTGCCACCTGATCCCACAGGTGAGCTATTTTTATAAAATTAGGATTGCTGCCTCCTAGGGAAGGGCAGATGTGCATGGCCTGTCATTCCCACGGCCCTAATACCCAGCACAAATTATGTATCCCAAAGGAGAGCTAGTTCCCAAGCCCTGCCTTTTACATTTATTGGATCATTTGACTTTCATGCCCTGTTCACACCTCCCAGTTTTCCTGCCGGTAAAATGGAAAGGATAGCAGTTTGTTGTTTGCAAGGTTGGCTTGTCAGATTAAAAAATTATTAGCCCATCTTCTATGAAGTGACATGAGAGAAACACTAAAAATGTGCAAAATCTGTCCGTTCAGGGAATGAATCTTTCCAGAGAATTCCAGAATGTTCCATTTCCCTGCCCTCCATTTTTGGATCAAACTGCTTCTGCTTTCGCAGATTTACTTCTAGAAACTTCCGAACAGCCCCTTCCCACAAAAGGACGTGGATTGGAGGAGTTTTGGCATGGCCCAGAAGGAAATGGAATCTTTTGGAATTCTCTGGAAAGGTTCATTTCCAGATTGAGAAATTTTGCATATCTCTAGTGAACACTCTTAGAAATAGTGTGCTAATGATGTTGGCTGGAACTGAGGCCGTGTCCCTATGTGTCCTTCAGACCAACAATTTTTCCCATGGTCTCAAAGATCATAAAAGGGCTTCTGGTGAAAACGGGTGGCGTTGAGGAACTGTCAGATGAAATGCAGAAAGGATTGCAATTTTTCTTATTTGCTAAGTGAAAAATGTGGTCCATACTCCACACCCTTACCTCTGTAACAGCCCTTCAAGAAGGCTGCTGTCTCTTTTTCCATAGTGTTCCATGGGGAGACATGATAGCAGACTCCCAGTGCTTGAAGTACAGTCACAGGGGAAAGGGGTGAATATATTTCACCCATAGCTCACGAGGGTAGGCTTTTATAGCAGAAGATCCAAATTTGAAACAAAGAGGAATTTTCTGAGCATGAGACGTACCAAGCACTGAATCAGGTGGCCCCCTGGGACCTCCATCACTGCAGGTTTTCAACCAAAGTTGAGCAGCCACTTGTATGGGAGATGCTGTCAAGATTCCTGTCTTTGGGTGAGGGTTGTACTTGAAGACCCCCTAAGACCCGTTCCAGGGGGAGATATCATGAAGGAATGCCTCAAGGGGGTGGGGTGGGGGAAGCTTTTTTTAGATTTGGAAGCGAGGACAGTCTGACGGGTTTCACGGCAGCGGAAGGATACACAACAGACATCAACACTCAGCAGTAGCATCCTGTGCTATTCCTAACAAAAAAAAAATGTTCAAAACAAATAAATTCTCAGACAACCTGAGAAGACAGAGAGAAAGCAGGGAGGGGGGGGGGAGGGGATCCCTGTTCCTCAGGAGAAGATGATTTTTGACAAATTTCTGCAGATTTCATCACATCATTAGGTGAAATGTTCACTGAGCATATTAATCAAAGGTAGCTATACTGGTAGTCATCGGTGAATGACCACAATGGAGCCCATAATTTCTGTGGTTAAGCAAATCAGTTATTAATGAGTTTTGCCCCATTTTATGACTTTTCTTGCCACCGTTGTTAAGTGAATCACCACAATTGTTAAGATAGTAACATAGTTGTTAAGTGAATCTGGCTTCCCTGTTGACTTTGCTTGTCAGAAGGTCGCAAAAGGGGATCACATGAGCCCAGGACACTGCAACCATCATAAATTCATGCCAGTTGCCAAGTGTCCGAATTTTGATCAGATGACCATGGGGATGCTGCAATGGTTATAAGTAAGAAAAATGGTCATGTCACTTTTTTCAATGCTGTTTAGTAATTTTGAGCGGTTACTAAATGAATGGTTGTAAATTGAGGATTATCTGTAATGGCCATAAGAGAAATTCCAAAATCGTCTTCAGATAATACAAGAAAGAGTGTGACAGCTTTTGAGCTCAAAAAGGGGACAGCTTTGATGGAGCAGTCATAGCTGCCATATTGATTTTTTTTTAACTCTGTCTGTGGAGGGTACAGATAGTCCTCAACTTACAACAGTTCATTTAGCGATGGTTCGAAGTTTCAAAGGTACTGAAAAAAAATGACTTATGGTCATTTTTCACACTTATGACCGTTGCAGCATCCCCCTGGTCACGTGATTTACATTCGGATGCTTGACAACTGATTCATATTTATGACGGTTGCAGTGTCCCGGGGTCACCTGATCCCCTTTTGCAACCTTCTGACAGGCAAAGTCATTGGGGAAGCCAGATTCACTTAACAACCGTGTTACTAATTTAACAACTGCAGGGATTCACTTAATAAATGTGGCAAGAAAGGTCGCAAAATGGGGCAAAACTCCCCATTTTACGACCTTTCTTGCCACATTTATTAAGTGAATTTTTCACTTAGCAGCATAAATTCCGGCCTCAATTGTGGTCGTAAATCAAGGACTATCTGTATCATGCTTTGGCAGGCTAGTAACTACCTGAGGAGGGAGGGATTGAGATCAAGTGGACAGTTCCGAGTTTTTCCTTACCTGTGTTGGGGTCCTTCTCATTTAACCATGGGCTGCCCCACACTGGTAGTTATGACATCCCATCCGACCAAGTGGGAAGTGTGAGGGAGAAAGATGTAACACACACATACACACAAACAACCATGAATGCAGTTCATGGGCCACGTGGCCAGGAAACCAATATTCCCTTTTTCTATTTTACTGTCCACTCGGTAATATGGTGTTATGAGGCAACCATTTTTCCCCCCAGACCTCAGGATAGGAAATAAAGCTCTATCATGTCTCCAGAGTATTACCACAGCTTACTATCTTGAGGTAAACTTGTTTGTGCCTGCCTAAACAAAAAAGGTTAAAAAAAAAACCTTAATTTTGAGCTGTCTATATCTTTAGGGATAAAAATACATACTTAATTATTTTAATGGCTGTGTGTCACAATTCCTCCAACTTCACCAACTATGGTGCAGCAACAAGTGAGCAATTTAAAACTTCGGCCAGCAATGGTTTGGGTTTTATTCTCGATAGCAAAAATAGGCTATAAACCCTTAGGGTGTGTCAAGACTGCAGAAAGGTCTGGCTAAAAATATGTTGTTGCATAAGGCAAAAGTACAATTTTGCATAAAGAAGTCAACTCAGTTGGTAAAACTAGCGAGAAGACAGTATTTCCAGAGTTTCAATGGGGAGCAAACCTGAGGCCATGTAGCTTCCTCTTCTTCCTCTTCTCTCCATTCTCCACTTCCCAAAGATAAGGTAAAATCTGACATCTGTATGGAATCTGCAATACTTAACGGATTCAGTGCTCTCATTCATAGTACAGGTAGTCCTTGACTTACAACAGTTCATTTAGTGACCGTTCAAAATTACACAGCACTGAAAAAAATGACTTATGACCATTTTTCACATTTATGACTGTTTTTCACACTTTGACCATGATCAAAATTCAGACGCTTGGTAACTGACTCATATTTATGACAGTGGCAGTGTCCTGGGATCATGTGATCCCCTTTTGCGACCTTCTGACAAGCAAAGTCAATGGAGAAACCAGATCCACTTAACAACTGTGTTACTAACTGAACAACTGCAGTGCTTCACTTAACAACTGTAGCAAGAAAGTCTGTGAAAAGGGGCAAAACTCACTTAAAAAATGTTTCACTTAGCAACTTAGAATGACAGGGTTCCAAGTAACACCCCCAAAGAAAGAAAACTCCGAGGCTTGAGTTTCCTCAAAGCTCCACTTTATTAGAGATGTCATATTGGCACATCTGGGAAAACCCGAATCTGAAAGCTTCCGGTTTTCCAAACCCAAAAGAAAGTTCAAGTCCCTGCTCCAGCACCCACATGTCCATCACCTTGTCCAATCAATGCACCGTCCCAACTGGAGATGCCTCCCAGGAACACCCCTCCAGGTGCAGGGCAGAGTGACCTTGACTCTCGGAGAAAGGAATGTTGTTATGACTATATTTCCACACACACACACAATCCCCCCTCCCAGTTTCCCACAGCACTAAATGTGGCAGGCCTGAAGATCCAACACCCAAGATGGTTTCCAGGCCTGACATAGAAATTTTGGGCTCAATTGTGGTCGTAAGTCAAGCACTACCTGTATTTTATTCCAAATGCTCTCTTGCTAATTAAGAACTAGCAGCATGGTGTAGTGGCTAAGATGCTAGGCTAGGAGCATGAAGGCCCTTTAGGATTGGTGACCTTGGGCTAGTCAGTCCCCCCCCCTCTCGAAATAACACTATTTTGCTAGGCCTTATTTTACACTCATTGGAAACTCACTGTGTAAAGACAACCGTTGAGTTTGGTCAAGCATAATTGAGGTATCTTGGGTCTCTTGCTTTCTTAAGAACTTTGGACTTCTTGTAAGAGATCTTTCCCAAGTTTGTTAGGGCTTTTCTTGAGCATTTCTCTCTGGTGCTTTTTCTGTATAGTAATGTCAGTCACTTCCTGAACCTCAGAAAAAGATGGTGTGATCTCCGTTCTCCAAGGAGCAAAGCAGTTGTCCTCAACCCTGACATTTCTCATGTCCCCAAATACTGGGTTTTTTTGGAAGACGCCATGGCTTGTCATTTCTAGAAATTAAATTGGTATGAAACAGATGCAGCTTTGTAGTGCAGATGTGACATTTGGTGGCAAGAGTCTGCCTAATGGCATGCCAGAATTTTGTCCATGGAATAATTAGATGAGTGTTGATAGCTTATTTTCCACATTATAAAGTGTCTGGCACTTAAGAAATATAATGAAAATGTAATGGAAAGTATGCATAGTATAGAGGAAATGAACAAAAAGGTTTTGACTTCCCATAACAGTGGAATTTGGGTTACCTATTGAAATAGTTGGCTAGTAGATTCAGGGTTGAGAAAGCAGATAATTACTTGATGTAAGGGCTCATTAATGTACAAAATTCACTGCAGAGAAGATTATTAGAGTATGGGCAAATTTATGGAAAAAGAGAGGTGGATTTAGGAAAAGTACTTGACAGAATAACAGAGTTCGAAAGGAGGTCGGTGATCTTCTAGTCCAACCTCCTTCTCAGGCAAGAAACCCTAAATGAAACAAGCAAAATGTTAAAAAGTTATTTATGTAGTTACTATACATAAATAAATATACTATAGGAGCTATTGGTGGCGCAGTGGTTAGAGTGCAGTACTGCAGGCTACTTCTGCCGACTGTCAGCTGCCTGCAATTTGGCAGTTCAAATCTCACCAGGCTCAAGGTTGACTCAGCCTTCCATCCTTCCGAGGTGGGTAAAATGAGGACCCAGATTGTTGGGGGTAATATGCTGACTCTGTAAACCGCTTAGAGAGGGCTGGAAAGCGCTGTGAAGCGGTATATAAGTGCTATTGCTATTACTTTCCAAGCACATCTAAATTATATTAAAGTAACCAAAATATCTTTACAATCCCCAAGGCATGCCACAACTTTTGAGCACCCCTAATGTTTGGAAATTGAAAGTTAAAAAATTTGACCCGTCCTGCGATACCATTTCAGACAAATGGTTGTCCCACCTCTTCTTAAATTTATTCCATGTTCTACTAAGAGATTACTTGTGGGCTTCATTAATGAAATGTGAACTATAGGTAGTCTTCAATTTATGACCATTTGTTTAGCAACCATTCAAAGTTAAAATGGTGCTGGAATAAATGACTAACGATTGGTCCTCACATTTATGATCATCACAATGTTCCTGCGGTGACGTGATCAAACTTTGGGTGCTTGACAACCAACATGAATTTATGATTGTTGCAGCATCCCAGGGTCACGTGATCCCCAACCTTTCTTTGGGACTTCCAACAAAATCAATTTCACTTAACGATCACATCAAATAGGTCTTAAAATTAGGCATAAATTCACATAACAACCAAATTGCTTAGCGATGGAAGTTCCAGTTGTGAATTGAGACATAATTATGGCAGGATTGGAGTGATAAAACTATAGTAATTGCAAACATCATTGGTCTGTTCTAAACTAGGATCTTAATATTTGGGGTAAAAAGGATGTTTCAATTTCTCCCAGATCACCACCAACATGCCCTGTTTGCATAAACACAGCTGTAAGTTGCATTTAAAAAAAAGACTTAAGTTTATTACAGTATAACATGAGCCTTTTTTCTGGTGCAGATTTCTGCCATGGAGCTTTCAAATTAGATTAGGATCTTCAGCAAAGAGCAAAAATTTTCATACAATGATTATAATGTAATTTTAGTGTCCTTTATCTGCAATTTAATTTAAAGAAACTGGTTACAATATTAGTAATACAATGGGCTTCCTGCCCAATTCTGCCTTTGATTAGGGACCAAATGAGGGCCAAAATGAACAGCTAAAATCTTCCGTTGTTTGTTAATTTATGGAAGAACAATAACACCAAGGATAATCCATACATCCCTTTTAAAATGGGAGTTGCTTTGTTCTCATTATTACTCGTTCATTTGTTTGTTCATTTCTATAGCTTGCACACTCCTATCCTGCAAGACAAACTGTGGTGATTAAAAATAGAATTATTAAATAATAATGAGAATCAGAAAATAGCACAAAATACTACTGAATGTAAAAATTGTGGTGTACCAGAGCAATAAATAATAAATATAAATAAAATAAAATATAAATAAAAAGGGAGTTATAAATATAAAATAAGCTTGCATCAATAATTAAAATCTGACAATAAAATAGGCTACTAGGAAAGAAAAGCTAGAGTAAAAAAAATAGGTCTTAAGGTTTTTCTTAAAGCATAAGAAGGAAAAGGCTGTTTGGACTGACTGGGGATAGAATTCCAGAGTATTTGGAGCTGCATCAATTCATTCTTGTGAATTATGGGCTATTAAGTATCACAGACAAGAAAAGGGCTGTGAAGAATGCACAATGTGAAAAAGAGAAGAGCAGAGCTTGTCTACACGGAAATGCTGGGCAGAAAACTTCCTTCATACATCAGCAGCTGTTTTGGGGAGGTGGGGGGAAGCATTCAGACAAGGAAATGAAACCATTCATGGTAGCCCGTGATGTTCAAAACATAACAAGTTGTTTTCCTCTGTCTTTGGGGAAATGTCAGGGCTGATTCAAATGTATAAAGCCACAGGGAGGATTTTTTTCTGATGAAAAATTATTTGCTGCTTTCTTTAAATTGTAACATGTCAACCAGTGTTTGATCGGACCAAAAGGAAAACTAGAGAATTCTTCAAAAGGAATAAATAGCACTACAGACCATATTAATTGATGGACCAGTGTTCCGATTCAGTATACACCAGATAAGTGTCTCTATCTCATTGATCAATGCTTCTCAATCTTGGCAATTTGGGAATTCTGGGAGTTGAAGTCCAGACATCATAAAGTTGTAAATCATAGCGGAACTGGGAGGGGTTTTTTTTTTAAGAGATTTACAATCCCACATATTAAAGTGTCTTAATTCCACTAAGTGTGCAGACTGCATGTTCTTAAATGTTTTGTCATAGCCAGCCGATTGTAGATACTTGCTAAACATGTTTCCAATATGAAATGTTTGTGGATTCTTTTTCCAGTTGCAAATGGTTAATGCAGCCCTTTCATGTTTGGAGCACCCTTCTCTTTTCCTAATTTAGCATTTGTTTTTCAATCCACTGATGATGTTCATTCAGAAGGAAACAAGAAATAGGTATGGGGGCCTCAAAATAGATATGAAAGATAGGAGCTGTAGGGATCTGGAGCTATGGCACTTAGACAAAAACCAGTTATTTTGGTAGTATTTTCTGCCAGAGATGTTCTTTCTGCTTTATGAACAACAGTTGGTCTTATATACATGCATAATTAGCATTAAATCATAAATATTCAGTGATCTCAAGTATTGTGATCAAGGATACCAGCTGCTTAAAATGACCAGATCCCAAGCAAGTACACATCAAGCAATGAGCACATCTCTTCATATTTTTTCCATTCTAACCAGTAAAAACCAGAAGACAGCCCTCTCCGGTCTCCCAGTGCTAAAGAATTCATGTTCCATCCAGCATCTTTCATTTTTATAACGCAAAAGGCTTGACACTAGAAAACACCTCTAGCTGTTAATATGCAAGCAATTAATGGCAAGTTGCCATTGTTTTTTGTTTCAGTCCTTCTGTGGAACACAATCTTTATTTCTGGTCTTCTTTCCAGATTTCTTGAGGGTGGGAGGAGAGAACTGTTTTGATAAGTAGTAAAGGTTTTTCTATACAGTGCATTGTGAGAACAGGGTTTCTTGGAGCTTTCCAAAATAAGTTTAGTTATAGCATTAATGTCCTTGACTTCTTGTAATCTCATGCAGACAGTTGGGAGTATAAGTAAAAGCAGAAACAAAATGTGGCATGCACTTTCTCAGGATATTTTGTTCTATTCTTCTTTGCTTTATCTTTCTTCTTCCCACACCACCAAAAATTTATAGCTACTGAATATGCTCAGTTGACATTGGGCTAATTGGGACACTTAATATAAACTGTAGAGCCCTTGGTGCTCTCTGAGCTTGGCTGTTTGCTTGAAGATGTTTCATGAGGACCCAGATTGTTGGGGGCAATATGCTAACTCTGTAAACCGCTTAGAGAGGGCTGTAAAGCACTATGAAGCGGTATATAAGTCTAAGTGCTATTGCTATTGCTATTACCCTACTAGCTAACATCATCAGGGTGAGGGAGGATGGAGTTTGTGTCCTGTACTTAAAATCCCACATATTCAATCAAGCTTACTTCTACTAAGTATGCGGAAGACCTCAGTATGAAACTGAGAAAGCAAGGGGGAATAGAATAGAATATCCTAGGAAAGGAAACAAACCAGGGGTGGGTTCCAACTTACCTCGCTGCCGGTTCGCTCCGTCCCGCGCCGCGTGGGCGTGCTGCGTGGGCATGCGCACGCATGCGCAGTAACGAAAAATCCAAAAATAATAATAATTTTTAAAAAGCTGAAAAAAAGATGGCGACCGCATGCACAGTGCTGGAACTCGGCTTCTGCGCATGCTCAGAAGGAAAAAAAAATCAAAAAATAAAAATAAAAATAAAAAAAATTCAAAAAAAAGATGGTGGCGCCCACGGACCGGCACCGAAAAAACCGGATCGGTGATGTCATCATGATGTCACCAGCGGGTCGCTTCCAGTTCGGGAGAACAGGTCCGAACCAGGAGGAACCCACCCCTGCAACAAAACCCACCCTCCCTTGTAAAGATGAGGTTACCTCTAGTTGGGTAATGAAACGTCTGCAAGCAAACAGCCAACCTCAGAGAGCACCAAGGATTCCACAGTTCAACCCTGAGCTACATAAATTCTTGACTATTGGAATGTAATATAGTTGTTGCGCTTCCTTATATATGGATGTTGCCGTTCTGGCTACCTAAGAAACTATAATCAGAATGACCATATTTTTTAGAATGTAACAGTCTTCCGCTATCTATCTGGTGACCCTAGAGGTATCAATCTACAGTTCCCATCATCTCTAACTAACATCGCCCAAACATCTGGACTAATTTTTTGACGCTTGGTAAATGTTGGATTAGTCGCTACAGTTTCTTGGCAAGGTTTTTCAGAAGTGGTTAGCCATTGCCCCTTTCCTAGGACTGAGAGAGAGGGACTGGCCCAAGGTCCAGGCTTCATACCTAAGGCAGGACTAGAATTCACTGTCCTCCACTTTCTAACCTGGTACACTACACCAAACTGACTGCCTATCTAGAAGAATACAATTCCTGTCTATGTGAGTGGGAGGAGAGAGCACCTTGTTGTTTAATTTACCTGCCTGTTCGCCTACTAGCCAGTCAGGTGCTTTCAGAAAACTCAGATGCCTGGTATAAAGATAATTGCTTTCTCTCCTTGTGTGCCCCAGGCATGTGGTTATTAGATGGATATGAACATGGATATGAACAGCCAAGTTTCTGGTAGATAATTTTAGTTTCCTTTATTGCCAAAAGGGCCAATAAAGTGGCATTTCATTGCTCTCATCGGGACATTTATTTCTAGAGGGGAAAATGCATGCAGGAATGGTTTCATTCCAGTTGGTAGGCTAAGTTACTGGAATTAGCATGGGAGTCAATTCTCATGCGCCAGGTTTTTTGTTAATGAGAAATGTTTATGCTATGTTCTATTGTTATCAAAAATGCTAAGGCAGTTTACAATACGATGAGTACATTATTCATAAATAAAACCAACCTGGAAAATAGTTACTGCATACCAAAGGAGAGGGAACCATACTTCCAAGGTACTCGTTGTCCTTTTATAACTAACCCAGAGACACAAATCAGTACTGATTATGTTCCCAAAGTGAGTGATATGGCCTTGTGCTATTTGGTTGGAATTTTATATTACTTTATTTTGGATTATTTTGATCCCTCCTTTGCTGTTTTCAAGGTGGCTTGTAAATCAGCAGAATAAATAGACATCCGGTTTTTTTGAAAGGTGAAACAACAGTTTGTTAGAACACAAATTCATTATGTAGCAGTAATGCACACAGCCTCAAAGAGAGAATCCTAATCACCTGACACTGGTTCTAACTGGCTGCCAAAAAGCTAAATGTAACAGCCTCCAGTAAGTTTAATTGACACCTGACTTAGGCAGTTCTAAGTCAATTAATCATAGGATTCTTAATTGATTCTCTATCTGAATGAACTTTCTCATAAGCACATTCCTGAATACATGATGCCTAAAATATTCCTAAAGAGATTTTCCTTTCTCTTTCACATGAGAATATCTTCTAAGGCAACATTTGTCACCCATGGGCTTGTGTTAAAAACACAAGGTGTGAGATTTAAACCTCATCTTCCATATTTATCGCAGGACCTTTTTTTTAAAAAAATCAAGCAGTTATCTATTTATCGCATTTATATCCCATCACAATTGAAAGAATTTTGGTGACCTCCAAAATATATATATATATTTTTTTTTTTTAATTAAAGCGTCAGCAGTATCATTCAACTTAAAAAAAAATTAAATTGCATCGTGAAGTCATAGCCCAGTAAATCAACTGCAACCATCCACAAAAAGGTAGGAAAAAAACAACAAACCTCCCTCCCAGAATGAAAGAATAGAAGATGACGTAATCATGAATTTAAGTAGAACACTTTCCAAAATAACTTCGTTTTTTTTATATCTACCTTCGGAGAAGAGCTTAGTTTTTAATATCAATTCATCAGGGAGGAAGCTAATCTGATCTCCCTTAGGAGACTTTTCCAAAGTACCAACTTTGCCGCTGCAAAGCAGCATATTCTGGATTTTCTGCCTTCATCTCCTAGAAATGCAGAATTCCACTTTAATTATATGTAGACATATTATAAAAATGCTAGAGAATTCTGGAAGCTGGCACTCAGACAAATCAGCCATCCACAGGCACATAGAGATAAGCAACATCTACACACCATTCAAAAGAGACAGTCAAAACACCTGCTAAACAAAAAGATCAAAACATCTCCTCACCAGCAATCAAGTTCAGATCAGCATAGACTAACAGTAGACCAACAGTCAAGGAAATACCAACTCAAACAAACAAGCTAACAGTAAACAGCAGCCTAATCAATGAACCACCACGAATTATCCCACCAACACTGACAGGGCAAGCCACTAGAACAGCGGTTCTCAACCTAAGGCCCTGGGGCCGGGGCCGGATCCAGCCCGCAGAGTGCTTAGATCTCGCCCACAGGGTCACACTAGAAACAGCAAAAGACCAGCCCACGGTGCCTTTACCAGCAAAAATGGAGCCTGGGAGGGCTGCACGTGGGAGTTTTCGGCTGTGATGGGG
>QLTV01003772.1:1577437-1601242 GCA_003457575.1 Thermophis baileyi
CTAATCAAGGAGCTACCAACTCAGACAATCAAACACTAAACAACAGCCTAAGCAAGGAACTGCCAAGACCACTCCCCACCCCTCAAGCCACTATACTAGAATATAAACAGAGAGCAAACCCCACTCTTTTCTACCACTGAAAATGTTACCTACTTTGGTAATAAATGTCTGTAAGAAAACAGCGCTAAGAGCTGGACAAGGGTCATGAGAGACCACTACAAGCTCAGAGACAACCAAGGGTCCCAGAAATATGTTGTTATATATTGTTGATTGCATTGGAGAGAGGACCAATTGTGGCTGGCTAAAATCAGTGTTTTGTCATTTGGAGGGTTGATAACCACACATTTTGATATCATGGCCGCTTGTGGACAAACAAAAGACTATAATTTTTCCATAGAGCCTGGAACTACTTTAAAATACCAGTGTAGATTTGATGGCCTGCCTGATTCCAGAGTCTGTGCTTCTTTCTTTCTTTGAAAATCATTTTGACTGCCCATCATACAATATCTGCATAGCTGTCTGTGAAAGCAGAGGGCTCTGTCTAAACAGGCAAGTTGTCAAATACTATTCTTCGCCTATATATGAACGGAGGGCACAGATCTGAGATGGGGGAAGAAACAAGCTGAAACTCAGTCAGATATCTTACCAGTTCATTCATTGCTCATGACCCTTGTCCAGCTCTTAGTGCTGGTTCCTGAAATTTCAGTGGAAGGGGTGTAGCTGTAGCAACAGCTGTGGCTGCTATTGTCAACAAAGTTCATTAGCAGTTTCTTAAAAAAAACACATCTCTTGTGACATTCACGCATTTTGATATCCTTCATTATTTCATTTGTAGAATTTTGAATTCCATTTCATTTTGGTGAATTCGATACAAAAAAACCCCCCATGCTATTAAACCTTTTTAACCAAGCTATTCGTCAAAGCACCTGAAGGCAGGACAAGAAGCAATGGATGGAAACTAATCAAGGAGAGAACCAACCTAGAAATAAGGAGAAATTTCCTAATTGAACAATTGATCAGTGGAACTGCTTGCCTTCAGAAATTGTGGGTGGAAACTGGATGTTTTTAGATTGAACAACCATTTCTCTGGTTTTGTTTTGATTTGCTCCCATATAAATTTGTTTTGCAAAGTATTATTTATGCTGAAGGAAGCAATGGAAATATGCAATGGATATATGGGACAATCAGCAACATATTGGTTATGAATTTGCCTCTTATAGCTGGTACATAACTTCTGTTGTCCCAGTTGGGGGTTTTCATCAATCCTAGCAGACTAAGTCCTTTAATCGGAGATCGCAAAGAATGAAACTGAAGCATTCCTTGGTACTAAATGTAGAGCTCTGAGCCTCTGCCACTGGATTGTCAACTGCTACAAGTTCTTCTCTAATTTTTAAAAATTCTCTGAAGAGGATGCTATGCCTTAAACTCCTCCCTTGTTGTAATAAGTTGGAGGCACACATAAAACACATAATATTTTTTTTCTTTTTTCTTAGCTTGATCAGGCTATGGTTTATATCTTAGTGTCATTATGATTTGTTCAACAAATTATGGTAAAACAAATAGGTCAGTGATGGCGAACCTTTTTTGGCTCACGTGCCAAAAGGGTGTGCGTGCGCATTAGCGCACGCGCGTGTGCCCACACCCATGCCCTCCCCCCCACGCATGTGCACAACCCCCGCGCTCCCCCCCCCGCGTATGTGCACAGGGCTCACAACGGACTCCTGAAGCCTGGAGACGGCGAAAAACGACCAAACGGGCCAACCGGAAGTTCGGAAACGAAATTCCGGTTGGGCCATTTTTCGCCGTCCCCAGGCTTCAGGAAGCCTCCTGAAGCCCGGGGAGAGTGAAAACGGCCGAAAAGAAGGCCAAAAATCAGCTGGCCAGCACGCACATGCGCGCTGGAGCTGACATAGGGCAACGCGTCGCGTGCCCTCCGATATGACTCCGCATGCCACCTGTGGCACGTGTGCCATAGGTTCGCCATCACGGGAATAGGTTAACATGTGTTGTGAATCCTCTATAGCATCATGTTATTACCTGTTTTATCTGCCTGCCTGCCTGCCTGCCTGCCTGCCTGCCTGCCTGCCTGCCTGCCTGCCTGCCTACCTACCTACTGTACCTACCTACCTACTATACTTAAGTGTCTGTCTGTCTATCTCTATTAATCAAAACCCAAAGGCAGCTCTGGGTTAGCAAACAAAAATCAGTAAGAACAATAAATTTAAAAAATGTATAAGATCAAAAAACTTTATTCATAAATATCACAAAAGCAAAAATAAAAATCATAGCGGAGGAAGGATAAAAATAGCCACCTCAAACCCTGTTAGCATTGGAAATTAAGTACTATTGCGTTTTTGTGCTATCCATTCTTTACTGTGATTAGAATCTTTTATGTTCTAAGACAATCATCTCAGTAATGAACAGCATCAATCACCTCTAGTCCTTATTTTGCAATTTGAATTTGTTAATTTGGGACCTACTTCCTGAACGAACAGATTCCAAATTTGCTTCTTCATTTGTAAGACCACTCTTCTGATGCTTGAGAATGGCCGTCCTATTTCTTCTTAACTGTCTCATCTTCAGGCTACCTATTTCCACGTCGTTTCTGTTTTTTCTTCTGGGACATAATATCCAGACTTCTTACCATTTTTATCACTGTACACTGTGCACATTTGAACTTTTTAGTTATTTTTTTAAAATAGTCCAGTTATTTTTTAAAATAGTCCAGTTATTTTTTAAAATAGTCCAGTTATTTTTTAAAATAGTCCACAACTTTGCAGAAAAAGATCTGACTAAATCATGATGGCATTGCAGTTCTGAATGCATAAACCTAAGATCCAGCAGGGCCATTTGTATGGGTTTCTAATGAAAAGGATCATCTTTTCCAGTTCTGTTCCTTGTCATCTTCTTAAGAAAAGATTCTGGGAATCTGGAATCTGGAATCTTCATGCATACCATATACTCTGCTCCATTTGTGTTCTTATGGTATCACTCCTTGGAATGCTTTGCTCCCAAAGGTGAAAAGCATCAAAAGAAACACTATAGTTTTTTTTTTTTTTAAATGTGGGATCAAATGCACGAAATCCAGACATTTTACACATTCACATATCCACACACATTTTTGAAGCCTCGATCACATCATATGGGCCTTTCTAATGCTTCATGACCCGGGATTTAAGGATCATGTGCCTTTTTGAGACAATAAGACTTTTGCCTTTGGGCTTTAGGCATACTTCGCCAGATTATCATTTTGTCAGTAGCCACAAATCTTTTGGGAAACAAGAATGCAATTCTCATCTTGTGAACTACTTCGGGAGCGGAGCAAAAGGAGCAAGACAAGAACTTGTTAAGACATTATGAAAGTATAGATTACTTGCTTGCTTGAGTTATATCACACCAGTATATGCACAGTCAGAACTGTGTCTTTAGCATAAATCCAATAATGCATATGTATTTAGGTGGTAAAGCATTTAACTGAATGAGATGCAAAGTGAGAGAACAGTATTAGCCAGATTATCCCATTGAAAGAGAGAATTCTTAGGTGCTTAAGATGACTTCCATCACACCCTCCAAAACTGTGGCTGTTATTTTGCCTTGTTGTGTTCTCTTTTCATTCCTAGACACAGACCCTCTGTTTTGGTAGCCGCTTTGGTCCAGTCAGTTTAAGAGAAGGAGTGATAACCAATTTTGCTGACTTTGTGATTGAAATAATTGAAGATGTGGCCATCCGTATTGGCCTTCAGTATGCGTTTGTCAGAGAGCCAGAATGAATTAAGGTCAAGCTCTTGAGTCTTTCTCTAAATTAGAGAAATATCGAGAGCCACTTGTTTCTATCTCCTTACCACTTATTCTGTAGGTACTGAAAAACATCCCCTGGTCTTTGCTAAGAGTGGTTGCTGCATGGCATACATAAAATTATTCAGTACATACTCAAGTTTGGATTACATTTCAGGGTTTAAAAAAAAAAGTTTGAAAAGAGCATAGAAAATGAAAGGGCTGGAAAAGCATCCATAAACTCAACCATAGTCATTATCTTATTTTCCAAAGAATGTAACCTCCCATGCTCTTAATGTTGAAAACACAAGGCAGGGTTTGTTTAATTGGGCAATCTCGGCATATTCTAAATGTTTCTTTATTGCAACAAAATTGTAGAACGAGATGCAAAGAAGTGAGAAAAACACTCAGGAGGGAGAAGAATGTATTGGAATATTGTGGAGCAGGGCATGGATAACCATTTATTCAGTTAAAGGGAGCATCTTGGTGCTCCTTGGTGTTCTCTGAACTTGATTGTTTTGTTACATTTCATTATCAAACTAGGTAACATCATCTGCGCTGAGCATCTTCTTGTATGTCAGCAAGTTGATTTGATCCATGGCTTTCATTATTCTCAACCACTTCGTTGAGTTTGCAGAAGCAGGAGTTACTTTCCTTACAATGAGATCTCAGCAATGGGTATTATTGGTTGATTTCCCCCCCCCCCTTCCTCCATCCAAGTAAACAGCTCCATAACAATATTTAGAAAAAGCTGAATCAATATGCAAGGCTCGCTTCTGAAGTTTTTGGACAGTAGTGAATGGTTGCTTACAGTATCTTGAGACAGACCACCATGATAAGATGTTGAGACTCTAGAAAGAGTGCAGAGAAGAGCAAAAGATGATTAGAGGACTGGAAGATAAAACATGTAAAGAATGGTTGCTGGAACTGGGTATGTCTAGTTTGATGAAAAGAAGGACTGGGGTGACATGATAGCAGGGTTCCAGTATCTCAGGGGCTGCCACAAAGAAGAGGGAGTCAGTCAAGCTATTCTCCAAAGCACCTGAGGACAGAATAAGAAGCAATGGATGGAAAGTAATCAAGGAAAGAAGCAACCTAGAACTAAGAAGAAATTTCCTGACAGTTAGAACAATTAACCAGTGGAACAACTTGCCTCCAGAAGTTGTGAATTCTACAACACTGGAAGATTTAAAGAAGAGACTGGACAACCATTTGTCTGAAATGATATAGGGTTTCTTGCCAGAGCAGGGGAGTTGGACTAGAAGACCTCCAAGGTCCCTTCCAACTCTGTTCTGTTATTCTGAATCTAGTTTCTTTTTTATGAAGTTGGCCAATTTCTTTCATCACCATCACTATTCTATTGTATTCTATTCTATTCTATTCTACTCTACTCTACTCTACTCTACTCTACTCTACTCTACTCTACTCTACTCTATTCTATAAATCATTAATCAATTCTGTTATTCTGTTATTAAGAACTATGTCCAAAAATGCCTATGGATTGCTTACATAAACAGTGTGTACATTATGGCATAAATGCTCTAAAAAAACTAGCTCTGATGTCTCAAGGAAGCTTCGGTTTTTAAAAATAGAAATAAATAACGTTTAACTGGTTGAAATATGTTTATCCTGCTAGCCTTTTGGACTAACAAACATAATTGAAAATTAAAAATACAGTGAAACTTCAGTTTTATACCTCTTGATACAATGGACTCTGCACGCAATAGACCAAATTCTATCATGGTTTATGGCATTTGCATAGTGATGCAGTTATGTCAATAACATCCCCATGCCAATGGTGCAAAGAATATAATTTGCAATATTTGTATCAGAAGCAATGTCATATTTTTCCATTTGCTGGACTTTAGAGAATATCACCCCCCTGGTTGGTTTGTTAAAATAAAGGTTCGCTGTCATTAATAGCAAGTATACTTGTACTTAAAAAACGGTTACCTCATTTCATCTTAGTGCCATCTTAGGTCTCCATGGTTAATGCCTAGGAGATGGAATTCTGAGCTATATTATCATTAACCTTGGAGAAGTTAATGTAACAATATATTAGATATATTAACCCCACTATAAGAGAGACCTTTCTGATGGTGAGATCTGTACAATAATGGAACAGTCTGCCTGTTGAGGTTAAGGTTCTCCTATCATGGATAGTTTAATATGTTTTCCTGCACATTAGAGAAAGTTGAATTAGATGATCTTTGGAATCTCTTCCAAGTCTACATTTCTATGGTTTTGCATCCTATCCTTTATGCATTTGCTTTCTCTCTGTGTGTGTATCTTCCATCAACTTGTTTAATCACGTTTAAAGCTGCCTAAATTGATGGCTATTCCTGCATCTTGTAGCAGTGAGTGCCATAGATTAATTGTACATCATTCTGAATCTCCTGCCATTCAGCTTCAGTGGGGGATTCTAAATTATACTATTTAATGGGAAGGAAAAATCCTTACATTGATTGTCCTTTCCATTTTAATTTTGCTAACATCTCTCTTCTGAACAAAGTATCTTTAGGTGTATGTATCTCTATGCACATACACAAACTTCTTCATTTGTGGAGACACGATGTACAAAATTAAAAATTCACCACCCTCTTTATTCTTGTTGCCTGATTAACTCACGTTCCACATTTTTCTTGAACATCACCATTTATTTTAAAATGAGTCTTGGCTTCCCTAGGCATCAGCAAATCTGCTTGATATTCTAGAGTGGTTTAGCATTGGGTAATGAACAGTGATTAAATGGCCCTGAGTCACAAGTTTGCTTTCTGCTTTTAGGGTTCAGCCTACGCACATCTGTCTACTGTATGACAAGGACAGCTGGAGACATTTAATTAGACCTATAATTATAGGGCATGTGGTAACATTGCTGCTCTCAAAAGAGGGTATCAAGGTGGGGCTGCTGACTCTTGGAGAAGGAAAGGTGAAGACTTATTTGTCCATGGTGCTTAACCAAAGTGCTGGACAGCAAATTTTACCTGCTTTGAGAAAAGTGGTAGAATCTTGGTAGCTTTTAAGTGGGGGGGGGATAAGCAATCTTGACTTGGGATACTCAAAAAGGAGAAAATAGGGTCTCTGAGTGACTATGTAACTGGGCTCACACATTATGCTAACTCCAGGTTTCTTTTAATTGTGATTTCTTGGACAAGCCATAGCGGACAAGTTGACACAAAAGCTAAGCCATAAAACAGGATTTTGCAAGCCATGTAAGCCTGGTTCACACACATATCATATCAAACTGAAACCAGACAGGACATATTGTGTCTTGGGCATTGCGTGAGCTTGGCTTGTGTTAATTACATATTTTCTTCTTCCATCTCCCTTTTAATTTTTACTTGTAACCTCAGTTTTCAATACTGCTGAGAAAGCTGATCTCCTTTATAATATTCTACATCAGTCATCCCAAAGGTGCTTTTTTCAAGAGGCAACTGGACTTTCTGGTTTTTCTTTGAAGACGTTTCGATTCTCATCATCTACATCAGTGTTTCTCAATCTTGGCTGCTTGAAGATGTATGGACCAACTCCCAGAATTCCCCAGCCAGCTGGCTGGGGAATTCTGGGACTTGAAGTCCACACATCTTCAAGCAGTCAAGGTTGAGAAACACTGATGGCCCCAAACCTCATACGATCTCTCAACCCACCCTGTCAACTTGTAAAGTCACTCTTCCTTGCTTGAAATTATTGAGATAAGCCAGGGATTTGGTGGTTGCCATTAAATGCCTCTAAGCATAATGATGTATGAAACCACCGCACTGAGAATACTAGTCCCTAGAGATGCATCATAGTTTCCATGCTAATCAATTCCTCCATCGAACTTCCTGGATCATTAGTGTGTGTGTGTGTGTGTGTGTGTGTGTGTGTGTGTGTGTGTGTGTGTGTGTGTGTGTGTGTGTGAAACCAAGGCACAAAGATTGCACAGAGTTTTTGATAGCTGTGGAAATTGTATTAACAATGAAAATACTGATTCATTTATTTTTTCTGACTTTCCCCTGCAGTACTTTTGGCTGTTTGTCCTCTCCCGAGGTTTGGTTGGCATCGGCGAAGCTAGTTACTCTACCATCGCTCCAACTATTATCGGAGATCTCTTCACCAAAAACACTCGGACACTTATGCTGTCGGTCTTTTATTTTGCAATTCCTCTGGGCAGGTATTGGCTTGTTTAATACATATCCTTGCTAGATTTCACTTTTTGTCTGGGCTAATTCATTTCTTTTTCAAGATGTAAACCTTTCATCTTCAACTCACAATCTCCAAGTTCTCTAGATTCCTTTAGATTAGCCCTGTTAGACTGCAGCAGGAAAATTGAGGTACGTTCCTGGCATTGCTTTAAGATTCAGAAAATTCAGTTAATCAGAAGCAGGGAATATTACATCTTTGAAAAGGCTATTAATGGCCAGCTGGCTGGCTGAAAACATTAAAGGGGACTCCACATAGAACGATTTTGCTATAGATGTTGTTTGTGGTGTTAGCCATCCTTGAAAATTTTGTATCTGGAGCCATTTTATGGAGCAATGAAGCCCTAAATTGGTATGTTAATACCAAAATAATTTGATGTAATAAAACAGCAGGTAGTTTGAACCACAATAGCAAAAGACATATAACCCAAAATACATAATATTTCTGTAAGTTTCCATAGGATATTCTTCTTCCCTGCAACCTTATTTATTTTTAAAAAAACTATCTGAATGTTTTTAACTTGGATTTTTTGTTATGTTTTGCTATTCCAATTTCTTATTATATTGTTGCATACAGTTTATTTGTTAGTTTGCTATTGGTCACCTCGAGCCCCTGGAATGATAGGATGGATGCACATTTTATATATGTAGATAGAACATTAATGATCTTATAATCTACTTTTTAGCGGATTTTATACCTGTTCTATGCGTAATGGAATTATGTCACTTAGTTACATGTTCATCTTTGTTAACCTTAGTTCAATAAATAAGGATCTGAGATGGTTCAATAAATAAACTAGCTGAGACATTGCAAGAAAAACTATCTGAGAGAGTTCAATAAATAAAAATCTTTATGCTTTGGCTAAAAACACTAATTGGGTTCCTATTTCTAAGTGGGAGACCCTCTTCGTCATTAATCCTATAGCTGCCTCTCATTTGCTTGTTATTTTCTGAAAGGCTCAAAGGGAAATAAAAGAGGATGGATATGAAATGTAGTGGTTACTCAAATTTTCTTTGGTCATCTTAAATTTTACTTATTTGGAGGATGCAGATGAGTTATAATCACAAGACACAGGACGTGCCAGATGATTTGTGTTAATAACAAATAGCAATAGCAATAGCACTTAGACTTATATACCGCTTCACTGTGCTTTACAGCCCTTTCTAAGCGGTTTACAGAGTCTGCATATTGCCCCCAACAATCTGGGTCCTCATTTTATCCACCTCAGAAGGATGGAAGGCTGAGTCAACCTTGAGCCTGGTGAGATTTGAACTGCCAAATTGCAGGCAGCCAGCAGGCAGCAGAAGTAGCCTGCAGTACTGCACTCTAACCACTGCACCACTTTTGGTCAAAAATTGTATTATTTTTTTTTTCTGCTTTTCCTCTAGCAATGCCAGGCAGCATTTATTGGGCTTTCTTTCTTTCTTTTTCATCCCTGTAAGTAAATGTAGCTGAAAAAAGGGAAGAATTGGGTTAAACTCATCCAGTGACTTGACCTGGGTCTCCCTAGCCTCAGTTCAGAAACCACTAGGAAAGATCCTGGGATCATCAGCCCACTGCTCCATTTTCTATGTATACCTGAGAGCAGTGAACTTCTGAATAAACTTGCTGAAATGGCGATCTGAATGAATGACCAACAGGGGTCTTCAGTGACTTAATTTGTACATGTTTTGCTTGGTTTCTGAGGTAATCTGTTTTCTGGAAGTTGAACAATAAAAGGGGCCAATCAACTTGACTGGATTTCCACAACATATTAAAGCACAGAAAACTCTTCTCGGGGTCAAAGCTCACCACATTTTGTCTGTCGTGCAAATGCAGCGGCTATGGCTTTTCTAATCTGGTTAAATAAATCATGGTGATGTCGCCAGATACACTATTGTACCGCTTGCATTAGAAGTACACCATGATTAAGTGGATTATGTGTAGGGTCAGTGGACCATACAAGCACTCTGAATTTAAGTGGGGGATGAACAGCATTTATTCAAAATTGCCATGTATATGAGTTAAAATGCACTCAGTCAAGTGTATCGTGCAAACACCTGATTTTTATCCAGTGGGATATTTTTCCAGTCCTCAAAAGAGATTGATTGATTGGTTGATTGATTGATTGATTGATTGATTTGACTTATATAGCTGCCCATCTTATGTACCACAACCCTGGATGGCTCTCAGAAAAAAAATGAAAACATAAAAACTATAACAAAAATGCCCAGCACTTACACATTCTAACCTATCCACATTCAAGTGTACTGGGCTTCTACTCCAATTCTCAAACACTTCCTGGAGAAAATGGAAAGAAAGTTTGCACTCCCCAAAAGGGAACTTCTGATGCAATTAGTTTGATCATATATTTCTAGATCCCCAGGTACATATTTGATCCAGTTAATGGCTGATCAGGTTAAACATGTTGTGTATGCAGGACCGGTAAGTCATTGGTACCCTGTGTTGGAACTTCACGTATTTATTTTGGGCTGAACCACAAACAGTGGAGTCCTTGATGCTCTCTGAACCTGGTTGTTTGCTTGCAGATGTTTCATTACCCAGCTAGATAAAATCATCTGTATGAGAGAATATGAGATTTTCTCCCAGCTTATATGCAGGAGCTTGCCCTGCCAGTGTTGATGAGGGTGTGGTTTTCTTCTTAGTAGTTCCTTAATTAGGGTATTGTTTTCTGTTTGTTTGTTGATTTGATTGATTATCTGATGAACTATAAGCTCCACATCACACCCTTTTCTGCCTTTCTCTACATAGGCACACGGCATAAACAGTAGGATAGCACTTCATGTTCAGCACTGTTGTTATAGTCATTGGTTGAGCCCACATGTTCCCTTGGTGTTTACTGCCTCAAGGGTGAATTTGTCAAATTTAATACTGCATCAGATGATTCAATGTGCAGATAGGCGGCTGCTGATCGCCAGATGCTGAGGATTTTTTTAATTATGTGCCATCAAATTAGTAGCAACTCTTTAGAGTCCACATACTGTAGCTAAATCTTCTGCAATTCTGCAATTTCCAACAATGCAATTTGTGTCCAAAATGTGATAATGTCTGATAGCGATTTAGGAAGCTATAGTTCAAATATCTGGAGAGAAAAACTCAGCTCTGGTAACTCAGCCATTCATGCTACTGGATTGGGACATAAGAAATTTATTTTCGTCTAAATATGTTAGTTTGCACAACAAAAATTCTAGGCTAAACAGGATTGGTTGCTTGAAGGCTGTCTGAATAGAGGGCTGTTTTGTTTTGTTAACCCAGATATAGTGATTAAGCAATGCTGTGTTAACTCAGCCCTAGTATTGTATGGTATTACCTCCTGTGATTTATTTATTTTTCTAGATGTAGTTTACAATTTGTACCGTGTTAAATTGGAAGTCTGCCTATATGGTAATTGTAGCTTTCTTATAATCCGTTTTTATGCTGTTTTGGATACTTACTCATTGCAATAAGTGACAGAGGCTTGAATAATACCCACAGCATCGCTCACTGAGAAGCAGGTGTTGTGAGTTTGGTAAAAAAATATGCCACTCCACAACATCTCAAGTCTGCCTGAATAGGAAAACCTTTATGCTGCCCTACGTATAACTATCCCTTGCAATATTCCCATTTGACAAAAGGAGAAAATGAAGGGCTGAGTATGACGTGATAGCAGTCTTCCAGTATTTGAGGGGCTGACACAGAGAAGAGGGCAGGGGTGGGCTTCAAAAATTTTAGCAAGGGGTTCTCTGCCCAGTTGCTGGGTGGGTGTGGCCATGGTGGGCGTGGCCTAGTCGGCCTCCTGCACCATGGCGGGGGTGGGGGGCTTTTTGCCCTCCCTGGGCTCCGGAGGCTTTCCTCGAGTCTCCGGGAGGGCGAAAATGGCCTCCCCAGGCTCCGGAGGCCCTCTGGAGGCTGGAAACGGGCCCGTTTCCGGCCTTCCCAAACTTCCGGTAGGCCCATTTTTCGCCCTCCCCGAGCCTCTGCACGTGCCCTGCACTTACCTGCATCCAAAATGGGCCGCGTGGGGACTCCTGGGAGGGGCGGGGTGGGGTGGGCAGGGCCAGCCAGGAGTGGGATTTGGGGGTTCTCCGAACTGCACAGAATCTTAGCTAGAGGTTCTCCCGAACCCCTGCGATCCCCAGCAGCCAACCCCTGGAAGAGTGGGTCGACCTTTTCTCCAAAGTAAGAGGGCAGGACAAGCAATAACACGTGGAAGATCATTAAAGAGAGGTCTAACTTTGAACTAAGAAGAAATTTGTTAATACCACTTTATAATGCCTTGGTAAGGCCACACTTGGAATACTGCATCCAATTTTGGTCGCCACGATGTAAAAAAGATGTTGAGTCTCCAGAAAGAGTGCAGAGAAGAGCAACAAAGATGATTAGGGGACTCGAGGATAAAACATATAAAGAACGGTTGCTGGAACTGGATATGTCTAGTCTTATGAAAAGAAGGACTAGGGGTGACATGATAGCAGTATTCTGATATCTCAGGGGTTGCCACAAAGAAGAGGGAGTCAAACTATTCTCCAAAGCACCTGAGGGCAGGACAAGAAGCAATGGATGGAAACAAATCGAGGAGAGAACCAACCTAGAACTAAGGAGAAATTCCCTGACAGTTAGAACAATTAATCAGTGGAACAACTTGCCACCAGAAGTTGTAAATGCTCCAACACTGGAAATTTTTAAGAAGAGATTGGATAACCATTTGTCTGAAGTGGTGTAGAGTTTCCTGCCTAAGCAGGGGGTTGGACTAGAAGACCTCCAAGGTCCCTTCCAACTCTGTTATTCTATTTTCTTATAGTGGGAATAATTAATCAGTGGAATGGCTTGCCTCCAGAAATTGTGGGTGCTCCATCACTGGAGGTTTTCAAAAAGACACTGGGCAGCCATTTGTCCCTAATGGTGTAAGGCCTCCTGTTTGAGCAGGGGGTTGGACTAGAAGACCTCCAAGGTGCCTTCCAACCCTATGATTCTATGTTCTATGTCCTTTTCCATGGGACCAGAGAAAGGGTCTGAGCTCAAATGGAATGGAATGGAATGGAATGGAATGGAATGGAATGGAATGATTGGAATGGAATGGAATAGAATAGAGTAGAGTAGAATAGAACTGGAAGAGACCTTGGAGGTCTTCTAGTCCTGCCCTCTGCTCAAGCAGGAGAAGCTATACCATTTCAGATTTAACATTTCAGTTGTGACAACATTTTTTTTTTTAAATCAACTGGGCTATTCTGCTGGCTGACGGCTGCCCTTGGTGCGTGTTTTTTTCCATTTAGGCTCTCTTATCAGTCGCGCACATTCTTCTCACTTGTGGACAAGAGGAAGTCTCCATCTTCACAATGCCTGACCCCAAGTTTGGCAAGGTTGGAGACAGGGTGGGCACGTGAGGCTCGCCACCAAATTCCAAACAGTAAGGCTGTTTCCTGTGGAGAAACTCAGCCCTCTGTGTTTATTTCCATTGGGGAAAAGCTTTCCCGTAATGAGCCGGGTGACAAAATGTCTACAAGGGGATGTATTTCTGCTTTTGCATAGCGTACAAGTTGGAGACAAAGGCTTGAAAGCATCCCGTTTGCTCTTCAGGAATGAGTATATCTATCTGCCTGTTTCTCTCCTCTTGGTAAGGCCAGCTATTTTTCCTGAAGGTTTCAAGGAAGCTTGACTGAGTTCTGCCTATTAACATTTCTTTCCTGTAGCATTTTTTTTACTAGCAGCCATTCCTGTAACCTGCAGCCTTGTAAAGAAGCCTGCAGATTTAGAAGCCCGAAAAACATATTTTGCTATGATGAGGTGGGCTGGCTGCTGAAGCATGGAAAATTCAGCCCTTTCTCCCAAAGGGGAATACTTGGATTTCCCTAGAAGGGGAATACTTGCCTTCAGAAGTTGTGGGTGCTCCAACACTGGAGGTTTTTAAGAAGAGACTGGGCAGCCATTTGTCTGAAATGGTATAAGGTCTCTTGCTTGAGAAGGAGGTTGGACTAGAAGACCTCTAAGGTCCCTTCCAACTCTGTTATTCTATTATGGCTCCTGTGCAGGTAGCCCTCGACTTATAACCATTTTTAGCAGCCATTCAAAGTTACAACAGCACTGAAAAAAGTGACTTACAACCAGTCCTCACATTTATGATTGTCACAGCATCCCCATAGTCAAAATTCAGGCACTTGGCAACCGGCATGTATTTACGACAATAATTGCAGTATCCCAGGATCACCGTTGGTGAGCTTCTCAGCCAGCTTCTGTCAAGCAAAGTCAGAGATGGGAAGCAGATTTGCTTAACAACTGCATGATTTCCTTGACAAATCTGGCAAAAAAATAAAAAATAGTTATAAAATTGGGCACGACTCACTTAGCAACTGCAATGGAAATTCTGGTCCCAATTGTGGCCGTAAGTCGAGGACCACCTATATTTCTCAGCTTGAAGTAGATGAAAGGACTTTTGTTTTCCCTTGTCATCCGCTGAACACAAGACACTTGTCTCCAAGGCATTCCTGTGGGAACCATGCAAGGTTTTAAATATAAGGCAAACGTATAATTAATTAAATGAATTGTATAATTAAATGTAAAATATGCGCTGGAAACATGCACTGCAACAATACGTTGGCAATGGCATATATAAGAAGGATGTGGAGGAATTAGGAGTGCAGAACTGAAAAGATGGTGAGAGGCTTGGAGGCTAAATTCTGTGAAGGATGATGAAAAGAACTGAGTATGTCTTAACCCAGGGAAGAAAAGGCTGAGGGGACACATGATCACAGTCTATCAATAATTGAAGGACTGTCACAGAGAAAGGGATGGATTTGTTCTCCATAGTACCTGAGAGAAAGGCAAGAGGGGAAGACAAGTGGAAGCAAAGGTATAATATAGGTGGTACCTGGCTCAATAGTAGCAATTTTGAGGGGGATTTTGGAGTCCTAGTGGACAATCACTTAAATATGAGCCAGCAGTGTGCTGCAGCTGCCAAAAAGGCCAATGCAATCCTAGACTGCATTAACAGAGAGATAACATCAAGATCACATGAAATGTTAATACCACTTTATAATGCCTTAGTAAGAACCCATTTGGAATACTGCATCCAGTTTTGATCGTCACAATGTAAAAAAGATGTTGAGACTCTAGAAAGAGTGCAGAGAAGAGCAACAAACATGATTAAGGGACTGGAGGCTAAAACATATAAAGAACGGTTATTGGAACTGGGTATGCCTAGTGAAAAGAAGGACTAGGGGTGACATGATAGCAGTGTTCCAGTATCTAAGGGGCTGCCACCAAGAAGAGGGAGTCAAGCTATTCTCCAAAGCACCTGAAAACAAGACAAGAAGCAACGGATGGAAACTAATCAAGCAGAGAAGCAACCTAGAACTAAGGAGAAATTTCCTGACAGTTAAAACAATTAATCAGTGGAACAACTTGCCTCCAGAAGTTGTGAATGCTTCAACACTGGATGTTTTTAAGAAGAGACTGGACAACCATTTGTCTGAAATGGTATAGGGTTTTCTGCCTGAGCAGGTTATTGGACTAGAAGACCTCCAAGGTCATTTCAATTCTGTTATTGAGAGAGATCCAGACTCAAAATAAAAAGGGGGAATGGAATAGCCTTTCTCCTGCAGATGTGGGTGTCCTATCACTGGTTTCAAACAAAGGTGGGATAATCATTGTTATATGCTGGCTAGAGGCGTTCGACTAGAAGTTTTCCAAAGTCCCCATAACTCTTTGATTATACAGATATAAGAAGAGCTCAGTACAGTAGATTAGACCAAACTCCAAACAGAAACACGTCAAAGACAGATCAGCTGGTTTCTTCTTGGAAATCCAGACTTAAAGCAGTACGATAATATCAATTCTTTACTACAGAGGAAAGTGTGGTGTACACACTTTCTCAAGTGTGTACACCACAAAATAAAACCAGAATTTTTGTTTGAAAAAGGTGCAAACCTCAGATTGCTTAGCAGATAGTCTCAAATGAATAACTCTATAAGGAAACCAATATTTCATCAGATGCCAGCTGTTTTTTTTAATTGTTCAATATTTATTTTAGGGGTTGAATAAATCAGATATGTGTATTGTGAACATTTTTACACCTGATAGCCTTCCTTATACTTCTGCAGCAACCAATGCTTGGATATATACTGTATCCTGCCCTATAACTGGAAGTTGTGATTAAACATTTTGTTATGTTTTGTTTTGAGGCTATCTTTATATTTTCAACAGTTGTCAGCCAAATTCCCAAGAATTCCACAAACAGGGCATGAAGTCAATCTTATTCAAACTGCTAATATTTGTATTTATATGAGAACTTCCTTTAAAACCAGAGTAGTTAACACAATGGCATGTAAAAATCCACCCCTTCGTTCCTTATTATGTATAGCAATTCAAATACTGACTGCTATTTGCACTACTTAAATAGCAGCTCCAGGTTTGGAAATTTAGGCTGGTGAAATGTTAACCTTAATCAGTGTAAGGACTTAAATAAAATCTGTGGTGAGAAAACTCATTTAGTGGCAATTTGCATTTTGCAGCATCTTCTGGCATAGCAAAACATGTTCAACCGTCATGGGATTTCTCTTTCTTTTGGTTTTTTCCCCATAAATATCTTTGTTTTTTTTTTCAGATTTCACCTTTTTGTTTGTGGAAGTGCTATTTTGGGTAGCTAAGCATTGGCACTCCCACCTGACCATTGGAAATAGAAGAAGAACATATATAGAAAAATGAAAGGTTAAAAGGATAGAAATATTCCTGGTCTTCTAGAATGGATGATTCTTTTAAATTCTTTGACATTGTTTTCATGAACAATTGATTCTGTGGCCAGGTTTATGTATTAATAAGGCAGAAGGGATTATTTCGAATTTAGCATAGCATGTTGTCTGAACCCAGTTATTTTCTGTACAGGTAGTCCTTGACTTATGACCACAATTGAGCCCAAAATTGATGTTGCTAGGTGAAAAATTTGTTTAGTGAGTTTTGCCCCATTTTATGGCTTTTTCTTGTCACATTTCTTAAGTGAATAACTGCAGTTGTTAAATTAGTAACACCGTTGCTAAGTGAATCTGGCTTCCCCATTGACTTTGCTTGTCATAAGGTCACAAATGGTGATCATAAATGGGACACTGCAAACCGTCATAAATATGAACCAGTTGAAGCATCCGAATGAAGATCACATGACCATGGGAATGCTGCAATGGTCATAAGTGTGAAAAATGGTCATAACTCACTTTTTTCAGTACCTTTGTAACTTCGAACGGTCACTAAACGAACTGTGTAATTCGAGGACTATCTGTATGCGTAAATAATGTAAGGATTCAAGCTGCCTCCCCCTCACCAAATATTCCCTTTATGTCCACTATGCTTCTTGTTCTGAGATATCACCGAACATTTGTGAGAGCTAATTTATTTTTTGGCAAATGGGTACCCTGTGGCTGACCATGCCCACCGTGGGAGCGGTTTTGTGAAAAGGCACATATTCCATTTTATGAGAATGCCCGCAATGTATTTTCAAAATGTTGTATATACTCTGCCCAAAAGGATTGTCTGATCCTGAATTTAGCTTACAGCGTGCTATTTTTATGAAGCTAATTCTGGTTCATATTTCAATAAACTGTAGTTAATCAAAGGTTCTTAGAGCCCAGATATCACAGTCCTCTCCTACATGTTCTAAGACCAGATAACTCTGCAAAACAAAATAAATTATGGGTAGTTCTCAAGTTACGACTATTTGTTTAACGACCGTTCAAAGTTACAACAGTGCTGAAAAAAAAAGGAGTTATAACCGGTTCACACACTTACCACTATCATAGAAACACCCCCCCCCCCGTGGTTACATTGGTTACATGATCAAAATTTGGGCATTTGGCAATTGGCATACATTTATGATGGTTGCAGCATCCCAAGGTCACGTGATTGCCATTTGCAACCTTCCCAGCCAACCTCCCACAAGCAAAGTTGGGGGGGGGGGAGAGCCGGATTTGCCTAACAATCATGTGATTCACTTAATGATCATAGTGATCCACTTAACAACTGCAGCAAAAAAAAGGTTGTAAAATCAGATGCAACTCAAGAGTCGTCTTGCTTAGCAAAGGAAGTTCTGGTCCCAACTGTGGTTATAAGTTGAGGACTACCTGTACCTGTATTATAGTGTTTTATATCAATTTTGCTAGCCAGACTTCCCAAAATGAATCCTGGGAGTTATAGTACAGAGAAGATGCCAAAATATTTCATGATAGATCTTATTAGGAAGGGTCCACTAAAGCCGCTTAGTGCTACAATCCACTGGAGTCTGGGTACAAAATAAAAAAATCCATTAAAATAGGCCAGGCAATTGAAAAACTGCCTTTATGAACCAAACATAATTATTTTTAATGAGATCACTAGGACTGTGCCTGTGATGCAATGTTGAGCTTGTGTGGATTTTTGTGATTGCAAATATATATATAGCTTGGGAGTGTGTAGAAATCTCTTACATTAGAAATTTAGAGGCTTGTGGACTATTATTACACAGCTTATTTTCCAAAACGCCAGAGGGCAGGACAAGAAAAAAAGGATGGAAACTAATCAAGGAGAGAAGCAACCTGGAATTAAGGAGAAACTTCCTAAAGTGAGGACAATTAATCAGTGGAACAGCTTGTCTCCAGAAGTTGTGGGTGTCACTGGAGGTTTTTAAGAAGAGACTGGACAGTCACTTGCCTGAAATGGTATTGGGTCTCCTGCTTGAGCAGGGGGTTGGACTAGAAGACCTCCAAGGTCCCTTCCAGCTCTATTCTATTCTGATCCTGTTTCTGATATTATTGGGTTGGCTACGCTTAAAGTGCTGGATGAGTAATAATAGGAGCATCAAGGAAGCAAAATAGATTAAGTGATTTCAGGATCTCTTTACAGCCATCTTTCTTGATTTGGCAACTATGGTAAAATGAATATATCTGGAGCCATTGGGAACTCAGTCTGGCTCAAAACCTGACCAAATAACTAAAGTCATATTTCATTTTTTTCCTGTGTGGTTTTATCTTAATATTTTTTATTTCTTTCTGTTTTCTAGTGGCTTAGGATATATCACGGGATCAAGTGTCAAGCAAGTAGCTGGAGATTGGCACTGGGCCCTGCGGGTGAGTAGTGAGCAGGATTATCATATCTGCATTGCAAAAATCTAAGTCACCACAAGATGGCAGCAAAGAGAGATAGGACACTCCAACTCTTGGCTGCTATCTAGTGATGGCCCAGCTTTTGCAGCCTGTGTATTGTAGCTCTAGTAATGAACTCCTGTTTAGATTTAACACATTTGTATAGAAAATCTGAATAAATATCATGCCTCTTTCTCCCTGATTTAATTTATAATTCCGCAGAATTCGAGTGTAACGTAATATATATTTGATGTACCTGATCTCTAATGTATTAAGCCCTGATGTGTGGTTTGTTTGGCTTTAACTTAACATGTTTTGCAAACCTAGCTATTGCAATTTGTAAATCATAGTATTTGGCTTTCTGTGAAGTATGAATACAACAAGCTGTGGTTTGTTTATTCAACCAAAATTACTCAGCATGGCGTGCAGAGTGATGCTTGTGGAGAGAAGATTTGATGGAAATGAAGTTCTATCCTGTCTTATTTTGGGGGAAACAGGGCATGTTTCCCCCAAAATAAGACACCCCCTGATAATAAGCCCAATCGGGCTTTTGAGTGCATGGCAATAAGGCCAAGCGCTTATTTCAGGGTTCAAAAAAAATATAAGACAGGGTCTTATTTTCAGGGAAACACAGTATATTATTTTGGACATAAAGTTTTGCAGTTAATTGCGCTACAATTAGAAGTATGTTGTGAGCCGCCCAGAGTCCTTCGGGAGTTGGGCGCCATACAAATTTTATTAAATAAATAAATAAATAAATAAATAAATAAGTAGGCTAGGAAACAATTTGTGGGTGTTGCTTACTGCCTGTTTTTTCCCCATACATATTTATTCCTTCAAAATTCCCAGAAGGTTTGGATGATATGAATGTAGGATCTGGACAATTTTCCTGTGACCAGACCAGAGGTTGCCTTTTAAATTGTTCTACATGGTCAGCCAGAGGTGTGGATTATATTACAATGTCAACGGTGCATCTGAGGCCAATGTTTGACTCACCATTTTCCTTTCTGAAGTGTTTGATGGGGTTGAAGTAGATGGGAACTCTGTAGGCCAAAAATGACTCATTTGGGTTCAGTTAATGTGGCTGTGGATTGTCTAATCAGATCCATGAGTGAAGAGATTGGCTTGGCTTATTAGTGGCTGAGTTAATGGGTTGTGCACGCAGGGCCACTGTGTTCCTGAGGTATATTCGGAGGTGTTTGTAGAGGTATATGTGGGGAAATGATGAGAGCCAAAGACCAGAAATTGACAATTAGGGTACATTCTTTGCTGACTTTTTTGCATTCTGGTAAGCAGGATGTTGTTCCCAGCAATCCATTCCTGTTCTTCCCCCGTTTTCTCCCTAGCCCTCTTTGAGTTCTTCAGCTTTTTTTCCTTTAGGTTTTCTCCATTTCCTCCCCCCCCATCCCCCCAATTTTGGCAATCCTCTAAACTTGCCAATTGAATTGAAAGGGACCCTGGAGGTCTTCCATTCCAACCCCCTGCTCTATACCATTTCAGACAAATGTTTGTGCAAGATCTTAAAAACCTCCAATGATGGAGCACTCACTCACAACTTCTGAAGGCAAGTTGTTCCACTGGTTGATTGTTCTTCATGTCAGGAAATTTCTCCTTAGTTCTTGGTTGGTTCTTGCCTTGATTAGTTTCCATCCCTTGTTTCTTGTTCTTCCTTCAGGTACTTTGGAGATTAGGTTGAACCCCTCTTCTTTGTGGAATATTGCTATTATATCACCCCTAATCCTTCTTTTCATTAAACTGGACATACCCAATTTCTGCAACCATTCTTCCTTATGTTTTAGCCTCCAGTTCCCTAATCATCTTTGTTGTTTTTCTCTGTACTCTTTCTAGAATCTCAACATTGTTTTTATATCGTGCTGATATAAAAACTAAATCATCAACTAAATTATCTCCCTTTTCTCTATCGGTATTATTCTGAATGCATAAATGTTGGCACTCATAAACTGATCCTCAAACTAGAAAGAATTACAGTGAAGTGCTAGTACCCCATAATGGCTGTTTTGACTATACTGTACCATTATTACACTGACAATGTTCTTTTTACAAAGATCTGAATTAATTTAAATGCAACCCCTGCCCATTCACCTCCCTACCTAAAAAATGTCAGAGAGAAGCATTCTATTTAATCCAGTTATATATAAAACTTGGTCTAAAACTGAAACAGCTAGTTTCATGTCGAGTTTAATTAAAAGAAGGATTAGGGGTGACATGATAGCAGTGTGTCAATATCTAAGGAGCTGCCAGAAAGAAGAGGGGGTCAACCTATTCTCCAAAGCACTTGAAGGCAGGACAAGAAGCAATGGGTGGAAACTAATCGAGAGAAGCAACCTAGAAATAAGGAAAAATTTCCTGACAGTCAGAACAATTAACCAGTGGAACCACTTACCTCCAGAAGTTGTGGTACTACAAAATTGGAAGTTTTTAAGAAGAGATTGGACAACCATTTGTCTGAAATGGTATAGGGCTTTCTGCCTGAGCAGGGGCTTGAAATAGATGACCTCCAAGATCCCTTCCAACTCTGTTATTCTGTTATTTAGCCAAATTGAAACCCTGTATGATGTATTTTTTGCCATTTCTCGCTGAGATTTCCGCCTCACCTCTCTCCCATAGCTTCTCTTTCATTTACTCCCCTCATTTGTTGGAGCACATACAAAATCTGTTACACAATTTAGGGCGCTTCTGATTTAGATTAGATTAGATTAATAGAGTTGGAAGGGACCTTGTAGGTCATCTAGTCCAACCCCCTGCTCAAGCAGGAGTCCCTACACCATTTCAGACAAATGGCAGTCCAATCTCCTCTTGAAAGTCTCAAGGGTTGGAGCTCTCACAATCTCCGAAGGCAAGCTGTTCCACTGGTTGATCGCTCTCACTGTCAGAAAGTTTCTCCTTATCTCCAGGTTGAATCTCTCCTTGGTCAGTTTCCATCCATTATTCCTTGTCTGGCCTTCTGGTGCTTTGGAAAATAGCCTGACCCCCTCCTCTCTGTGGTAGCCCCTCAAATATAGGAACACTGCTATCATGTCTCCCCTTGTCCTTCTCTTCGCTAGACTAGCCATGCCCAGTTCTTGCAACCGCTCTTCGTATGTTTTAGTTTCCATTCCCCTAATCATCCTGGTTGCTCTCCTCTGCACTTTCTCTAGAGTCTCTACGTCTTTTTTGTAGTGTGGTGGTGACCAAAACTGGATGCAGTACTCTAGGTGTGGTCTAACTAAGGTTTTATAGAGAGGTATTAGAACCTCCCTAGTCCTAGATTGTATCCCTCTATTAATGCAGCTTAGGATTGTATTGGCTTTTTTGGCCGCCGCTGCACACTGCTGGCTCATGTTTAGCTGGTTGTCTACTAAGACTCCAAGATCCCTCTCGCAGTCACTGCTATTGACTGTGGTTTCACCCAGTTTATATGTATATTTTTGGTTTTTCTTACCTAAGTGTAGGACTTTACTTTTCTCTGCATTGAATTTCATTTTATTAGATAGGGCCCAGTGTTCAAGTCTGTCAGTTTATGCCAGTTTATTGTTGAGATAGCAAAGGCAAGGTGGCCTCAGTCCACTGTTCTTAATTTCCCTTATTATTAAACATAAAGGATTTTTTTTCTCCTGTTCGGGGGTGCATGAGAGAGAGGAACACTGTCTCACTTCACATTTCTTTTCCTGCACCGAGCCATTCTTATTTCCTTCTATGTTATCCCCTTGGGGACCTTGATAAATGTGCTAGGGAAGACTAGCACACAATGCACAGAGCAGACACACACAAAAAATTGGCCTGGATGGAAAAATAGCCGAGAGGAAATAAGACGGCAAAACTGCTTACTGACCTTTGACTCTGATTGGATTCCGGCCATCACAGAGGTGATCTCTGTTTTCTTGTCACTGGCCTTCTGCGGAGGTGGAATTTCAGAGATGGTGCCATGTAGAAGTGTTGAATGCCGTCACATGCCTGGTTTGGAATAATCATCTTTATGCAGGTTAATTAGTTCTGTTTTGTAGATGAGATAGAATTTGCATGGCATTTTCAAGTGCTGAGAGGACATTGAATGCATGATTTAGGTGGGTGGTGTTTTTTTTTTTACATCAGCATTATAAATTGTGCCAGCATAATTATCTTTCATATAGTTCATGTTGTAGATTATGGGTAGGAGGGAAGGGGAGGTTCACTTAAGATTGCAAATGAATTAATGAAAGGAGAAATTCAATTGATAATAGCTTAGTCTATTTAGCAAGGAATAGAATGAGATAAGTCGGATGTTTCTCCCAGATATTTTATGCTGCTATAAAACACATACACACAATATACATACGTTTCATAACAAATTGTATAGCATTACAGGCAGTTCTTGTTTAGTGACTGTCTCATTTAGGGACAATTTTCAGTTGATACAGTGATTAAAACAGCGGTTCTCAACCTGTGGGTCGTGACCCCTTTGGGGGTCGAATGACCCTTTCACAGGGGTCGCCGCGCGCGCTAGCCCGCCATCTTGGTGCCACCGTCAGCAGGGGTGAAATGCTCCCGGTTCGGCCGTGCCTGCGGGTTGCCGGACAGGCGGTAGCGACGGAAGCGGGAGACTTCGCCCGGACGCCGCCATTTGTGTTCTTTTACCCTCTGCACATGCGCAGAACACTTTGCGCATGCACAGAGGGTAAAAGAACCCAAATGGCAGCATCCGGGCGGGTGGGTCGCGCCTCGCGCTACCTTGGCGACCGGCTCCTCGGCGACCGACAGGTACGAGCGAACCGGGAGCATGTCACCCCTGAGT
>QLTV01003772.1:1606271-1628679 GCA_003457575.1 Thermophis baileyi
CTTCTCCCTGGTCGGGTCGAAAGGCGCCGGCGGGTGCAAGGTGGACATAGCGGCACAAGGAGGCAGGAAGATGTCTGCCTGGCTGGTTGAAAGTGCTGAAGAAGCTAGTCACAGTTCTCCTGGCCCAAGCCCTCGTCGCCACTGTTAGATTGTGGGTAGAGATGACAGGAGACAGACTTCCAAGCAGTTCTTTATTTCAGCTCTTGTATCAGCAACCAGCAAAGAGCAGTCTGACAGCTTGCCCTTTTATAGGGAGCTGTCAGACAGACCAGCCAATAGCGTTTGAGCTTTTTCCCGCTCAAACGCTGGACCTGGTTGGAACCATGCAACATAGTTTAAACAGTTAGAACATAACATATATGACATGGAGAAAGTAGACAGGGAGATTTTCTGCCGGACAACCAACTGATTCTGAATCAGAATTTCTGATTAACTTGAAATCAAAACTTTACCGCTCTAAATTCACTTGTAGGAGAAGTTCTAAAAATGGCTGGTTTGAAAATGATTTGATTGCCTGCGTAACCCCCTCTTTTCAACTGCTATAAATAAGTTGTCATGCATGGAGATAAATAATTTGCCCTCCAGACTTTTCAGACCTCAGTTCTGAAGATTCGACCCCACCATTCCAATCTTTTCTTTGCAATTCCCAAGGCAGGAATTTCTTAATTTTATAAGAAAAACTAGAGGAGGGGAATCAGAGACATGAATTTCTACTCTGATTTAGGAATCCTGTTTTTCGTCTTGAGTTTTGATGTCAAGTTATTCGCTTTGGGCTATTTTCTCAGCTGTTTCCCCCCCCCTCCCTCTTCTCTTCCAGGTTTCTCCACTTTTAGGTATGATCACAGGGACACTTATCTTAATATTTGTACCAGCTGCTAAAAGAGGCAATGCTGAACAACTGGGGGCACAGCTGAAGGCCCGGACCTCCTGGCTGAGGGACATGAAGGCCTTGATAAGAAAGTAAGGCAACCCTTCTTAGGGTTGATGTTAAATTTTTCTCTGTTAGAAACCAACTTGAGATACTTTACGGGTGCGAAGCCAGACAACTGAGAGTAACATTTTTGAAAATTGCCACAATATTCCACTTCTCCAGCTTCTTTTTCATGAAGCTACTGATGACAGCAACTGTTTAGTGTAATGTCAACACCATTGATGTGTTAAGTGCCTTGTATATTACAGAAATGATAACAGTCCTTCCCTAGAGGACTTTTAATTCCTTTGTATCGTCATATTATGCTGGTGTGGTTTTTCGCCCTCATTTGTCATGGAGCTGCAGTTTTATGGTAGAAATTAAGAATAACAGAATAACAGAGTTGGAAGGGACCTTGGAGGTCTTCCATTCCAACCCCCTGCTCAAGCAGGAAACCCCTATACCATTACAGACAAATGGTTGTCCAATCTCTTCTTTAAAACCTCCAGTGTTGGAGCACCCACAACTTCTGGAGGCAAACCAGTCCACTGATTAATTGTTCTGTCAGGAAATTTCTCCTTAGCTCTAGGTTGGTTCTCTCCTTGATTAGTTTCCATCCATTGCTTCTTGTCCTGCCTTCAGGTGTTTTGGAGAATAGGTTGACTCCCTCTTCTTTGTGGTAGCCCCTTAATTATAGCTGCTTAATTATAAATTATAGATATCAAACTCTGGAAAGAGGTTTTGAGATTATTTCTGGGCTACTGTATATGATCAGATGTTTCATGGGCAGATCTGGTTTCCTTCTTCTACTCTGTTCAAAAGACTCGTTTACTGACTTACAAACCCCTTTGTCTTCAGTCGCAGTTATGTGTTTTCGTCCCTGGCTACCTCTGCTGTTTCCTTTGCCACGGGAGCTTTGGGGATGTGGTTCCCTGTTTACCTGCATCGGGCCCAAGTTGTTCAAAAAACAGCAGAGATTTGCACTTCACAGCCCTGTGGGACTAAAGACAGGTGAGGTTTTGTTTTACGTTCATATTCCCCTATAAGCTATAAAATATTTCCTCAGAATATGTTCACATACTGTTGGCTGTATTTGCGTTATGGTATAGCAGATGCTGCTCTAAACCTCCAGAGGAAGAGTGGGCAGTACAACATTTTAAATGAATAAATGGAATTGCTGTGTTCGAAGACAGCAAGCATGAACGCACCAAGAGCCAGAAGGAGTGAGACAAGTGCAGGAGAAGGCCGTGACTCACATGCCCTGCTTGAGTGCTTCTTGGCAAACAGGCCTGGTTGGCCACAGGACCAGAGGACCTTCACTGGTTCCTCAGATAGTCGGAAACCGAGCCTGCTTAGATGCGGTTCATTCATTCATTCATTCATTCATTCATTCATTCATTCATTCATTCATTCATTCATTTATTTATTTATTTATTTATTTATTTATTTATTTAATTTTATTTGTTGCATTTTTATGCCGCCCAACTCCCAAGGGACTCTGGGCGGCTTACAACAGAAGTATAAAAACATTAAAACAATATAAATATTAAAAAACAATTTAAAAAGCCATACATACCATTCGTGGCCGGATCTCACAGATTGTAACATTGAGATCAGTGGCCCCAGGCCTGCCGGAAAAGCCAAGTCTTCACAGCTTTCCGGAAGGTTACCATAGGCTGGGAGTGAAACAAAAGGAGGGTTAGTCCTTCTTTAGTGACTAATATTGGGACTGACAATTCAGTTGTTAAAGAGACATGGTCACTAAGTGAAACACCATATTGTTATGATTTTACTTCAGTTTTCCTTTGTAGACCTGCAAATGGCCATAAATCTAAGCACTGGTTGTAAAATTACTTTTTCATGTGAATGGTGGCTAAATAAGTCAGTCACTAAATGTGGACTAGCTGTACTTTTTTCAGTTCAGGCTGTTCTTTTGGGCTTTCTAGAGACATCCAGTCTTAATACTTAATACAATCCACAAAGCTTTTTATAGATTTTATTTTAAAAGCAGGAATTTATTTATTTTTATTTCTTCCTGCCGCCGTGATAGTGAGTTCTGAGAGGAAAATAAATGCAGGACGTTTCGTCTTAAATTCTCTCTGATCATATTACTTCAGTTGATAAATAGTGGTTTTACATACATTTTTAATTTTTTTCCTTCTGTACTTCTGCCTCCTTTGCAGTTTTAATTGTCACAAATACCATGAGAGGCAGAGATTCATATTTTGTTTAATGATAAGAGAAATGAAAGTTGAGTGATTTAAGAACAGTTGAATGTAGGCATGGAGTGGCAAAAAAATAGCTTGTCCAGAGATACCGTAAGTTTTAAATAAACTTCTTAAATGCAGATATTTTTAATTTTCCATTTATTGTCAAAAACTCAGATCTGAGTTATGAAAGAACCTAGAATTCCCGTGAAACTTGAAGATCTCCAGAACTTGCATTTTTTTTGTTGTTGTTGTTTTCTGAATTCTTTTGCAGGGGTTTAGTCCATCAATTTCCATGTATCACCTCTTACTCATTGCCTTGCCTTGCTAATTCAACCCTCCTCGCTGCCTCTCACCTACTGCCTTGTGTATAAAAATAAGTACACCTAAATGAGAAAAGGTTTTTATTTCTGGAATCGTTCTTTGTCCTTAGCTTGATCTTTGGAGCCATCACCTGCTTCACTGGATTTCTGGGCGTGATCACTGGGGCTGGAGCTACCAAGTGGTGCCGGGTGAAAACACAGAGAGCGGATCCTCTGGTTTGCGCTGTCGGGATGCTGGGATCAGCCATCTTTACCTGCTTGATTTTCGTTGCAGCCAAGAACAGCATTGTAGGAGCCTATGTAAGTGGTCAGTCTGGAAAAGGGGAGGCTGAAGTTGGATTTCTCTTCCTTTATTTATCTATCTACAGATAACCCTCAAGTTATAGCTGTAATGGAGCCTAATCCATTATGGTTGTAAGTCCTAAGGGTTGGAAAATGGATCCGTCATGTGACTGACCCATTTATACAATGTTGTTTGTGGTGGTCATTAAGTGAACACAGCAATTGTAAAACAAATGCAATTGTTAAGCAAATTCCATGGTTAAACCCATAATTCACTCTGGTGCAGTTTTGCCAAAACTGGAAGTGAAAGCCAGTTTTTGGCAAAACAGTCATGAAATGCAGTCACATGACTGCAGGATGCTGCAAATGCTTTTACCAAGTAATTGATTTGGGGAAGGTTAGGGAAGAATGGGGAAGAAATAAATATATTTTTCCCAGGCCTTAGCCACTTTTGTTTTTCTCATTGCAACTTCTTGTTCATACATTTCTCCTGGCTACGACCTAGAACAGGGGTGTAAAACTCAAGGCCTGCAGGCCGGATCAGGCCCATGGGGTGCTTAGATCTGGCCCGTGGGGCCGCCCTGAAAACAGCAAAGGACCGGCCCGTGGTCAATGTTCCCTCTAAGCTGCGCGGCTGCGCGGCCGCGCACGTGACAGGAAATTGCCGCGCGGCAGTTTCCAACTGCCGCACAGCGATTTTCAATGTCAGAGGGAACATTGCTGCGCGGCCGCGCACCTGACAGGAAATCGCCATGCAGCAGTTTCCAACTGCCGCGCAGCGATTTTCAATGTCAGAGGGAACATTGCTGCGCGGCCGCGTACCTGACAGGAAATCCAGGAAATTGCCGCGCGGCAGTTTCCAACTGCCGCGCAGCGATTTTCAATGTCAGAGGGAACATTGCTGCGCGGCCGCGTACCTGACAGGAAATCGCCATGCAGCAGTTTCCAACTGCCGCGCAGTGATTTTCAATGTCAGAGGGAACATTGCCCGTGGTGCCTCTGCCAGCGAAAACGGAGCTCAGGAGGGCCACGTGCAGCCCTCCCGAGCTCCGTTTTTGCTGGCAGAGGGTTGCAGGAGGCCGTCTCAGCTGAAAACGGAGCTCAGGAGCCTGTTTTCACTGGCAGAGTGCGCAGGCCACCACAGGCCCCCCTGACATGAGTGACATCAAGCTGGCCACACCCAACCTGGCCAGCCCCCCCCGAGGTCAAACACAACCCTGATGTGGCCCTCAATGAAATCGAGTTTGACACCCCTGACCTAGAAGAAGACAGAGTAGAGGCTGTTGCTTCCTGGTTTTCAGGAGCAGTCAATCTATTGCCTTCCGGGCCAGTGGTGGGATTCAATTTTTTTTACTACCGGTTCTGTGGGCGTGTCTTGGTGGGCGTGGTGTGTCTTGGTGGGCGTGGCAGGGGAAGGATACTGTAAAATCTCCATTCCCACCCCACTCTAGGGGAAGGTTACTGCAAAATCCCCATTTCCTCCCTATCAGCTGGGACTCAGGAGGCAAAGAATAGATGGGGGCGGGGCCAGTCAGAGGTGGTATTTACCGGTTCTCCGAACTACTCAAAATTTCCACTACCGGTTCTCCAAACTACTCAAAATTTCTGCTACCGGTTCTCCAGAACTGGTCAGAACCTGCTGAAACCCACCTCTGTTCCGGGCATTTTAAATCTCAGGAAGTATGAATTCAGAATACCTATAGAACACCCAGTTCATTTCCCTGCTTTTAAATCTCAAAGAGATTTAAAGCAAAGAGGAGGGTAAAGGACAGTGCCAAATACAGTGGTACCTTGGTACTCATTGTTAATTGGTTCAGGGAGGCATGATGAGTACCCAAAACAATAAGTACCAAACAAAATTTTCCCATAAGGAATAATGTAGTATGTCACAAGGCACCCAACACTGACAAATTCTAGCTTGTTCATTGAGCACCACACAAATGATGAGTACCAGGACAAAATTTTCACATCAAAATACGTTTACCAGATTCAATTAATTTCAAAGCAGTTGAGTACCAAGGATATGGAACGTTTGCCTAGAGTCTCCACACTTGAAAATGGCCCTTAGCCGATGCTTTAATATACTAACTGGTGACCTTGATTCTATTCCAATGTATTAAGTTCCCTTTATACATTATTAATGCAGTTCTTTGAACGTTGATCCTTCTGTAGTCAAAATGGCCCTGCCGGTAACAAAATTAACACCTCTGAATAGTTTTTGGAAACATGCATAAACACAAAAACTATTAGATGTGACGTAAAACAAAGCTATTTCAAGGGCTCCAAGTGCTTCTAGGACGTTCAAAATCACCACTTTGCATTTCAAGTTCAAGACAATCTAAAATTGAAATGTTTGGCATACCTTTAGCTGCAACCAGAGTCCCTCTTTTGTGTAATCAACCTATATATTTAACTTCCTCTCCATCAAGGCAGATTCCCTTTCAGTACTTTATGGAGGTTTTTTTTTTTTACAAACCCCATTTTTTCAGCATGCTCTGCAGCTTATGTTTGTATTTATGTCCATGCTTATACTGGTAGAATTATTGTTAGCTACCTTGAGAATTTAAGGAAGTATATAAATACTACAAATCAGGCAGAACATATGGTGTTGCAAATGTTGCTGGATTCTAGCTCCCTTTATCCCAGCCATAAGCCATGTTCAGTAACATCTGGAAGTTCCCTGTTCCTGCTATAAATACATTTCTCACCATGGTTGACCTCTACCTTTTTTTGAAATACACAGAATTTTTACCAGTTTCTAAACTTCCTCCTTATAAACATATAAAAATATAAGCTTACAAACCTTATAAAACTATAAACATTTTATAAGTATTTCTTTAATAAAAAATTTCCTGATCACAAATAAGTAAAATTAAAAAAAACACCACCCTTCCCTTCCTGTCTCCTTCACCCCACAGATAAGGTTCAGTGGATGTTAACAGTAAATTGCCATGCATTCAGTCACATTGGGGATACTGTCTTTAAAACAGAACCACCAAATTGTGGGATACTTCCCAAACTTGCATGAGTAAATTGTATATGTCTAATGTTTCAACCACAGGTCTGCATTTTTATTGGTGAGACTCTTTTGTTTTCAAACTGGGCCATCACAGCTGACATTCTTATGGTAAGTTGATATGGAAGTGTAACTTGCATTTCATTTACTGGTATAGGGCTATATGTATGTTTTGCAATCGGGCAACTGTTGTTGGACTTAAGCACTAAGCTTGGACTACTGCTATGTGCCTAACTTATTACATTAAGGCATTTCCTTCATTACAAACTAGATTGAAGACTAATCTAATTAAAAGTAATCAAGTTTAATTGTTGGGCAAATGCAGCTGCTAGGACTTTAACTGGCCTGGTTAAATGTGTTTGTGTGAATACGGCCTCTGTCTCATCAGTCATAGCTAGTATGGCTAATTTTCTCCTCAAGGCTGACCATTGCAATGTTCCTCATCAAAGTTGCTAGGAAGAGACTTGCACTTTAAATAACTTCCATTTAGCCTTATTGTTTTGTCACTCTTCACCCTCACCTCCTCAGATTCTTGCTCTTTCTCCACATAATACATACACACAAACAAAAAAATGGTGTGCGTAAGCGCACCAGCGTGCCTACCGTCCCTGTCCTACTGTCCTATTGTCCTCATCTATCTGTATTCACTTTGATTATGTTTATGTTTATACCTATACCTGCTATCTTGTACGTTTGACAAACAAATAAATAAATAAAATAAATAAACACATTCTGCTTCTTCGTTTGGAGAGCTGTCTCCTTCTTTAAATCTTGATAGAGATTCCATTCTCCAGCTTTCTAGAGGCCATCTCTCATTTCTCACTTCTAATTACTGATTTTCCCAATAAAGGCATAGTTTTGCCCACCATTAAAACAGGAGATCTAGCTTATATATTTCATGTTGTGTAGATGTAGCAGGGAGGCGTCACAGCAAGTGGAAGCACATAGCCAATCTTGGCTGTTCTAAAAAAAAAAGTAAAGTTAAGCAGAGTCGGACCTGGTTAGTATCTGGAATTGAAGACTACCATAAAATCCCAAGGCTATAGAAGTTGAATTTCATCCATGGGAGATTAGCAGAAAGAAGCAGGTCATCATAGTACTACTGGAGACTTCTTGGCTGCCTTCCCTTCTCATTCCTCTGGATTTTGATATTGGTCCTAAAATGTATGGACATTCTTCTTAAATGGCCTTTGCCATTGGCCATTTCCATAGGATGTGGGCATCAAAAACAACAATGGTTTAGAGATGCCTTCTGCAATGCTATGAATAGTCTTGCTTGTTCTCTGTGGTGGGAAGAGGACATCACTGGGAAACCAGAGCTTTCTCCAGGCCTCTACTTAAGGAAGTGTGTTTGGCCAAGCAACCGTATCTGTCCTTTGGGCAGCAAAATCTGGACAACTCCCATAGTAAAAATTTGGTTTCAGCTTTATTTTATTCTTCAAATGCCAGTCTACTTTTGTAACTGACTACATCTGCAAACTTGGGCAAGAACTACTTTTTCACTAAATGTTTCTTCCCCCCTATGATCAGCTACTCTCAGTTGATTAAAACAACCAACTTAGCTTATGGATCTCCTGGTTTGCTCCTAATTCATGCAGTTCAGGAGCCCTGAACTGGGCTGCAGCTTAGTTCCAGATTAAAAAGGATCTAACTGAGCCTTCTTCTGATCAGTAGCTCTCCAGTTACATTGGAGTACTATATCCACCCTCTGCAGACAGAACATCCAATAGCATAGCTCGTGTGTGTGTGTGTGTGTGTGTGTGTGTGTGTGTGTGTGTGTGTATCCGTGTATCCATTCAAGCCACTCCTGATGATTGCCTGGACAAGTCCCTCCAGAGTTCTTAGCAGCCTTTTCAGATGGATGGTTGCCATTGCCTTCTTCCCAAGGCTGAGAAAGAGTGATTGACCAAAAATCACCCAGCTGGCTTCAACTCACGGTCTCCCCTTTTCTAGCCTATTGCCTTAACCACTGCACCAAACTGGCTGATGTTCACTGTATGATGGTTCCTATCTGGATACGATTAGGTGGGAAAGGGAGCCCTGGTGGTGCAGTGGTTAACTGCAGTATTGTAGGCAAACTCTGCCCACAGTCAGGAGTTCGATCCTGACAAGGCTCAGGGTTGACTCAGCCTTCTATCCTTCCAAGTTTGGTAAAATGAGGATCCAGATTGTTGGGGGCAATATGCAAATAATGCTGAAATTGTAAACTACCCAGAGCGTGCTGTAAAGCACTATGGGGAAGTATATAAATCAAAATACTATTGCTATTGCTAAAAGAAAATTTGTTCAGAATGATTAAATGCTATGATGTTTTAATCTTTTTATCTCCCTCCCTGCCTTCTGCATCCCATTTCAGTATGTGGTTATTCCTACACGCCGAGCGACAGCCGTAGCTTTGCAGAGCTTCACCTCACATCTTTTGGGAGATGCTGGAAGTCCCTACCTGGTTGGATTTGTAAGTATAGCCTTGGCACACCTGAGGAATAGGATAAGAAGCTGGGTTCTTGTTCTGAGAACAGTAACTGACATCACCACTTAACACTTCAAGAGGGAGCTAGTTACTTAGAAGACTCCTCTATGTTAAGCACCCTAGTTTTGGTTCACACTATTACTCAGGGTAGTTCTAAAACACAAACACATACATACGCCCACATGCCAAATGTGGTGCTAAATTGGGGCCACAGAGCATATTGTTTCCCTTGGTTCCTCCAATCATTAAAATAAATGTATGCTTATTGCCTGATATTATTTAGCCATCTAGCCCAGATTGTCTACTGTGATCTGGGATTTTCCCAACTCTATCTGGAGTTTGCCTAGTTAGAATCTGAAGCAAAACGGGTGTTCCAATGTAACTTCACCCCAGTTCTAAATGAAGGCTCTGTGTACAAAGGGATTGCCCAGTAAATGAATTTGAGTTGGGCCTTAGATGTTGAACCTAGGAAAATGCCTGATACAGCATCAGGTAATGGATTCCTTTAACACTGAAAAATGTCAGCTCTACCAAGTTTCAGGTGGAGAAGTCTCCCTTGATTGATAGATCCTTTAATAAAGTAAAAGGTAAAGATTTCCCTGTCCAGTCGTGTCCGACTCTAGGGCACAGTGGTCATTTCCATTTATTGGCCAGGGAGCCAGCATTGTCCGAAGATATTTTCCATGGTCATGTGGCCAGCATGGCTATATGAGCCGCGGTGGCGCAGTGGTTAGAATGCAGGACTGCAGGCTACTTCTGTTGATCACCGGCTGCCAGCAGTTTGGCAGATCGAATCTCACCAGGCTCAAGGTTGACTCAGCCTTCCATCCTTCCGAGGTCGGTAAAATGAGGACCCAGATTGTTGGGGGCAATTTGCTGACTCTGTAAACCGCTTAGAGAGGGCTGTAAAGCATGATGAAGCGGTATATAAGTCTAAGTGCTATTGCTATATGCCAAAAACACATGGAAAGCTGTTACCTTCCCACCAAAGTGGGACCTATTAATCTACTCGCATTTGATGCTTTCGAACTGCCAGGTGGGCAGAAGCTGAGGCAAGGAACGGGAGCTCACCCCATTGTGCAGCTCTCGAGTCTGGAATCCAGGCTTTCAGCTTTCCAGCTAACAAGCTCAGTGTCTTTAACCATTGAACCATCACGCCCCCTTCAGATTTTTTAATAGAAGGTGGCAAAGTGGGCAACCAGAATTTTTGCACCTGGGAAAAATGGGTGGTTGTCTCTGAACAAGGGTTCCCACCATCCTCTTATCCTTGGAGAATCTAGTCTGGGGGTTACAGCCACTTGTGGAGAGACTTTTGCCAACAAGAAGAGAAAAACATCACAATGGGAAATCCTGCCTAACAGTCATGGGAGGAGCCAGCCAGTTAACTGTAAGAATGTCAGGGTTTGTTTTTCTGTGCAAAACTGAGCAAGTCTGGCAAATCTTGGCAAGGAAGCAGTTGGTTTCCCCCATCCCATTTCAAATAAACTATGTTGGTGACAAAGAGAACGTCCATAAATAGGCTTATCTCTGTCTGTTCCTTCTCTTTCCACCCCCTCCACCCCCTACTTTTCCCTTCTAGATCTCCGATGTGATACGGCAGAGCACAAAGGAGTCGCCACTCTGGGAATTCCTCAGTTTAGGCTATGCGCTGATGCTGTGCCCTTTTGTTGTGGTCCTCGGGGGGATGTTTTTCCTGGCCACGGCCCTCTTCTTCCTAAGCGACAGAGCCAAAGCCGAGCAACAGTGAGTACCTCTCAGTGGTGTGGGAAAAGGAAAACAGCATGTGTTATATTTTTAAAGAAGGGCATTGTCATTTGCCATCTTGGCACTGGTATCCAATTTAACCAATGAGAAGAGCCATGGGTGCACTTCCAATATGAACAGCTTCAACCTCAGCTTGAAGCTCCGATTCAAGAAGTTGAGGGTGTGAGATTGTGTGCTTGGAGGCTCCAGCGATTTCTAATAATGAAAGAGTTATCATTTCCAGATTTGCTAGTAGATCAGTCTTTTGAGTACTACTTGTGGGGGCCTTTCCACCATTCAGTTGCTTTCTCTCCTTATCGGTCCACATTATCTAGAAGAAGAGAGACTATAACTCCTTCTTTCTCCTTACTCTTGTTACTGCTTTGTTGCTCCTGATAGTCCATATGGGTGTTGTTGTTGTTGTTTTGGTAGAAGTATTATGGTGCTTTATTGAAAGCAAAAGGAGAAGGGGACAGCAGAGGATGGGATGGTTAGATGGCGTCATCAACGCAATGAATATGAATTTGGGCAAACTTTGGGAAACAGAGGGGGGGGGCTGGCATGCTGTGGTCCATGGGATCGCAAAGAAAGGACTTAGTGACTGAACAACAACAACTATATTGCTTTTCTGTTGTCGTCTTCCCACTCTTATAGGGGTTCATAAATGATAACCAGAAACTCGAGTTGCATTTGAAATCCTATTAGGAGCCAGTGCAGTTCAGAGAGTAGAGTTGTTACCTAGGTGTACCGAAGTGTACTATTTCTACACATATTGTTATATTCTGGATCAGTTGCAGCTTCTGGATGGTCTTCAAGGACAATCCCATGAAATCACACATTTCAGAAATCCAATCAGGAAGGGATCAAAGCATAAGTGACTGTGAGGAGGACCTCCAAATCCAAAAATAAAGACAACTGATGCTTCCTCTTTTCTTATATAGCGTATTTATTGTCATAGTTCCCTTGTCAGGCAGTTGAGACTAATGGACAATTGCTAAAGTCCACCTAGCTGCATGGGGTTCGTTCCCAGCTCTCAGGTCCTACAGATGCTGCTTTACTTACTGCTATTTACCCACTTTCTTGAACTCTGAAACAAGAAATAAAATTGAGTGGCATTCTCTAGAGGTTGAATCCATGGAAATAGGAAATGCCATCAGTGGGAACAATGAGAACAGAAAGAGAACACTATTGAGAGGAAAGACACTGAAGATACATTTTCCAAGCAGACTTGCCATCTCATGCTACTTGAAGACTTGTTGTTGTTGTTAGTTGCAAAGTCATGTCCGGCCGATTGCGACCCCATGGACAACGTTCCTCCAAGCCTTTCTACTTGAAGACTAGAGACAATTTATCTCTGTGAGAGGACTAATATTCATTTGGCACAGCTATCCCAGAATGTCTAGACCAGGGGTCCTCAAATTTTTTAAACTAGGGGGCCAATTCACGGTCTCTCAGACTGTTGTGGGGCCTGACCGGCTGGGTGGGTGTGGGTAGGTGGTCATGTGATTGGGTGAGCGTGGCCAATTTAGCAGTCCATTAAACAATGCACACAAATTAAACTTTAATTTGTTATGTTCCTGGGGGTGGAAAGCAGGTTAGTGAAGGGATGTAGCTGCCTTGGGGGGGGGGGTGAGGGACTTGTGTGTGTGTGTGTCTCCCTCTCCCTCTCTCTCTCTCTCTGGAGGCTGGGGAGGCCAAAAATGGGCTTGTTTTTGGCCTCCTCCGCCTCCAGAACCACTCTGCCGCCCAAAAACAGGCCCATTTTTGGCCTCCTGAGGCCTCCGCGCGTCCCATTTTTGGCCTCCTCCGCCTCCAGAACCACTCTGCCGCCCAAAAACTGGCCCATTTTTGGCCTCCTGAGTCCTCCGCACGTCCCGTTTTTGATCTCCTCGGCTCCCAGAAGGCGTGTGGGGGCTGGCGGGTGGGGCGATGTGGGAAGGGCAGCGTCGTGGTCCCACGCGGGCCAGATTAATGGCTTCGGCAGGCCGTATCCGGCCCACGGGCCATAGTTTGAGGACCCCTGGTCTAGACACTGGCATCGTTACTCTTCAACATTAACTGTCTAATGCATCCTGATATAAAGAAGACTTGACCTGTTTCTTCTCCAAGGTGGACCTATTCCTCTTTCCCCATCACTTTCTCTGTTACGGTTGTCTTCTGCAGATGCCCAGAGTTCCACCTGCTTTCCTAAAAATGATAACGATAGTGCTGTACCACACATTCTGCCCTCTTTGGACACGCATGCAATGCCACAATGCAGAGGGTATGGTTTGAGTTGCAACAACAGCATGATGCTACTTTCATTGCAGTTTCAAGATTGTTGGGTGATTTGAGGCCAGTCGTTTGTGGTGATCAGTTGAGTGCTACCAATACATTTCTCTGCTTGAATATATATCAAATTCTTGGCTGTAGAGATATTGCCTTTAAAGGCTATTCTTCCTGAGGCTTTCCTATAGCTGGTTAAAAAGAGACACAAATCTGGGCTCATGTTTTTCAGCACGGATTTGGATCATCTCACCATTGGCAACTCCAGTAACTCAGAAGATGCTACCACATGATAGGCACAAGAGATTTTTGGGGTTAGTTCATGTGTGTATGTGTTTTTGTTGTCTTTTGGAAAGTTTCTTTACATACTTGCCAGGACAAATAGGGACAACCTGCTATCTATTTGGAGTATGTGTGTTTATTGTGTGTGTGTGTGTTTATCTGATTCCAAAAGAAAACTCAGAAATGCAACACTGAATTGGCTTCATCAGGGAGAAAATAATTCTGGATTAAGCTACCTTGTTTTGACTTGTTTTGGTTTTGTGGGCAGATGTTTTAAATATATGTGGTGCTCTCAGCATGTTTGTGGGGCAGCTCTTATGTTATGTAAAATGTTTGGGGGCAGATTTTGATTCCTACATTTTTTAAAGCCTATTATGAATTTAGAAGTATAATTCATCCCAGTTCCTCTGCGGCTTAGCCTAGCTGATGATCAAACTTCCTCGCGTTGTAATGTCATCCAAGCCCTGTACATGAAAGATAATAGAATTCTGCACAAAGGAAAACTAGGGTTTAAATGACAAAAACTTTGTCTGCAGCTCAACAGTTTTGCATATTCTACTTTTGCTAAGCAAGAAGTGATGCATTATGGTAAATCCTCACCCTACCCACAACCTCTGAAATTCTAATTCGTAGGATATATGACACGATGAGGACTAGCAATATTGTCGGTTGTGTGGTAAAGGAGACTTCCATGAATTTTAATTGTGGATACAGCACTGCAATTTATTTTGTCTATCCATTTCATATTCTAACTGGTCCCTAATCCTAGACTTACAAAATATCTTGGAGATCATTTAGTCCAGCTCCTTGTTCAACGTGGTGCAGTGTTTTTCAAAGTTGGCAACTTTAACATATGTGGACTTTTAACTCCCACAATTCCTCAGCCACCATGTTGACCGAGGAATTGTGGGAGTTAAAGTCCGTGCATGTTAAAATTGCCAAGTTTGAAAAACATTGATGTAGAGTATATAAAAAGGTTTCCCCTGCCCAGTGGTGTCTAACTTTAGGGGCCAGTGCTCCTCTTCATTTCCTAGCCGAGGGAGCCAGCATTGTCCAAAGATGCTTCCATGGTCATATGGCCAGGATGATTATATGATGCATGGAACACTGATACCTTCAAACCAAAGTTATATCTATTTATTTACTTGCATTTGCATGCTTTCATATTGCTAGGTGGGCAGGAACTGGGACAAGGACAGGAGCTCACCCCATCACATGATGCTTGGGTCTTGAACTCTCAACCTTCGGGTTGACAAGCCAGGCATTGTAATCTCTAGGCCACTGTGCCCCTTTTGTAGAGTATATAGCCAGGTGTAATTTTGGTATCTTTAAAAAGTTGGCCCTCCAAACCCCTCTTAGATAGCTGGTATCGTATAGTGGTTAAAATGATGGACTGAAAACACTCAGATCCAAGTTCCCCACTGACTACAAAATTTGTAGTGTGGTTTTACACCATCCCTTTTCTCCCAGCCCAACCTCCCTAACAGGGTAGATTGTATGGTAGAATTTGGAGAGATTCCACACCCCAACCCCCAATACCATGCAAGCTTCCTTGAGCTGTCTATAAAAAGAGAGTCTAGAAATGCAAACTCAATGCAATGCTGTTACTATTATTATTATTACGGTTGGTTGCACAGTCAGCTAGATGTTTAGCCTGGATTTGGCATTTACTCACCTATCGAAAGGTCTGGGATAGGGTAGGTGTTGATCCTTGACGGTGTTAAAGGTATTATTTTCATCATCATTATCTGCAAGGCATGAAACCCCTCGTCCCAGTCCCTGAGACAGTCTGTCCCACCACTTTCTGTATCTTTAGAACTGTTTTTAAATATCTGTTTATCTGTATGGAGGCAGGCTTGACTTAAATCTCTGTCTGCAAAGTGTTGCAAATTCTGTGGCATGGAAGGAATGCAGTGTTACCAGCCTTCAGGGATTTAAAAATAAACAAAAGAGGATTTTTCTTTTTCTTTTTTTTTTTTAAATGGCAAATTTGGCTGCAAGACCTGAAATTAAGGAAATTATTAGGCACAGGAAGAATTGGCAAACCTGCTAAGCTACAGAGGAAGGAAGAGGGATGAGAAAAGAATCTCCGTGAGCAAGTACTGTTTCCCTAAAAGCTGGCTCTCTTGTTTATCAGAGGCAGCTTTGAAACAAATGATTTGTAAGGCATGAATTCTATAATTATTTAACCCTATTGAGGAAGTGATACAACTGCAGTCCCATGTTTGTGGTGGCTGTTAATTCATTTTTAATAACATAAGGATGTAAACAGCACCCCGTTGGGTCAGACCCCTGGCCCTTCTAATCTAACAATCTGTTCTCATAGCGACCAACCAACTTCACAAGCTCACTATAAACCAGGGGTGTCAAACTCAATTTCATTGAGGGTCGCATCAGGGCTGTGGTTGACCTCGGGGAGCCGGGTGGGCATGGCCAACTGGGGTGGGCGTGGCCAGCTTGACACCACTCCCCAAACTGCTGGCATGTTTCCTCTTCGCACTGGGTAGACCGGGCCAAAGCCGTGTTGGGTAGACCGGGCTGAAGTGACGCGGGCCAACCCCTTACATTTTCCAGGACGGCCACGCGGGCCAAATCTGACCACATCGCGGGCAGCATCCAGCTCACGGGCCTTGATTTAGACACCCCTGCTATAAACAATTCTCAACTTATGATCACAATTGGGGCCAGAATTTCCGTTGCTAAGCAAGACAGCGGTTAAGTGAGTTGCACCTGATTTTAGAACCATTTTGCCATGGTTGTTAAGCGAATCGCTTCAGTTGTTAAGGGAATCACAGGGTTGTTAACAGAATACGGCTTCCCCCATTGACTGTTTGTCGGAAGCCAGCGGGGAAGGTCGCAAATGGCGATCATGTGATTCTAGGAGGCGGCAACCTTTGTAAATAAATGCTGGTTGCCAAGCACTTGAATTTTGATCATGTGACCATGGGGATACTGCGACAGTCATAAGTGCAAGGACTGGTTGTAAGTCACTTTTTTTCAGTGTCGTGGTAACTTTGAATGGTCGCTAAATGAAAGGATGTGAGTTGTGGACTACAGGTATTCAGTCACTCTTTCTCATCCCAACCCGCCTGACAGAATTGTTGTTGTGGGGGAAAGAAGAGGAGGAAGGAATATTATGTATGTTCGCTGCCATAAAGTAATACAGGTGGGATAAAAAAAAAATCTAATAAATAAATAAATAAAATCATAGACATTTGTAGCATAGTATAAACAAACTTAAGTAGTGATTTGTGGTTGGGAAAAAAAGATCCAAAGGGTCATTTTTTTAATCACCCTATTAAGCTTCATCATTTTTGTTCAGACTTCAGCCCTCACCTCAGTGCAAAGCTAAACGCAACCGCAACAATCATAATCATTAAAAAAAGAACAATACCAACTAGATGAGTTAGGCACTGAACTGGTATACAGGTGGTCCTTGACTTACGACCACAATTGAGCCCAGAATTTTATGTTGTTGAGTGAGACATTTGTTAAGTGAGTTTTGCCCCATTTTACGACTTTTCTTGCCACATTTGTTAAGCAAACCACCGCAGTTGTTAAATTAATAATACGGTTGTTAAGTAAATCTGGCTTCCCCATTGACTTTGCTTGTCAGAAGGTCGCAAAAGACGATCACATGACTCCTGGACACCGCAACCGTCATAAATATGAGTCAGTCGTCAAGCATCCGAATGTAAATCACGTGACCATGGGGATGCTGCAACGGTTGTAAGTGTGAAAAATGGTCATAAGTCACTTTTTTCAGTGATGTTGTAACTTTGAACGGTCACTAAATGAACTGTTGTAAGTTGAGGACTACCTGTACCTGTAGTCTCCCAGCAGATGGCCTTCGAAGGCAATCCCATTTTCCTCAAAGCTATAAGCTATTGATCCTCAGCTCCCATGAATTGATCCAACCCCTTTTTGAAGCCCACCCACTGGTAGTGAATTCCAAAGTTTAGTCTTTTTGTTGTTGTTGTTGTTGTTGTTGTTCAGTCAATAAGTCGTGTCCGATTCTTCACAACCCCATGGACCACAGCATGCCAGGCCCCCCTGTCCTCCATCATCTCCCGGAGTTTGCCTAAATTCATCCTCATTGTGTCGATGACACTATCTAACCATCTCATCTTCTGCCATCCCCTTCTCCTTTTGCCTTCAATCTTTCCCAACATCGAGGTACATTGTATTAAAAAAAATATTTTTGTCTTATTTTGTTTGGTCCTTGCTTTGTATGTTTATTTCCCTCTTCTTTATGCAAGTGGTTTTTTTTTTTAAAGAAAGGAGCTGTGCATTTTTCTCTGTCTATTATATGTCTCTGTGCAACTGTAAAGTTGAAAAATGTGTAAAGGGGTACTCTAACCTGGCCCTTTTGCAGTAGAAAATAAGACATGACACTTTATAAATAGGAAAGAGAAGAGATTGGTCTTTTTGCATTAAGAAGTTAGAAGCATCAGAGCAGTTAGTAACTTGGACAAAGCAGAGTGAAAAATGTTATTGGTGGCTTTTTAGGTTTATCTAAAGGGTCGTTTGATAATGGCTTGAATTTGGGAATCCAGCCCAGTGGTGTAATTCAGACAGTTGGCAGCTGTCTTGTGGGATGCTTCTACCATCAAAGATTGGTCTGCATAGAGGGTTTCTGAGCAGTATTCCTGGCATCATTGGTTACGGGAAGCAGAAGTGACGCACGGGTACCCCTCTGTCCCAAAGAAGCTCAAATATCAGACTAAATTATACAGCTAAATAACATCGCTGGCCAAACTCTCTGGTTTGTTTTGTGTGACCAATCTACATTTGATTCCAAACTCAGGGGGTTGCTGTTTTTACACACACTCAGCTGCCTTCAGAACTTAAGAAGTTCTTCACAACAGATCAGACTATTTAGGGACTAGCAAACGTTCTTCAAGACTTCCGGCAGAGAAAGATCTTTCCTATTTTATGCAATTTAATCTTTGAACAGCAAATAGCTGGGAGCGAATGAAGATTATCTATATGTAAATTGCATGCATATATGTATGCAAGCATGTGTTTATCCTATTTATGTGCCACCCATCTCACAGAAAAGCGTGACTCTGGGTGGTTTTGCTACTAATCTATAGATCTGCAGTAGCACAGGATCTGGAGCAGAGACTATGGAAATATTTATCAGCAAAACAGCTTGTTGGGAGATCTTCCAATTTTTTCTAGGTGAAGAGAGAGATAGACATGGGAACAGAGGAAGTTGCTTAATATTGAATTAAATCTAGCTCAGTACTGCCACTAGAAGTTTGCACAACATCCTCAATTTAGAGTGAGCCAGCCCATCACTTTTTTTTTTAAACAGATTTTTTTTTTAACAGATTAACAGAGTTGGAAGGGACCTTGTAGATCATCTAGTTCAACCCCCCCCCCTCTCATGCAGGAGACCCTACACCATTTCCGACAAGTATTTAAATATTTAAACCATATTTAAACCATAATCTCATGTATGGGCAAATAGCAATAGACTTATATACTGCCCCATACTGCTATACAACACTCTCCGGGCAGTTTACAATGTCACCATATTGCCCCCAACAATTTGGGTTCTCATCTTACCGACTTCAGAAGGATGGAAGGCTGAGTCAATCTTGAGCCCCATCAGGATCAAACTCCAGGCTGTGGGCAGAGTTTGCCTGCAATCCCATGTTCTAATCACTACACCATCAGGGCAAAGCATGTTATGTTAACACAACAATTGCATTTTGTTAACCTGTAGTTTTTTCGTAGCTTAGTATGTTGTGTGAACTTAATCATTAGCTGGTTCCAAGTTTTATGTGATAGTCTTTCTCATATCTTCAAGGAGAAGACAAGATTTAATCTGGGGCCTTCGGCGTGATAACCAGCCACTTCTGCAGCTGATGCTGTGGTCCTTGGACTGATGTTCCATGGCTAATGTCTTCTGATGGAACAATTTGCAGGCGACAGTGGTGCCTTGGAATGCCTATAAATTAGAAGTGAAATGCTGCTTCCTTTCCAGGCACAAAAAAGACCGTTTGGGAATGTGCATTTTCCATTAATTAAGATCTTTCTTGGCTGAAGTTTCTGCTGAAGTTTCTTGTGGTTCTACAACAGTAGATCTGTTACTTCTTTAACCGCTTTGTTTCTCTCATGGTCTCTCCATAAATCTGATCTATCTCCTAGTTCAGGATTAGACAATCTGTGAGGGATGTTGGATTACAACTGAACTTTGTGACCCTTTGAAGGGTTATAGGAGGCCATCCAGATATGCAATGTCACTGAAAGGGACATGGTGAAGTCACAGGATTTGCTAAGAAATAAATCTGGGCATAGATTTTTTATATACACTGACCTGAACCAGCAGGAAATGAGAAGACTTATTATTTATAAATCTGGGATTGTTGAGATTAAATAATACCTATTAATAGCTCTTTGCTACCCTATAATCATATTTAAAATCAGTTGTTGATAAATGCTAAAACGCCTGGGTGTTCTTCCAGACATACTTTTAGCTAGATTATGCAGAGCTCATATATTTAGCCCTGGATGACACCAAAACAATCTTTTATTTTATTGGTTTGGCCATAAAACATATCTTTTTAAAGATGGCTGATATTTTCACCCACAAAACAAAACAAACAAAACAAAAAAACAAAACAAAACAAAACAAAAAACAGGACATTCCCTATTAAGAAGAGCCCAGTAGCTTCTGCAGACTGAATACACTGATGATGTTATCTAGTTTGGGTACTGAAACATCTGCAAGAAAACAACCAAGCTCAGAGAGCACCAAGGATCCTTGAATATGATATTACAGGATGGGTTGTCTTCCAGGTACCCAACCTCCTGGACCAGTTGCCAAGACTATTTAAAGACAGCAACTAGGTTTTTCGCTTGATCCCTATTGGGATGAGTGACCCAGGATGAGGAGGTACTGAAAGAATCACTGGGAACTGCAGTGCCTTCAGGAAGGTGAAGCAGATGGAAATACAGGTAGTTTTCCAGATGAAGGTCATGGCACGAGAAGAGAAAAAAGGTTCCTGCAAGTCAACAATGGGCCATGCAGATAGTATCAACAGGAAGGGCTTATGCCACTATAATAGTGGCATATCTTCACTAAAGGTTCCTGGAATAACAGACTAACAGAGTTAGAAGGAACCTTGGAGGTCTTCTAGTCCAACTTCCTGCCCAGCAGGAGATCCTATATCATTTTAGACAAAAGGCTGTCCAATCTCTTCTTAAAAACCTCCAGTGGAGCATCCACAACTTCTGAAGGCAAGCTGTTCCACTGATTAATTGTTCTCTGTCAGGAAATTTCTCTTTATTTCTTGGTTTCAAGCACCTCACCAGACCCAACAGGAGGTCTTTTAACTAGGACGAAAGTTGGAGGGTGGTGAAACCAGAACCAAACACAATCTGCAGTGCAGAGTAAACCATTTAAATACATTCAGGGTCTCCAGAACCAAGTACTTTACATACCAAAGCGCTAAAGGAACTAGCCAGAGTGATCACAGACCCACTCTTGATAGGTTTTGAGAGCTTCGCTGAATGATTGGTAAGCAAATATTATTCCTCCTTCAAAAAGAAGAAGGAGGTTTCGGGAAACTATAGGTCTGTTGGCCTTTAAGTAGATGACCAAACAGCATGTATGCAAACAGAATGGGCATGCTACAGATCGGTACAGGTAGTCCTCAACCTACAACCATTCATTTAGTCACCATTTGAAGTTACAACACTGGAAAAAAAGTGACACAATCGTTTTTCACACTTGCAACCATTGCAGCATCCCCATGGTGATCAAACGTCAGGCATTTGGCAACTGGGATGTATTTATGACAGTTGCACTGTCCCAAAGACATTTACCGGTAACCTTCCCAGCCAGTTTCCACCAAGCAAAGTCAATGGGGAAGCAAATTCCCTTAACAGCCGCATGATTTACTTAACAATTGGAGTGATTCACTTAACAACTGTGGTAAAAAGGTTGTAAAACGGGGCAAAATTCACTTTAAAAACTGCCTTGCTTATGGAAATTTTGGACTCTGTTATGGTCATAGGTCAAGGACTACCTGTTCAATTAACAGAAGTCAGAATGTTGGAGACGATAAATGACAAATTAAATTTATCTTTGTCTTTGATAGACGTCGTTGCTTAGTAGATCAGGACTAATGCATAGCACTAATGCAAAGCTTTCGGTGGAGTTCCTCATGATATTCTTCATAGAATAGTAACCTATGGGCTTGATGGATAGATGAATATGGATAGATGAACTCCTGACCATTGGCCAGAGAAATAGTACTGTAGAAGTCCTGTCCTCATACATGGAGGCCGTAAAGGTTTGAATGGGGAGGAACAGGTTTAAGGTTCAACCAAAGTCTTGCATTTCAAGGACCTACTGGTCACAGTCACTGGAGAAAGCAATTATGTTTGGAAAAGTTAGTGGTATAAGGCTGTCAAAGAACATGGAGGCTAGACACCATCAAACCTGATACCAGCCAGAGCATAGAAAAACTCAAAAAAGTAGTGCAAGATTGGAAGAGGTGGAGAGTCCAGGCCCATAGAATCAGCAAGAATCATACACAACTGAATGGATAACATCGTCATCATCATCGTCGTCGTCGTCATAACAATGTATTATCTTTAGTCCTTGATAGAATGGCACTAACCCCAAGTAAATCATCATCATCATCATCTTCTTTTAAAGACCCCATAATCCCTTGCGGGGTGGAGTCTTGGGCAACTGAATGGAGCTGAATGTTTACTGGCTGGATGCCCTTCCTGTCGAGAATAGAATAGAATAGAATAGAATAGAATAGAATAGAATAGAATAGAATAGAATAGAATAGAATAGAATAGAATAGAATAGAATAGAATAGAATAGAATAGAATAGAATTCTTTATTGGCCAAGTGTGATTGGACACACAAGGAATTTGTCT
>QLTV01003772.1:1643056-1689965 GCA_003457575.1 Thermophis baileyi
AGAGAGAGAGAGAGAGAGAGAGAGAGAGAGAGAGAGAGAGAGAGAGAGAGAGAGAGAGAGAGAGAGAGAGAGAGAGAGAGAGGGAGAGAGAGGGGGGAGCGAGGGGGAGGGGGGGGAGGGGGGTGAGCGGGAGAGAGAGAGAGAGAGAGAGAGAGAGAGAAAGAGAGAGAGAGAGAGAGAGAGAGAGAGAGATGATGGAGAGAGAGAGATGATAATAGAGATATAGATAGACGAGAGATACAGTAGATGGGGGGAAGAGACAATCTCTGAGATAGATACATGGAAAGATAATGATAGAGGTACATAGATAGCTACTGTAGATTATAGAGATAGATAGATCACAGAGAGAGAGAGAGATCTGGGATAGATATAGACAGAGAGAATACAGTAGTCAACATCTTCCCTCTGTAGTAAAGAGCCACATTGTGCTCTTTTAATAAGAAAACCCAAGATGCAGCATTGGGTTTGTGCTTTAAACGATCAGTTATTCACAAAGTCTGAGGGGACCCTTTCAACAGAAACCTAAATATATTTTTCCAGCCAGTCCAGCAATTTGCAGCCTGTTGGATTCTGGCCACGGCCACTTTAATGGTCCAAGCCAGTACAAAAGAATGGGCTATAGATTTGACTCTCTCTCTCTCTCTCTCTCTCTCTCTCTCTCTCTCTCTCTCTCTGTGAAAGCATCTGTATCCTTCTCCCCACATTAACAGTTCTTCTTTGTTTCCTTCCTCGCAGCTGACATCTCGGGCAATGAAGGCAATCTTTCGTAGCTGCCACTAAACTCCAAAATGAGCACCTGTGGAAGACACCCCCCCTCCTCCCCATGCTTGGAGCCAGAGGAAATCCAAACTCTCAGACACAATCGGTTGGTGGTGTTTCAGCAAAATGAAGGTGCAAGCTGGGCACACAAGGAGCCTTGTAGCCTGCAGAGGCATGGATGACAACTTGCTCCCAATCTGGATGGATGCTGATTCTTTCATCCTCCCATCTCCAAAAAGAGACATTTGGAGAACTGAATATACTTTATTTTCAGCCAAGGAAGACACCCACTTCTGCTAACGGAGCAAGCATCTAACACTATTAAACACCCTTGCTTTGGTCAGCAAGACTGTCTTCAGGTAGAGACATTATACCAGCCTCCCAAAAAGCAGTGCTTTGCCTTCTGATTAGAGCTCCCCAGATATGTTTTCTGCTCTTTAATAAAGTAGTAGGATACCATTTTGTTTTTCTGCAAGGCACCAAAAAGATTGGATTAGCTGGATAGGGTTTTTTCTTTTTCTTTTGCTTTACCTAAGAGTGTCATTTGCACTAGCAGTTTACTGCTGGAGCTACCTCAGACCTATCAATTGATGGTTGTTGTTGTTTTGGTCCAGCATGACTGGAGATTTATAATTTTCCAAGGGGAATGTCAGATTCCCCCCCCCCCAAGTCTCTTGAGAAACAGGGAGACATGACGGCAAGAGTTTACTATCAACAGTTCTACCAATGATTCTCCAGGCCAAAAAAGAAAAAAGAAAATTACTCGACTGACCATTTCCAGTGGCAATATCCTCCTCACTCTCTTTTTTTTAAAGAGAGAACGGTTGTTTTTCTGTTTACAAGCTAGAGTGGAGAACGGCCTTAAAATTCCATCCTGAATAGACATTGAAGTTCTTTGCTCCTGATCCTGAAGGAGATGACTTCTGTTTCTGAGAAGGTGGTAGGCAGTTCACCCTTTTGGCTTTGAGAAAGGACACGTGGCTGCGAAGCCCCGTTAATCCCAACCAGTCCTCTGTTTATCTCATCTCTTTTCCACGAGATCTCCAGGAAACTGACAGCCTTCCAGATGTCAAAAGTAGAGACGGAGCAAAAAATTAGTTCCATCTGAAATGGATCTTGGCTACAGTTAGTTTCAAACAGCAGATTTGAATAGATTTTTCTTGCATACACGTGCCATGCACGCATACACAGTTTTCATTAACTCATCTTCAGCATGGATAGTTGCTCCACACTGCGGGACCGTTTCCTTTCCTGCCCCTGTAGAGTTATCCAGATTTGCATGGCAGCATCATTCAGTTCAGTTGCTCTCATTCTGAAGCTGGAATGTTGCAGGATCAGTGTCTGGAATCCTCCAGCTCCTTCTAAACTTCACCGGCCCTGATACGATCTGCAAAAATTGTTCCCTGCTCTCTTTTTAGGATCCAATTTAGCATGTAGCTTTGTTCCAAATCATTGTAGTAGGGAATCTAAACGGCACTAAAGCAAGCAGACTAACTCAGCGCTGGATCCAGTAATGCCAGCGAGGGACCTCCTCCCAGCCAAGGAAGAGAGTCAACTCCAACAGATATGGCCAGTCCTTCTGAAACTCAAGATTGCTCGCCGGAATCCCATTTAGCAAAAAAGAGCATTTTGTTTTGGTCCTCTGCTGGCCCAGTGGCAGGTGCCACCTCGAAGGAACCCAAAAATTGTAAAACTAGGGCAAAATATTTGACGGGATGCTAAACCAGGCTTTGAGAGAATGAGAACCAGTGACTGGGCTTGGAGGTTATACCTAAGTGGAAGAAAAAGATCTTTCTTGAGCAGACATCAATAAATATAAAAAAGGGCCTCGGTTTTCTACTGTATGAATCTCGGTTATGAAGGGAAGTCAACCAAGTGCTCGGCCCAGCTCTCCTCCTAAATGAGACTAATTAAGTTTTCAAAGATCCCAACAAGATGGGAAGTGACGCCACTTCCAACTCCACATTCCATCTTCCAGCCAGACCTGATTTGGAGGAATTGGCATTTTTGTTCTCAGACTTTTCACAAAAAGAGACGTTTAATGATCACTTTGACAAGTGGAAAGCACGGAAGCGTGATACTAATGTTTTTCTTGTTATACAAGGCAGGACTCCAATTGTTTTTTCTGATTTTCTTTCAGAAGCAAAATCGAACAAATGGCTATTTTATTTTTTAAAGGACAGTGAAATTGATTATGGATCAGAGTATAAAAACAAAGCAGTCAAATATATATATAAATGAATATATAGATATATATATATATATGTATACGCATACATAATGTAAATTAAGAAATAAAACATATTTAAACAGTGGGTGCTGGCGTTTTCGTTTTTCCTGTAATTGCTGCTGTTCTGCCTTCTGCATTGTGTGAATTTACACTATGAGGATGAGCAAAGTAGTTGATGTTTGCTTTGAAATACAACTACCGAAGTTTACGGGAGCTTCTGCCAAGATAACAGCAGAGGAGGGTTGCCAAATTGTGTGTGTGTGTGTTTAAGAAGGACTTCCCTTGTATTGGTTTTCCACAACCTGAGATGTTGGCCAGCAGTTTCTACAAAATATGGAAATGAATAGCAGTTGGGAAACTATAATCCACATCAAAGACTTGCCAATTTTGAGGAAACCTATTACTGTATACTAATCGTTAATTCAACCCAATGCAGGATTAAAATCAAGAGTATTTTCTGCTTCTTATCTTTATATGCACACACAGAAGAAGGTAGCATCAACTGTTGACCTGTCAAAAACATAGGAAGTTAGTTTTGAAGATACTAGGTTATTGTTTTAAAAGCTTCGATTTCAGATAAACCATTTCCCCCCAAAAAGCATTCTAATTCTTCTCTCGTTTCACTCCTGCTTCTATAGGGGTCCTTGGTGCTCTCTGAGCTTGGTTGTTTTCCTGCAGATGTTTCATTACCTAACAACAAGGACCTCCCCAGGTCAACCCTGAGCTTACAAATATTCTCCTCTATGTCCTTATAAAGCATTAGACACAATAGTGCTGCAGAATATACATTTCTTACAGTATTGGCAGGAGAGCACATTATTCAGAGCAGTGTTTCTCAAGCTCAACCACTTTAACTTGTGTGGACATCAACTCCCAGAGTTCCCTAACCAGTTTGCTGGTTTGGGAATTCTGGGAGTTGAAGTCTATGGGAGTTGAAGTCTACACAACTTATAGTGGCTGAGGTTGAAAAGCACTGATTTAGAGGATGTTTCCTTGGAGGGAAACCTACTGGTGTCTTGCACCCTTTAGTAGTATGAGTTGCAGGGCTTTGTAGCTGCTGGGAAAAACCAATTCAAGCAATTCTAAAGCCATCTTAAGTAATATTTCCATTTCCATGTTAGCTTGATATATAATAGCATATTACACCCATTCAAACTTAAATTGAACTTAAATTGAGCCGAGGTGGCGCAGTGGTTAGAGTGCAGCACTGCAGGCTACTTCAGCTGACTGCTAGCTGCAGTTCAGCGGTTCAAATCTCACCGGCTCAAGGTTGACTCAGACTTCCATCCTTCTGAGGTGGGTAAAATGAGGACCCAGATTGTTGGGGGCAATATGCTAACTCTGTAAACCGCTTAGAGAGGGCTGTAAAGCACTATGAAGCGGTATATAAGTCTAACTGCTAATTGTTTGCAAGCAGAAGCGCAGATTGAGTGAGGGTTCCAGAGGTCCAACATCCTGTGGAGGAAACTGATGGTGTTTAGATGAGAAAATAGAAGATTAAGAAGAGAGAACAATCTCCAAATATAGAAAAGGTGTTCTTTGTTGCTCTAAGGAGCTGGACTTTAAACATTCGGTGGAAACAATAGAAAAGCAGGTTTTTACTCATTTTTAACTTCTCTTCAAGGATAGGATGGGATGGGATAGAAAACAGAATAGAATAGAAATAATTAATACTGGAATGGAATGGAATGGAATGGAATGGAATGGAAAGAAAGGAATGGAATAATAGAATAGAATAGAATAGAATAGAATAGAATAGAATAGAATAGAATAGAATAGAATAGAATAGAATAGAATAGAAACAAAGTGTTATGGATTGAGATGTTTCAAACAAAAGTAGACAATGTTCTTACATTATAAATTTCCCTTAAGTCAATAGACTTAAATTAAATCTATACCTTCCACTATTAACATTCTATGCAAACATTTAAAAATAGCATCTTCTGCATGGAAAACTTCTTTGCTTGCTCAGAAAAGGGGGGAACATACAAATAAGTAATACTTAGACTTCCTTACTTAAAAAAAAAAAAAGCTGTATATGGAGGCCAAGATTGAGGTTTTTAAGAAAGTTGTAGCAAGGAATTGGACCAATTCTTGGAAGGTAAATCTTTCAGAGGGCTTAAAGCCATAGAATGCTTCTCATTAGATTTTCCTTCATACTTTTTTGGCTTATTTGACTGAGCCGCTGTACAAATGTACACATTTAAAACAGTAACAGCCATTCTGGCCCTGATAACTACAAATCATCCATTTCCAAAGGCCTTCCAAAACCAATTTAAGTTTTTATCATGTTTTGCCACCCTGACCTTGTGAGGCTGACTGTTCTGAAAGAGGGAAGCCTACAATGGAAGTGTTCCACTTACTAGTCTATCTCTCGAGAAATCAGTTCCTATTTATAGGAACAGGATTTGAACTACATGGATCTTCCGTCTTCTTCAGAAAGCTTCCCTCCTATTCAACAATTCTAAGATTCAATATTCCATAAGCGGCACCACAAAAAATAAATGCAATTCACTGTCACAAACTGCTACCAGTCATTGTATATTTATATGAGAATAAGGGCCAAGAGCCTGGAGTATTACAGGTAGTCCTCGATTTACAACAGTTCGTTTCGTGATCGTTCAGTTACAACGGCGCTGAAAAAAGCGATTTATGACTATTTTTACATGAGCGTTGCAGCATCCCCATGGTCACATGATTAAAATTCAGACGCTTGGCAACTGACTCGTATTTATGACGGTTGCAATGTCCCGGGGTTTTATGATCTCCTTTTGTGACCTTCTAACAGGACGCTTGACAATGGGGAAGCCAGATTCACTTAACAACCGTGTTACTAATTTAACAAGTGCAGTGATTCACATCATCTGTGGCAGGCAAGGTCGTAAAATGGGGCAAAACTCCCTTAACAACTGTCTCACTTAAGCAAGATAAATTTTGGGCTCAATTTTTGTCGTAAGTCAAGGACTACATGTACTGCTTTGGTCTAATGTCTCTCCAGCTAGTTTGGGAAGCAGAGATTACATTTTGAGGGAAAGTTGTAGGCATGCATATGTTTTCTAGACCAGTTGGTACCCACAAGACATGATGGGACTTCTCTTCAGATTCTCTGCAACCTGGGAGTTCTCACCCCGGGCCTATTTGGAGAACATGAGACTGGAAAACTCTGTTTTAGGTAATGCAAGCAGGCATTTAGTCTTCTCAGAAGCAGAGTGTCAGGGTTCCAGATAGCATCTGAAATCAAATAAGAGTCCGAGGCAAAGCATTCCTCTAACTTCCAATTTATTTCTAGAGCCATGCTGGCACGGCTGTGAGAAACCCGGATCTGAAGCCCCCGGGGTTTCTCCAGCCAGTTGAAAGTTCAAGCCCTTGTCCCCACACCCCCAAGTCCATCACATGAACCAATCTTCATCTGGCACTTGGCAGGAAACTCCCATCTCCTCTGTGCAGGTGCAGGACAAAGGATGACCTTGGCAATCTGAAAGGAATTTGTTATGGCTACGCACATCCCTCACCCCCTCCCAAATTCCCATAGCAAGCCTACATTCTAAAGCGTAAGTGTGGCAGGCCAAAGTCTCTAATAAAATATGGCTTCGGCCTGACACAGAGAACATATTTCCAACCTCTAGTCTGCTTTCTGACATACCTCTGACTAGATCAATCTGCTAGCGATTTGCAATGAGTTGCTTCCTTTAAGGTAGAAACAAGAATACACTTGTTCCCACTGTTCATCAGAAAAAATTGAAGAAGGGGGAGAATCTAATGGCCATAGATCTCCTATGACTCCCCTCGCCTTAGCATCCCAGTTAAATCCCAAAACAGAGAAAGATGATGCAAAAGACCTTTAGAAGGAAGGTGACATGTAATAACTGCTCTAAGTCACTGCAGGCATTGGGAAAGCTAATGGGATAGTAAGGTATAAACTGTTGCAAAATAAATACCTTTCTGAAGTATACTGCCCAGATTAGCGTACTCTGAAATGCTACTAACAGCTCAGAGTCATTTGGAGACAGGGGGCATAAACATTCAATGCTTTTTCTGAATTTACACAGTCTGTTTATTGTAAGAAGTTTCACCCATTCTAAGATGTGCAAAAAGTACAAATTTTTTCAAACACATCTGAGCCAAGGCATGTCATTTTAGTCTTAATTTTATAAAGATTTTTAAAAATATTTTTTTTATTCAGAAATATAACTTCTGTCATTTAACTCCAAGTAACCAAAGCAACATACATTCAACATCATAGCTTGATGCCTTCTATTATTAAAACCAAGGAGATGGAACTGATCCAGACGTTACAAGGAGTTTGCTCCAAAGCACCTCGTTTTCCAGGAGCAACTTATAAATTACACTGCGGGGATCATCAAATTAAACTCATTCACACATATAAATCCAGAATGTGTTATGCTGTTTGCAGCTTGGCTCTTTTGGAAGCCATGCCAGATGACATGAATTAGGAGAGGGAAATTGTTCCTGGCATCACAGGTAGGAAGTCCCAAGACTGTTTATGGCAATTGAGTCCATTATCAAAATAATACAGAAGACCAGTTTTAATCCTGCCAGCTGGAATCCAGAAGCAGATTTCCCCCCGCAACTTTCAAAACACATTTCCCAGAAGTTGATAAAAACAGTCCCATCTGTCCCCAAAATTCAGTCAGTCCCCTTTTTCTTTCCCTTGCGTTGCTGCTTTTTCTTCTTCACTTGGCCATGTGGCCCAGCAGCTCCTTTCGTGGTCCCCGGGGACTGAGCCTTCTTCTTTGCTGGAGGACCCTGCTCAAACGTTTCCCTCTCGCCCTCTTCCGCCACTCGCTTCTTCTTCCTCTTCTTCCTTTTTTTCTTCTTTCCTTCTGAGGGACCCTCAGCCTCACCAACAGCAGGGATTTTGCTGCTGCTCTCAGGACCATTCTCCTTAGACTGACCAGGCTGGGCCTTCTTGCGGTTCTGACGTTTTTTGGTGGCTGGCAGAAAACCCTTTTTCTTCCGCTTTAGGGATTCAACCACAGTTCCGTTTGCAGGCTGAACAGAGACTTTCACCTTCACAGGCCGCCTGCAAATCAAGAATACGAAAGGACCTGTGACATCCACCGCTTAGTCTTAATGCAGTGTTTCTCAACCTCAGCCACTTTTAAGATGTGTGGACTTCAACTCCCAGAATTCCCCTACATAGATGGCTGGGGAATTCTGGGAGTTAGTCCACACAACTTAAAATTGCTAAGGTAGAGAAACACTGCCCTAATCTTAATGCCTCCCCATATATTAAACTACAACTCTCATCAACCACACCAACAGGGCCTTCCATCATCAACTAGCCTTTTCTTTTTAAGATCGCCCACGAAGTTTTAAGAAACAGGCGTTACAAACTGAGCATTCGGAATTTATTCTGATAAAACGGGCCAATTCATTATGTTAGAGCAGGTGTGTCAAATTGGCAGCCCGCAGGGCGGATGCGTCACGTACAGGCCACGCCCATCCCCAGCTCAGTGAAGGGAAAAAACGTCATGATACGTCACGTGATGGCAACATGACGCAGCGAGTTTGACACCTGTGTGTTAGGGGAACTGGGGAGGGGGAGAAATGTTAAGGGCCACCATCAGCAGGACTACAACGCTTGGGGGTTGCGATTCCAGGTTTTCTTTTCTTCAGGAGGTCAAGCTTTTGTGAACTGTGTTAATTTCTAAGTTCATTTTCCAAAATTAAAAAGCCTGATCAGGAGGGCCAAGGGGTTGCATGGAGCAACCATGTTTGTGTGTGTGTGTGTGTGTGTGTGTGTGTGTGTGCCTTCATGTTTGTGTTGACTCCTGGCAACTGCTCTAATTCCTGAAGTTTTCTTGGCAAAATTTCAGAAATGGTTCCACTTGCTTTCTTCCTAGGGTTGAGAGAGAGTGACTGATCCAAGATCAGCCAGTGACTTTGTGCTGAAGGTGGAACTTGAACTCCCAGTCTCCTGGCTTTTCTAGCATGGTACTTTAACCATGACACCAAACTGACTCTATAACTTACTTAAATCCCAGGAGTTTCATAACATTCCAGTACATGTTGTCAAGTTGTATGGACTTCTCAAAATGTTCCTGCTGACCCAGAGTCTGGAGCACGCCATGAAGCTCAGTCAGATCTATGCTGAATGCCTGAAAAGTAAATAAAAGAATACTAGAATTGCATTCAATAAAGAAGTCGCTTAAAGTGGTAGATATAGAAAGCAGAATTGCTCTCTTTTCCCAGCAAATTCATTGAGAAAAGGATATGAATGAATGATTCACAATTTTATTTCATTCAGTCACTCATTCAATCAATCAATGAATGACTTATTGTATGTGTGGTCCCAGTAGGGACGAGGCAATCAACCAGTCTGATTCCTGTATTCACAATGCAATACTTGCCATCAAAACACGCAAGTTCATAGTATATGATTTTATCGGAATTAGTGGATTTGGATTAGTTCTTGGGATCAGCTGACTGAATGCTCAACCAGGTGACAAAGCAGCATTCTTCTACGGACCCTCTAGTCAGGATCTAGGCCAACATCCCAAAATCTGGTGCCAGGTTGCTAATGTACCTACAAATACATATCTTGATGCCTGTTGGCTCTCTCTTTACTGGACACCAGTCTCTAGCATTTTTCACTTCCAAGAATGCCTCTGGGCTCTTTTAAGCTTCTTAGAAAATAAAAGTAGTGGAAAATTGCAGCCCAGTGCTTCATTTAGAAGTGGCTACATCCGCTCTGAAAAAGAAATACAAAAGCAGGGGTGGGAGAGAGCATCCTGCAGAAAGGAGCAAGGCTAGAAGTGGTTAGCAGGTAACATTTGTGTAAATGAGTGCCTTGATACATTTCCCACAGAAGCCATATGTTGTCACCTTGCTCACTACAGATTCTCAAATTCCAAATGTCTCCAAAATAAAAATAAAAATTGAGGATACCTGAATTGGATGCTTAGATGTACCAACTGTGCCATTTGTATTTACATACTCACAAACAGTGAGTAGCCGTGGTGGCGCAGTGGTTAGAGTGCAGTACTGCAGGCTACTTCTGCTGACTGCCGGCTGCCTGCAATTTGGTGTTCAAATCTCACTAAGCTCAAACTTGACTCAGCCTTCCATCCTTCCGAGGTGGGTAAAATGAGGACCCAGATTGTTGGGGGCTATATGCTGACTCTGTAAACTGCTTAGAGAGGGATGGAAAGCACTGTGAAGCAGTATATAAGTCTAAGTGCTATTGCTATTGCATTAATATTGATCCAGAGTTAATTCAGCGCAGGTATGCTAAATTTAGACTTTTCGGTGCTCTCTAAGCTTGGTTGTTTAGTTGCAGATGTTTCATTGCCCAACTAGGTAACATCATCAGTACTCGAGTCTGTAAGTTAATGAAATGTCTGCCAATAAACCAAGCTCAGAGAGCACCCCCAAAAAAAATCTATAGCTCAACCCTGAGCTACTTCTCTTCTATTGGATTCTTACTTTAGTCCAAAGAATTCCTAACCAAACAAAAAGTAGAACAATGACTTTTAAGTCCTTTGTGAGCAGCGAATATAAACAGGGAAATGTTGTCATTTCAAAGAATCAGATAGTAAGAGTGACACACATACCTGTTGGGTCACTATTTTGATGAGGCAGCTCAACAGCTCCAGACACTTGATGACCTTCTCCCGGTCCACCTTAACTTTGAACTCACCCACTTTCTTCAATGTCTATTTAAAAAAGGGGGGGTGGGGGGGGAGAAGTTATAACCCAGAAAATCACGAGAATGCTTCCTTCCTCCTACAGACCCTTGTATCTTTGCATCATTCCTGTAAAAAAAAATAAGGCTCTGACAACTTTATGAAAACATGAAAGTTCTTCGTGCCATGTTAGATTGCTGGCCTAATATGAGAAATATTGACACAGGCATGAGGAACTAAATTGAGCCTAGAGCTGGATTCCTTGCGCCCACACCTGCACTTTTTGGCAGGTTTGCTAATGAATGATTTGGATTTTTAAAAGGCAAGATCTTCCTCTGAAAGTCCACCCCTTAACGGTTACAGGAACTGGGCATGGCTATGTGAAGAGAAGGACCAGGGGAGACATGATAGCTGTGTTCCAATATCTGAGGGGCTGCCACAGAGAGGAGGGGGTCAAGCTATTTTCCAAGGTACCTGAAGGCCAGACAAGGAATAATGGATGGAAACTGAACAAGGAGAGATTCAACCTGGAAATAAGGAGAGATTTTCTGACAGTGAGAGCGATCAACCAGTGGAACAGCTTGCCTTTGGAAGTTGTGGGAGCTTCATCACTGGAGGCTTTCAAGAAGAGACAGGACTGCCATCTGTCAGAAATGGTGTAGGGCAGGGGTGTCAAACTCAAGGCCTGGGGGCCAGATGCGGCCCGCAGGGTGCTTAGATCTGGCCTGCGGGGCCGCCCTGGAAACAGCGAAGGTTTTGCTGGCAGAGGTTGCAGGAGGCCATCGCAGCCGAAAATGGAGGTCGGGAGCCCGTTTTCTCTCGCAGAGCGCTCGGGCCACCACAGGCGCCCCTGACACGAGTGACATCGAGCTGGCCATGCCCACCCTGGCCATGCCCACTCCCGCCCCCCGAGGTCAAACACAACCCTGATGCGGCCCTCAATGAAATCGAGTTTGACATCCCTGGTGTAGGGTCTCCTGCTTGGGCGGGGGGTTGGACTAGACGACCTACAAGGTCCCTTCCAACTCTGTTATTCTATTCTACTCTATTAAGGATTTTAATTGATATACCAGCAGCAACATAGGGAATAATTTACACGTTACAAGTAGTCCTCGACTTACGACCACAATTGAACCTAAAAATTCCATTGCTAACCAAGACAGTTTTAACAACTGCCCCCTTGAGGTTTGCCCCCTTTTACAACCTTTCTTCCTACAGTCGTTAAGTGAATCACCGCAGTTGTTATGTCAGCAGCATGTCTGCAAAGTGAATCTGGCTTCCCCATTGATTTCGCTTGTCAGAAGATCACAAAGGCAAACACATGACCTGGGGATACTGCAATCTTCGTAAATATTATTCGGTTGCCAAGCATTCAAATTTTGATCACGTGACCATGGGGATGCTGCAACGGTCATTAAGTACCCTGTTTCCCCCCAAATAAGACATCCCCTGATAATAAGCCCAATCGGGCTTTTGAGTGCATGGCAATAAGGCCAAGCGCTTATTTCAGGGTTCAAAAAAATATAAGACAGGGTCTTATTTTCGGGGAAACACGGTATGAAAAAGGGTCCTAAGTCACTTATTTCAGTGCCGCTGTATCATCGAACGGTCACTAAACGAATGGTTTGTAAGTTGAGGAGCACTTCTATATGAGGAGGATCTTTCTCCTCAGAGTCTTAGAAGCCAAAATTCAATGCAGGGAGTCACAGGAAGGAAAGGTGTGTTCAGAGTAAAAAAAATTAAGAAGATGCATTAAAGTAAAAAAAAAATGTGCATAAAACACTTAAAGCTTGTCTAGAGCAGAACTCCCATCAGAGACAGTCAGGCTGGCTAATAAACCAGGAGGAAGAAAACTACAATGCAAAACATCTGAAGGACGGGGGGGAAGCTGAGTTTACTGCTATTTTTATATACTGAACAAGCTCTTCACTCCAATTTCTCCCTCGCGTAGGAGAGCCTTTCTCTCCACGAGACCTAATTTCACGTTACTGAATTTTGCCTGGCAGTTTTGGAAAGGATTCACAAGCGAGAAGGAACTCCGGCCAAGTCATGTATCTTCTGGAGCCCTCCTCCGCCATTCCGGAATCTTAAAAGAACAACCGTACAGATTCAATAATGAAGAAGCTTCACTGAGGCTAACATCTGGCTGCCCTGTGCCGCCTTGTGCCTCCTGGTACGCCCATGTGATGCTGTGGAAATGCCTTCCCCGAGCAAAGGAGGATGCTGGTACCATCTGTGAGCCAATCGCTTATGGGGGGGGGGGCACTGTCAATTTTGCTGGAATGCAGCCTTAAAGTCTTCAAGCAGGTTATTCCTGGGCTGAGTCATACAGGTAGTCCTCCACTTACGACCGCAATTGAGACCAGAATTTATATTGCTAAGTGAGAAATCTGTTAAGTGAGTTTTGCCCCATTTTAGGACTTTCCCCCCCACATTTGTTAAGTGAATCACTGCCGTTGTTACAATTAGTAACCCGGTTGTTAAGTGAATCTGGTTTCCCCGTTGACGTTGCGCGTCAGAAGGTCGCAAAAGGTGGATCACATGACCTCGGGACACTGCAGCCGTCATAAATATGAATCAGCTGTCAAGCATCCGAATGAACCATGAGGATGCTGCAACGGTCGTAAGGGTGAAAAATGGTCACATTTTTCAGTGCTGTTGAAACATCGGTCACTAAATGAAACATTGTACGTTGAGGACTACCTATGGTTGCAACTAGTTTTTGTGGTAATGCATTTGAAATCACCTCAAAGAGCTTTAAGTATCTTAACCTGAATGTTAACTACGTGAGCCAATAAATGCAGCAGACACCCTAACTTTTCTGAATCTCGAACACATGCATACACATACACACACACTCACATTACAACCTTCTGTTCTGACCCAGCTCCCCAAACACGACAAACCCTCTGTATTTAAATCAATGATTCCTTTATTAGGAGTGCCAGCAGCCCGGCAAAAAAGTTTCTCTCTCAACACAGGCTAACAAGTCTGTCCGGCAGGGAAATGAATAGTTGTCTGCCACATCCATTCATCTCCGCCCTCTGCATTTTATCCCCAGAGCTAGGGTGGGGCTTTGCTAGCAGCGGTGGCTCTTCCATCCCAAGGATCGGCCCACAGATTTCCACTGCTCTCCTCTCCTCTGCCTTCTGCGCATCCACGCATCAGGCACTGGACCCAGCTGTTCCTCCTCTTCCTCATCAGCCACCTCCAGACCTGTTGACTCTTCATCTGAGGGCTGACGGATGGCCCAGGCGCCGCCTCTGTCTCTTTCTCTGACAGCTCCATTCCCTCTTCCCCTTCAGAGCTCTCAGGTTACCTTGATGCTGACCCTGACTCCTACGCCTCCTCCTCCTCCTCTGATTCGGCTGCTGGAGGGGCTGGTGGCTGACAGGCCACAACACCTTCTTTCCCACCCTGAGTATACCAATTAGTTCCCAAACTCTATTTATATATATGGAAACGGTTAAGCTTTCATAAATTTTTGTCCCATCACGTGACCGTGGGGATGCCGCAACGATCGTAAGTGTGAAAAATGGTCCTAAGTCACTTTTTTCAGTGCTGTTGTAACTTCGAATGGTCACTAAATGGATTGTTGTAAGTCGAGGACTCCCTGTATTAGAGGGCAAGTCTTCCTGTTTGGGCCAAGAGATTCTGACAGCAAAAATCTAAACAGAACAAAATCAAATCACACCTGCTATCCTCCCCACCAGATCGACACTGCATTTGGCAACAATCACAGCTGCCTCCATTGGGGTGAGATAGTAAGAGAGGCAGGTAGTCCTCGACTTACAACAGTTCATTTAGTGACCGTTCAAAGTTACAGCGGCCCAGAAAAAAGTGACTTATGACCATTTTTCTCACTTATGACCAGCGGTGGGTTCCTCCTGGTTCAGACCGGTTCTCCCGAACCGGTAGCGGCCCGCTGGTGACGTCACGATGACGTCACTGAACCGGATCGGTCGGTGCCGGTCTGTGGGGGCCGCCATCTTTTTTTTGAATTTTATTTTTGAATTTTTTTTAATTTATTTTTTCCCTTCTGAGCATGCACAGAAGCTGACTTCCGGCACTGTGCATGCGGCCGCCATCTTTTTTTCGGCTATTTTTAATTTGGGGGGGATTTTGGGGGGATTTTTTCCTACTGCGCATGCGCACGCGCGCCGAGGCGCGCACACGAGGCGCAGGAGGGAGCGAACTGGCAGCGAGGTAAGTAGGAACCCACCCCTGCTTATGACCATTGGCAGCATTCCCACGGTCACGTGCTTTACATTCGGATGCTTGACAACTGGTTCATATTTATGACGGTTGCAGTGTCCCGGGGGTCATGTGATCAGCTTTTGTGGCCTTCTGACAAGCAGAGTCAAGGGGGAAGCCAGATTCACTTAACAAGCAGGTTACTAATTTAACAACTGCAGTGACTCACTTAACAAACGTGGGGAGAAAAGTGGTAAAATGGGACACAACTCACTGAACAAATTTCTCACTTAGTAACATAAATTCTGGGCTCAATTGTGGTTATAAGTCGAGGACTACCTGTAAAGGCTCGGTTGGGTGTAGATCGGGGGTCCCCAACCCCTGGTCCATGGACCAGCACCTGTCCGCAGCATGCCAGAAACCGGGCCATGCAAACAAGCAACGCCCCATCTGCAGGATACAGGCAGCATGCGAAACAACCCCCCCTTCCGGTCCGCAGAGAAACCTCTCTCCACGGAACCGGTCCCTGGTCCCCAAAAGGTTGGGGGCCTCTGGTGTAGATCACCATTCCCCCTCCCCTCACACACACACAAAATACTGTAGGTTTGGACTACAACTTCAGGAATTCCCAGACAATATGGTCTTAGTATTTTTAGGGGCACCAGGTTGAAAAAGGCTGATTACACATTCCTGAACGTACATTTTATACACTGTTATCCTGCTCCTGCCTCCTCCATCACCTGAGAATAAGCTACGGTTCCATTCTCACCTCACCTCCTTCCCTCTTCCCACTGGATAGGGATATAGGCAGCATGCGCACCAACACATCCACTATCTGCTTTATTTCTGGTTCTCACAAGAACGACTGCTTTAAAAATAGGGCACACCCTGCAGCATTTTCCTAAGGCTTTTTAAAATTCAGTACATTCTGCGTAACATCAAATCTTCAGGGTTTTAAATAATCAATCACAGAAATCTGAAGTTAATTTCCTTCAGGCATATTTTCCAAATGGTTATTGTTTGTTTATGAGCCAAGACCAATAATAAAATATATATCAAATACTATATATTTTATATATAATCTCTACAAATCATATTTATATATCGATACACACACACAGTATACACACAAACACACCAGTGGGGGGTTGTCCTTGACTTACAACCATGTGTTCAACAGCAATCCAAAGTTATGGTAGACTTGCACCAAGACTGTGATAACTTTGTACTGTTGTTGAACACATGGTCGTAACTCAAGGACAACCCCATGTGTGTGTGTGTGTGTGTGTGTGTGTGTGTGTGTGTGCGCGCGCGTGCGTGTGCACACGCGCATGCGCACAATCATCACTGCAGTCATGTGATTGCAGTCTGGTTGCTTGACAAACAGGCCATATTTATAACCAGTTGCAATGTCTTCCTGTCATGTGATTTGTAACTTTTGCTGATTTCTGGCAAAAAAAAGATTCGCTTAACCACATGATTCTTTTAATGACTGTGGTGACTTGCTTTACAGTAAAAATTCTCTCTCTCTCTCTCTCTCTCTCTCTCTCTCTCTCTCTCTCTCTCCCTCCCTCCCTCCCTCCAAGTTAGCAAACCTTAGCTATTGATAACCATTTTGCACCCACTTTGGAGGTATCTGAAAACTGGTGATATAAAAAGAGGGCTATCTCTCCTTCCTTCCTTCCTTCCTTCCTTCCTTCCTTCCTTCCTTCCTTCCTTCCTTCCTTCCTTCCTTCCTTCCTTCCTAGGCAATGTTGACTCTTGGCAACTATCCAGTCCCTGCAGTTTTCTCATCAAGATTTCTGAAGCAGCTTGTTATTGTCTACTTCTTAGGGCTGGGAGAAAATGACTGGCCCAAGATTACCTGCCTTCTTGCCTAAGGCAGAATTAGAACCCACAGTCTCCCAGTTTTCAGCCTGATGCTTTAACCACTACACCAAACTGGCTTTCCAAATTTTCTTACAGTTACATATTCTGAGATTCAAGAGACTGGTGCATCTCCCCGAGTGACCGAGGCGCGCCCAGGAACACAAAGACTATTAACAAAAGAGGAATTAAGTCTGGATAAATAGCAAAGTGTGAGTAAGAGTTAAAGACTGTCCCATCTTGACTCTCTTTATTATAAAAAGGAGTGAAGGGGAAACACTGTCAGGCTTTCAAGAGTGATGTCAGCCCTTCTATGTAGACCAGGTCAGGAAATAAGACACTGCTAAAATTCTACTTTATTAATACAAGCTATAATACTAGATTGACAGTGTTTCTCCTATCTCCCCCTTCCTCTTATACCAAGGAGAATCAAGGTGGGACAATCTTGAGTATCTACAGACCCTTCACACCCTGGACATAAACTGTTTCAACTTCTACCCTTGAAATGACGCTATAGGGCATTGCACGCCAGAACAACTAGACACAAGGACAGTTTTCCCCCCCCATGCCATCACTCTGCTAAACAACTAATTCCCACAACACTGTCAAACTACCGTATTTTTTGGACTATAAGACGCACCGGTGTATAAGACGCACCAAGATTTCGAAGAGGTAAGTAAGAAAAAAAGTTTTTGTCCTCCCCGGCCCCCAGGAGCACTCTGCAGGCCTCCCAAACCCTCTGTGTGCCCCGTTTTTTGCAAAAATGGGTGAAAAACAGGCTCGTTTTTGCAAAAAGCGGGCCCGTTTTTGCAAAAAATGGGGCGCACAGAGGGTTTGGGAGGTATGCAGAGTGCCTCTGGGGGCTGGGGGAAGGCAAAAACGCCCCCATTTTTGCAAAAAACGGGTGAAAAACGGGCCGTTTTTTGCAAAAATGGGGGTGTTTTTGCCTTCCCCCAGCCCCCAGAAGCACTCTGCAGGCCTCCCAAATCCTCTATGCGCCCCATTTTTCACAAAAACGGGCCCATTTTTCGCAAAAATGGGATGCGGGGGCGGGGCTTCAGGAGGCCAAAAATGGCTGTATTCAGTGTATAAGACGCACCAACATTTCCACCCTCTTTTAGGGGGAGGAAAGGTGCGTCTTATAATCCAAAAAATACAGTATCTAGTAAGGCTGTATTACTATTATTCTTCTCATCTTTCGTATCACCTATCTCCTTATCTTCTATAATAACTATAACTTTGTTGCTTGTATCTTACAATTTATATTGTTTTATTTAGTATTTAGTATTTATTTATTTAGTATTTAGTATGCTTTATGTTGATTGCTTATTTAGTATCCCATGCTTTATGTTGATTGCTTATTTAGTATCCCATGACTATCACTAAGTGTTGTATCTTATGATTTATGATGAATGTCTTTTTACGATGACTATGATCATGATTTATCACTTTTTGCTTGTATGTACACTGAGAGCTTATGCACCGGAGACAAATTCCTTGTGTGTCCAATCACACTTGACCAATAAAGAATTCTAAATGTTTATCGAAATGTTTTCCTGTTTTCCCAGGCTAGGGTCATACTTTATTAACAGACACCACATACCCTTTTCCAAACTCATCTCTATTGCTCTAAAACAGCCCATTTTCAGTTTCAGCACTCACATGTTTTTCCCCCCAACACATGAATAGGGGTTAGAAAAGAAAGAGGAATATGATGCGTATCAGGAAATGTAAAGTCAGATTGATTCGTCCTACCTCAGTAATTTGATGGGTGCTTTCTCTGATGAAATCTTCCCACTCTTTTCCAGACAATGAAAGCTTAAAACACTTATTCTGCAGGGCTTTCTGGAGAAGCAGACATGCCTGGGCCTGAAACAGAAATTTGGGGGGTGGAGGAGAGGGGAGGAAAAGAAGGGAGATGGTGAGATATAATACTTTTTCTCAAATAACAAGCAGAGAATTCACAGGGTAGCGGTTAAAAGATTCTTCGGAGCTTATAGGAATGATCACCTAACCTTTATCTGAAACACTTTAAAACAAAAACAGCAGATGGATTATCCCAACCACACAATCCAGGGAAAGGTGCAGTTTTGAAGAATTGCAGGCAAAAGCCAAAACTGTACTCCCTTGTTCTCCAAAACACCTTTGTTCCTTTGAATCGGATGCATTGCACAGTTCTAGAAACAGGCCAAATTTCTCAAAATTCCAAAAGACACAGTTCAAATGTGGCCACGGTTATTTAAACCCCTCTGCAACTAGGTTTTCATACGAAATTGAAACCCTAAATACCTTTGCCTTTATTTCTGATATTTATCAAAAAGGCTTAAAGAGGCAGCCTAATTGGTCAAAGTACTGCCGTGGGATGCTAATTGCAATCTTGCTTTGCTCTGCATTTTTAAGCAAAACTGCCTCACTTATGCTAACAGTATTCAGATCAAAGCTCAGTAATATTTTGCACTGCATATTTCTCCAAATGTGAGCTCTCTCTCAGCCCAGCCCATCTCACAGGGTTGCTGTTGTGGGATAAATAGGAGGAGGAAGGTGTGTTAGATATGTTTGCCATTTTGAGTTATTTGTAAAAATAATAAAGGTGGCATACAAATTAAACAAAAATAAAGAAATACAATTTTGTGAGATAATTATTGACCCCAAAATTTGCAAAGATGAATATCAATGGAGAAAAATATAGCTAAAGTCAATATGGCTGCATATGGAAATGGAAAGGAAGTATGAGCAAACAAAAAACAAACAAACCCCAATCTATCTAACATCTATTAGCATGCCACTTACTTAAAAGAAACATTATCATCAGAAAAGCACAACAAAGAATGTTCTTTCTGCGCCAACTCAGGAAGCTCAAACTGCCCAAGGAGCTGCTGATACAGTTCTACAGAGGAACTATTGAGTCTGTCATCTGCACCTCTATAACTGTCTGGTTTGGTTCTGTAACCCAACAAGACAGACACAGACTTCAGAGGATAATTAGAACTGCAGAAAAAACAATTACTGCCATCCTGCCTTCCATTGAGGACCTGTATACTGCACGAGTCAAAAAGAGGGCTGTGAAAATATTCACTGACCCCTCACATCCTGGACATAAATTGTTTCAACTCCTACCCTCAAAACGACGCGAGAGAGCACTGCACACCAAGACNCACTTATGACTGCAGGACTGTAACTTGTTGCTTGTATCCTTACGATTTATATTGATACTGATTGTTTCCTGATTGCTTATTTGTACCCTATGACCATCATTAGGTGTTGTACCTTATGATTCTTGACGAATGTATCGTCTTTTTATGTACACTGAGAGCATATGCACCAAAGACAAATTCCTTGTGTGTCCAATCACACTTGGCCAATAAATAATTCTATTCTATTCTATTAACAGAAGTAAAGCATGAATGAGAATAAATACAATGCTTAGCAAACGGTTCAACACTGAATAAAGAACAAGACAAGGATATGAACTGTCCCCTTGGCTTTTTAATATACTTATGGATAAATGAAGTAAAGAATTGTGGAATTCTTGATGATCTCTGAATTTGGTTATTTTCAAGTTCAATGCTGAACTAAAGAAACTCTCTTGTATTTTATTCTGTAAGTAATGTTAAGCAGTGACGGTAGAAGTATGAATGGACATGTATTTTTGTATTCAGACGATAACAAGCAGCTGGCGGGGAACCCAAATAATTTGCAGTGAAAATTAGATAAGCTGTAGGATGGAATGAGACTTCCTGTTCTGAAAACTAATGCACCGAAGACCAAAATCACTGCATTTGACAAGACAAATGGGGTGAAGAATTGCAAATTATGTATCAATGGTAAAAAAAAAAAAGTAGGACAAATTGAAAAAGTATGTACGTTGGTATAATAGCAAAACCAGCACAATGGGTGGGGAAATTTTAAAACATGGCAGTGTGGGTAAGAAAAGCAATAAATAGTATGATCAGAAGTGTAAACGCTGTGTAGAAGAGCATATCGCTGCTTACTTTGTTCTATGTTGGGTGTAGACTGTTAAGAACGAGGTAATCTACAGCAGTTTGGTTATATAGACCAGGGCTGTCAAACTCGAGCTGGATGCGTCACACGCTGGCCACAGCCACACCCGGTTTAGCGAAATGAGGAAAAGTTGCGATACGTCAAGTGACGATGCCGTGACGATGCAAGTTTGACAGCCCCGATATAGACCGAGGGAATGTGGACTGAGAATCGTAAGAGAAGAATGACTGGGTTGGGAGGAAGGGAAAGACTGAGAAAATGTGGCTGGATGAAGTTGATGAGATCCTTTGAAAAAACCAACCATTTTGAAGAACAAAAGGTAATTTAGAGATGTATGGATATGTTAGAAGCAAAGTTGGCTTTTTTGGAAGAACTATAAAACATGGAAAAGTATTAGCAATTAATGGGGTTGGTGTAAGCCAGATTTAGCAACGTTTCCTTTTCTTTTTCTTGTCTCAAGCCTTTAATTCCTTAGCCTTACTTATTTCCGGTTCTTTTCAGCACTCTGCATAAGGTTGCTTACTCAAAAAATCCCTACGGGCATGAATGTAAGTAACTTGATTTAGCACAGCTTTCAGCAAATGACTAGGCTGATTAACTTGTATTTATCAATTTTCCTGAATGGCACTGACATATCCACCCGAAGCAGAAGCACACATACACCAATGCAGAATTCTATGCTGTTCTCTGGGAATATTTCAAAAGCAAAATCTAAGACTTTGTACAAGTAGTCCTCGGTTTACAACAGTTCATTTAGTGATCGCTCAAAAGTTACCAAGGACTGAAAAAAGTGACTTATAAGCGCTTTTCACACTTATGATCAGAATAACAGAGGTGGAAGGGACCTTGAAGGTCTTCCAGTCCAGCCCCATGCTCAGGCAGGAAATCCTATGCCATTTCATGCCAATAGTTGTTCCAATCTCTTCTGAAAAATTTCCAACGTTGGAGCATTCACAACTTCTAGAGGCAAGTTGTTCCACTGGTTAATTGTTCTATCAGGAAATTTCTCCTTAGTTCTAGGTTGGTTCTCTCCTTGATTAGATTCCATCCACTGCTTCTTGTCCTGCCTTCAGGTGCTTTGGAGAACTCCTCTGTGGCAATACCTTGGATATTGGAAGACTGCTATCATGTCACCCCTAGTCCTTTGATTATTGCAGCATCCCCATGGTCCTGTGATCAAAACTCAGATGCTTGACAACTGATGCTTGATTCCTCTTTATGACCGTTGCAGGGTCCTCGGGGTCATGTGATCACCTTTTGTGACCTTCCAACAAGCAAAGTCAATGGAGAAGTCAGATTCACTTTCAACCCTGTTACTAACTTAACAACTGCAGTGATTCTTGCAGTGGCAAGAAAGGTCATAAGATGAGGCAAAACTCACTTAACTGTCTCACTTAGCTACAAAAATTTTGGGCTCAGTTGTGGTTATAACTTAAGGACTACCTGTAATGGCCCTTATTGAACTGGTTTTCATTTTCATGATGTACTAAGTAAGTCATGGGTGGGCAATTTGGGGGAAGGTCTGGAGACATTTAATATTCTGAAGATGCTTGAAGGCTCTAAGTGGTGATGGAGTAGTTTTGACATTTTTCTTCATTCTCTTGTTAAGCTACACTACAGTTCTCTTCAGGCTTACATAACATTTGTCATGCATTTTCTGTTTCGACGTGGCAGAAAGTCTCAAGCATATTTAGAAGAGGATCTCTGGCAGCTGAAGAGAAGTAGCTTGGGGCCAAACACCCATCCAAAAGGAGTCCAAGCTTGCATTAACTTCACATGGTTCCAATATTTCCTCTTCCAAAATTGGGAGAGGGTTAGCATGTTTGGACTCGTTCCACCTCCCATCAATCCCACAAAAACAAGCTTTGTCAACTCTCCAGATCAGTGTTTCTCAATCTTGGCAACTTGAAGACGTGTGGACTCCCCAGCCAGCATGGGAATTCTGGGAGTTGAAGTCCACACATCATCAAGTTGCCAAGGTTGAGAATCTCTGTTCCAGATGTTCTGCACCACGCTTTCCATGACCTACAGCCACTGGTCAAGTTCTCTGAAGCTGATGAGAATCCAAAATAATGTGAGTGATACAAAGGACTTACCTGTGGTTTATGGTCATGTGTGAATCTGCCTTTCTGGATGTTCATGCTGGAATCTCCATAAAAACAGGAGCAGCAAGCAAATAGGAATCTCTATGTAAACACCCAATGTTCCATCGTACTTTACAGACAGTTTCAACCCAATTTCTCAGTTATACTTCATTATCTAATCTAGCACTGTCTTTTAGAAGATTCTTTTAAAAAATGTATTGGCAAGTCAGGATGGAGAACTTCACCACTGGTTTGTTTCCAGCTATGAGCAAAAATACACTGCTAATGAACCTGGTGGCTCTTATTATACATAGAAGCCAATGATCGATTTCTCATCTATGAATATATCCAAATGATGAATTATTATTTTTTGGGGAACCAGAAGTAATAGACTTTTACTATCGATCTTCCTAATCTGACATGTTTATATGAGTGTCAATTCTCAAAACCACCCAGCTAGCTTGGCATTAGAATATACCAGGGTGGGAAAGGCTGTTCCCTACAACGTATTTGCCAAAAGAAAGAGGTTCATCCCCTTGAAAACAAATGTAATTAATGAGGACAGAAATATGCAAAAGAAGGGAGAGAAACCCCAGGAATTGCTTGGCAAATGTGGAATCAACATCTTAAGCAGAAACAACAACAACAAAAGCCAGTTTTTGCTGATTACTTTATTTATGGTCTTTCTGCGTACCCTTCACCGGTTTCATACTGTCCGTAACAATCATGGGGAAAAAAAAACCTGGACTCATCCCATTTTATCAACAGATTTGTAGCATTACAAAAACAGCTCCAGCTCCAAGGTTTGCTTGGGGGTCTTTTTTTGGGGGGGGGGGATTTTGGAGATCAGTAAGGAAGTCGGGGACTTCATGTAGCCATAAGACAGGGGTGTCAAAAATTTCATTGAGGGCTGTCTGAGGGTTGTGTTTGACCTTGGGGGGGGCAGGGGTGTGGCCAGTGGGGGCGTGGCCAGCTCGACATCACTCGGGTCGGGGGCACCTGTGGTGGCCTGAGTGCTCTGCCAGCGAAAACAGGCTCCCAAGCTCCGTTTTCGGTCGTGACGGCCTCTTGCAACCCTCTGCCAGCAAAAGCGGAACTTGGGAGTGCCGCCTGTTGCCCTCGCGAGCTCAGTTTTTGGTTCTAATGGCCTCCTGCAACTCTCTGCCAGCAAAAACGGAGCTCAGGAGGGCTGCAGCCCGCCCAAACTCCGTTTTCACTGGCAGAGGCCCCGCGGGCCGGTCCTTTGCTGTTTCCAGGGCGGCCCCATGGGCCAGATCTAAGCACCCCGTGGGCCAGATCCGGCCCCCGGGCCTTGAGTTTGACATCCCTGCCATAAGGTTTCACTTCAGCTTCCCAACTCACAGCTCAATGGTAGCCATTAAGTCAAGGATGGTCGAGCAAGAGTACTTGAGAGATATGTCACAGAGAAGAGGGGGTTGACTTATTCTCCGAAGCACCTGAAGGCCAGACAAAAAGTACAGGTGGTCTTCAACTTACAACCACAATTGAGCCCAAAAATTCTGTTGCTAAGCGAGACAGTTGTTAAGTGACTTTTGCCGCATTTTACAACCTTTCTTGCCACAGTTGTTAAGTGAATCCCTGCAGTTATTAAGTTAGTAACAGGATTGTTAAGTGAATTTGGCTTGCCCATTGACTTCGCTTGTCAGAAGGTTGCAAAAGGGGATCACATGATCCCAGAACTATCATCAAAACGATTAAGTTGCCAAGCGTTTGAATTTTGACCACATGTCCATGGGGATGTTGCAATGGTTGTGTGAAAAATGGTTATAAGTCACTTTTTTCAGTGCCGTTGTAATTTGAACAGTCACTAAACAAACTGTTGTACGTTGAGGACTACCTGTAATGAGTGGAAGCTTGTTAAGGAGAGATCCAACCTTGAATGTCTATGGAGATTCTCAGTCATCCAGGTCATGGTTGTCCCAAAGGTGCTTTTTCAAGAGGCAACGGGACTTTCTGAAGAGCTGAAGAAACTTCTTGGATGAGAAGTGAAACATCTTCAAAGAAAAACAGAGTCCAGTTGCCTCTCTTTGGTATCTTTGGGACATCCAACCTTGAAGTAAGAAGAAATTTTCTGACAGTCAGAACAAATAATCAATGGAATACTTGCCTTCAAAAATTGTGGGTACTCCATCACTGGAGGTATTCAAAAATAGACTGGACAACCATTTGACCAGGATGGTATAAGGACTTTTATCTTGATCAGGGGGTTGGACCAAAAGACTTCCGAGGTCCCTCCCAGCCCTAAGATTCTATGTTCTATATGTTAACTTTCTGGACATTTGAAATTTTCAAAACCTTGAGTCACAGGTGACCTGCACAATGAATGTCAAGTTCCATGCCATTCCCTCTTTCCCTTGCAGGACACCTTCTACAACGTTCACCTTACTTTTCCCTTTTTTCTGGACATTTGGGGACATTCCCAAACAAAGCCCTAGGCTGCTGTCACCTAGCATTTTAATATTCTAAGAATGTCCGTGAGGCCCTGGGAAATTTTGTAAATATAGATGTTGCTAAAGGCTGGTGTTCTGCATTGCAGCAAACTAGCTCCCCAGGTATTCATCTATTTTACCTGAAAGAATCTTTTAGAAAAAGGTGGGACAGAAATTTGGTGGGCATAAAAGAAATATCTATAAATGGTATGCAGGTAATCCTCGATTTATGACCACAATTGAGCCCAACATTTCTGTTGCTAAAATACATTTGTTAAGTGAGTTTTGCCCCATTTACAACCTTTCTTGCCACAGTCGTTAAGTGAATCACTGCAGCTGTTAAGTTAGTAACACAGTTATTAAGTTGTGGGAAGCCTCCCACCCCCACCAAGAATGAAATATTTTGGGAAATATTAAAAAAGGCAGAATATTATATTTCCCCAAAGGAGAAATGAAGAAACATGTTTTTAGAGGCAGAAAGCAACCCCCAGTCGTTCTTAATAGCCCACAGTAGATGCCAGCACTTAAGGAGATAAAGAGCTTATTGAAAGAGGAAGCCAACTATCTAGAGGGCTCCATTCATAAGCAAAGCGAATAGTGCAGGCAGGAATCCATTCAAGACAGGATATTTGCTGCTCTTTGCAGCAAAGTTTGACAGTTAACAAAAGCAGAATGGTAGGATTAGTACATCAGCCCCTCACCCAAGATCCAGCACAGGATGAAAGCCATTAGCCACAATAGGAATTGCCCAACACTCTTTCAGAAGACAAGCCCCTTCATTGCACAACACACACACACACCAGCAGCATTTCAGGACCTGTATAAGAATCCTGTCACTCATCTAGCCTTTTGGTCAGCTGCCCCAGAATCACATGTGGTTGGTGGTTCTGCTTCATCATAAACATCTTCTTCTTCTTCTTCTTCTTCTTCTTCTTCTTCTTCTTCTTCTTCTTCTCCTTCTCCTCCTTCTCCTCCTCCTCCTCCCTGGCATATTCCCGCAAGTGAAGGGTCTACTTTTCAGATCATTGAGCGCCTCTTTGTTCAGCCAGCTGCGTCTCCAGGGCGCAGGCCCACAGTTTGCATATCTTTGTTGATGATGTCTTGCCATCTCTGTTTTGGATGCCCACGAGGTTGCCAGCGATTGACTTCTAGTTGGTAGGCAGTCTTGGCAACAGTGGAAAGTACTGCTCTCGGGACATATTCATCTTGTTGTCTTTAATGCACCATTATTTCTTCTAATACCCTTCTCAGATTAGCCAAGAACATACTGTCCTTTTAAAGGGAAAAATCTGTTACAAAGCCTCCCTTTCCCTTGCTCTCTACCAAATTCTATTGCCAAACTCATGTTAGCTCTCCCTATTTATTTCCTCAATTCGCTCATTCCCAGAAATTATCTGGGAATGTCTTCATCTTACATTTTCTGCAGTAATGAATCAGAATCAGAATAGGGCTGGAAGGGACCTTGGAGGTCTTCTAGTCCAGCCCCCTGCTCAAGTAGGAGATCCTATACCATTTCAGATAGGTGGCTGTCCAGTCTTTTCTTAAAAACCTCCAGTGATGAAGCAGCCACAACTTCCGAAGGCAAGCTGTTCCATTGGTTGATTGTTCTCACTGTCAGAAAATGTCTCCTTATTTCCAGGTTGAATCTCTCCTTGTCAGTTTCCATCCATTATTCCTTGTCTGGCCTTCAGGTGCTTTGGAAAATAGCTTGACCCCCTCCTCTCTATGGCAGCCCCTCAAATATTGGAACAGTGCTATCATGTCTCCCCTGGGAGAGAACTTCTCTATTGTCCTCACTGTTAGGAAGTTTCTCCTCAATTCCAGGTTGGTTGTCTCCTTGATTAGTTTCCATCCATTGTTTCTTGTCCTGCCCTTTGGTGCTTTGGTAAATAAGTTGACCCCGTCCTCTATGTGGAAGACCCTCAAATCCTGGGATATTGTTATCATGTCCCCCCTAGTCCTTCTTTTCTCTAGGCTAGCCAACCCCAAATCCTGCAACCGTTCTTCATATGTTTTAGTCTCCAGGCCTTTAATCGTCTTAGTTGCTCTTCTTTGCATTTTTTCCAAAGTCTCAACATCTTTTTTGTAATGTGGTGACCAAAACTGGATGCAGTATTCCACCTATTCAGCAGGGACTATTCACTTAGCTACTCACAATGAGCAAGCCCACTTTCCCCTTCCTAACAGCATCTATTGATGAGATAAGCTCTTCACCCCTCACAGCTGAGCATGCCGTCCCTCTAAACACACAGCCTTCCTCGTCTTCCATTTCTCTTCTATCATATCTCACTTGCAAACTCTCATCAGTTGTCCTTATTCATGTATAGGTAGTCCTCGACTTACAACAGTTTGTTTCGTGACTGTTCAAAGCTACAACAGCAGTAAAAAAAATGACTTATGACCATTTTTCACACAACCGTTGCAGCATCCCCATGGTCAAGTGATTAAAAAATTAAGACACTTGGTAGCTGACTTATATTTATAATGGTTGTAATGACCCAGGGTCACATGATCTTGATCTACCTTGTGCCCAATAACACAGGTACACCGATTTAGTTACAAGTCAATTCAGAACTTTTTCATCACTTTGTCTCTCTTAGTAGATGCTTGGAGAATATCTTTGCAGGTCTGTTTTAAATATACCAATGACAAATATTCTGCATATGGTTTCAGTCAAGGCTCTGACACTGAGAGGACAAACCAGCAGAAGTCTACTCAAAATGCAATATATTCTCGGTTGCCAATGAAGGCTTGATGTAAAATGAGGGGGTGGACATAAGACCTCGGAGCAATTTTCCTTAGAGGTCCCTTTCAACCTATAACTGACCTTGTAACCAAGTAAATATATTTTCCTTAAATCCCTGATTAATGGATTCAGTGCTCCTCCCGCCTCCAACGTTGGTATAGATTCTTGTCAACCTCATATCATTTTAAAAGCCAGCTCTCTAGGCTTGAATATAATTCTGACAGGTTAGAGGGATTATTCAGCCATATAAGTACCGTATTTTTCGGAGTATAAGACGCACCTTAGTTTTTGGGGAGGAAAATAAGAAAAAAAAATCTGCCTCTGCCTACCAGCATCCATCGGCGTCTTGTCAGTGTGTGAGAGAGTTGAGGGCTGTTTGGAAACTGAAACAGTATTTGCTGTGTGAGCAACAAGGAGACAGTTTGGAGCCTGGGTGTGGCTGAGCTCTGCAGCTCTGAATCTGTGCTGAGCTGTAAACTAGTCTGCTGCTCAAAACTGAAACTGAAACCTCTCCTCTGCCTGTGTTTGCTTGTATTTGCTACCACATTGGAATACCTGCTTTTGGTATTGTATATTTACTTCATGTGTTATATTATATATAAAGAGAAGTTATTGAATCCTGCTGAATCAGTTACTTGTGTGTGCTTTCTGGATGTGATTGCTGCTGCAAACTCTGACACGTCCTTGCAGCAAATAGCGAACAGCCAGGTCAGCTTAAGCACATTACTGCAGCCTGATTCAGCACGAGAAGCTGATTGGCGGGTGGATCGGCCTCCCGGAATACCCCCAATCAGCTGTTCCAGGCTGCAGGGATTGCCACAGACCATCGCCGCCTCCGTGCCTCACGTTTACGCACCCAAATTTTCACCCTCTTTTGGAGGGGGGGAAGTGCGTCTTATACTCTGAAAAATACGGTACCTGTAGACTACCTGGACACATTCATAAAGTGGATTTTGTCTGTTAAGAGACAGGTTAGCTAGGCTTCAGTGAGCAATTATTCTATTCTTCTTCTTCTTCTTCTTTTTTTGCTCCAAATTCTCATTAAGGCTTGGCAATCTGCGGCCATGAAGATAAGGCTGCTTTGGAAAACCTTATCTAGACAAAGACCATGAAATGAAATGGTACAAATGGGCCTAAAAGACAGGCTATACATCAATAACAATAAAAACAACACAAGTCACAACAATATCCCGAGAGATAAACTACAGGTAGTCCTCAACTTACAACCATGCCATTTAGTGACCATTTGAAGTTACAACAACACTGAAAAAAAGTGACCTATGATAATTTTTCACACTTACAACCATTGCAGCAACCTCATGGTCACATGATCACAATTCGGACACTTGGCAACTGGCATGTATTTAGGACGGTTGCAGTATCCTGGATTATGCCATCCGTCTTGTAAACTCACAGGATTCTTTTTTCTCGCCATGTATATGTATACATTCGAACTAGATTGTGATGTTTCTCTGTGTCATATATGTGTGTGTGTGCATATGTATAATGGTTATCTTTTGAGAGCCGAATGCAACAAAATTTCATTTTAATGTATGCTGATTAGTGTACATTTAAAGTGACTATAAAATTCTATTCTATTCTATTCTATTCTATTCTATTCTATTCTATTCTATTCTATTCTATTCTATTCTATTCTATTATCTTATCTTATCTTATCTTATCACCTTTTGCAAATTTCCGACAAGCAAAGTCAATAGGGAAACCAGCTTCGCTTAATAACAGTGTTACTAACTCAACAACAGCAACAGCTTAACAACTGTGCAAGAAAGGGCGTAAAATGGGGCAAAACTCATAAATGTGAGTTTTAACAAATGTCTCACTTAGCAATGGAAATTTGGGGCTCAGTTGTGGTCATAAGTCAAGGACTACCTGTACTGTACTGGGGGGCACTCCAAAAACTTCTAGAAGCCACTCAATTGGGGGAAGGTTTGCTAGAAACATTACAAAGAACAGGCTTGTGGGGAGGGGAACCATAAGTTGTCCCATAAGCCCGCCCATCATGGTCATAAGTTACAACAGTCATATTTTACGATTTTACCTTTTTTGCTGCGGTCATTAAGAAAGCACTGCAGTCAGTAAGCAAACCAATGGTTTGCTATGGGTGCAGTTTTGCGAAAAATTGGAAGTGCCATTTTCACATGACCACAGAACACTGCAAACAGCCATAAATGTGGCTGTGTTGCCAAACACACAAAGTTCAGTCACATGACCTGGTGGGGACGATCATTGGAACTTCAAATGTGGACTGTAAGTAGCCCCAAGGTAAGTCTGTCATAACTTCAAACGATCGCTAAGTGACTGGTCATAAGTCAAGGACTAACTGTAAAGCAACAACGTTTGTCTTGCTAAAGAGTAGATTAAACTAATGGGACACAAACATTAGTTAAATCACCTGCCAACTATGCTTTCGCATACTGTTCAGGATGAAGAGAGAAATCTTTATGCTGAAGAACAAGCAGACATAAATTGCAAATTATACTGGAAGAATGAAAAACCTTGTAGAAACATACATATGAAAAGAATGAAGGGTGATTTGATTATCCATTTTTATGGGAACTCAGTTGTCCTTCATCCAAAAGTGAGAATCTTATGGAACTTAAAAACTAACAATTTTATTATAGCATAAAGTATCTTGGATTACAGTTGAGCTGCTAATAATAAATTTCAGTTTTAAGAAGCCAAAAGATTCTTTCTCATCCCTAATAACATCTTTATGCTTGTCATCCTAAAATGCAATGCATGTGTACAATTTTTAAATTGTGAACAACACTGAAATATCTGAAGCATACACATTAAACCATATGCTGCAGTCCAATTTTCACTGATACTTAAGTAGGGTTGATTAAGGTTACATTAGAACATGCCTGGAACACATTTCTCCCCAAATCTTACTTTTTGTCAACCTAAACTGATTTTCTCAAACAAAAGAACTTCCTTTAAGAAAAAGAGATTCAAGCACGATCAACTTAATTACAGTTTATCAAGACGGTTAGATTAATCTTCTATGCCTAAATGAAATTAAAATATTTTCGGTTCTAATAAAATTAATGACAGGATTTGTGATACTTTCTGTGTTCCAATACTTGAGGGGCTGCTACAGAGAGAAGGGGGGGTCAACCTGTTTTCCAAAGCACCTGAAGGCCAGACAAGGAACAATGGATGGAAACTGATCAAGGAGAGATTCAACCTAGAAATAAGGAGAAATTTTCTGACAGTGAGAACAATCAACCAGTGGAACAGCTTGCCTTCAGATGTTCGAAGTTGACATTCTGGAAGCTTCATCACTGGAAGCTTTCAAGAAGAGACTGGACTGCCATCTGTCAGAAATGACGTAGGGTCTCCTGCTTGGGTGGGGGTTCGACTAGATGACCTACAAGGTCCCCTCCAACTCTGTTAATCTGTTATCTGAAGATGTGAAAAGTAAAGGCCAAAGGGGTCCCAGTGGTGGAAGGAGTACTCGGGGCTATGATTCCTAGGCTGCGAGAGGGGCTCCAACAGATCCCAGGAACCACATCTAGTAAAGTGCAATGCTAAGATGCAGGAAGTCCTCGACTTACAACTACAATGGAGCCCAAAATTTCTGTTGTTAAACAAGACAGTGGTTAAGCGAGTTTTGCCCCATTTCATGATCTTTCTTGCTACAGCTATTAAGTGAATCACTGCAGTTGTTAAGTTAGTGACATGATTGTTAAATGAACAATGGTTTCCCCACCATCTTTGCTTGTCAGAGGTTGCGAAAGGTGATCACATGACCCTGGAACACTGCAATCATGGTAGTCCTCGAGTTACAATATTTCACTTAGTGACCAAAGTTACAGCAGCACTGAAAAAAGTGACTTCGGACAGTTTTTCACAGTTACAACCTTCCCAGCATCCCCATGATCATGTGATCAAAATTCAGATGTTTGGCAACTGGTTCGTATTTATGACAGCTGCTGTGTCCCAAGATTACGTGATCACCTTTTGTGACCTTCTGACAAGCAAAGTCAATGGCGAAGCCAGATTCACTTAACAACCGGGTTACTAACTTATTAACTGCAGTGATTCACTTTACAGCTGATGCAAGAAAGGTGATAAAATGGGGCAAAATTCACTTAACAAATGTTTTACTTAACAGCAGAAATTTTGGGCTCAATTATGGTCGTAAATTGAGGACTACCTATATACAAATGGTTGTCAGTGGAGGAGTACCTGTACTGTGTGGAACCCTCAAATTCCCAGGTTTCTGGTAGAGGACCTGAGATTGATGACGATACAGACCACCCCATAGGGGTTAAAAAGGATTTGTGTCTAAAAAATTAAATAACAATTGGCAGGCTTCGGATCTACCATATGACTTTTTTGCCTTTTTATGTATAACAAACGCTGACATTCTAAGACTGAAACAGAAGGTTAACAATCAAAGAAGCGACTAAATGAAATAGCATTGGTTCTCCTGGATTTTAAGAAGAGAGAGAAAACGATCTATTGGCTCGCTCGAAATTAAAATAGCTTAAGCGCTCGTCTGGCCTGAAGCCAGAGTCTTTCCCATTTAGCAGGACTTAACTCTTTTCCATTTTGTCTAGCGTAGGCGGCTTCCTTAAAAATAGGAAGAGAGAGAGAGAGAAAGAGCTAATTAAATATGGAAAACAGGAAACTAGAGCTAAGCTCTCTTTGGCTTTTTAAAGACTAGATATTGTTGCTCTCTAGGATTTCAGCCGAATGTACTCACTGAGAAATAAAAAAACAGAAGCATAAATTGCACATACTCTGGAACCTGAATTTTTATGCAAGTAATTTAACCTTTTTTAAAAGCATGCACTGAACCTTTTAATCTCAATGAATCAGGATTTCTCTGGCTATAGCACAGAGTATGTAGTCATCCCCTAATCAGTTATTGATCCATTTTCTATTTCAAGACATTCCCTGTTTACCCCATCACTCTTTTTGCCAGTTCCCTTGGCCAACTGAACCCTCTGTGGTCACTAAAGGCTTGCTATGAGAATACATTGCTATTGGTGCCACTTGAGGTGATTTGTTTGGTTTGATTTTGCGTGTTGTGTAAACCCAGCCACTGTGGTTAAAAAAAAACACAACTGGTTCAGATAACAGAATAACAGAGCTAGAAGGGATCTTGGAGATCCAACCCCCTGCTCAGGCAAGAAACCCGGTACCATTTCAATATCTCTGTGTATTAGTAAAGTTAATAAATACTGGATCATTCAATAAACCATGTTTAAATAAACCAGTTTAGCACAGGTGTGCACAACTGAGTTCTGTAGACCACTTGTACTGCAGGCCTACCATACTCAAATGCCAAGCCCCCAGTGCCTTTCCAGAATCTGCCAGCAAGTTTTAACTTTGAATGTGACTAAAGAGAAGATGACTGAATCTATATGGGCTGAATTATCTTACTTATTTTAACATAATTTTAATTGCATTTCAATTGTTAAAATTAAACAATTTCGTCCTGGCCATGCCACTTTTTTGAGCATGCATGATCCCTGAAGGATAAGGGTGGCCCTCAAAATGATATATCTATAGCTTAGCATGATGTATAACAAGCTAGAGAAACACCTTATTTGTAGGTCATTACAGGTAGTCCTCAACTTTAAGACCACAATTGAGCCCAACATTTATGTTGTTAAGTGAGAAATTTGTTAAGTGAGTTTTGACCCATTTTACGATGTTTTTTTGCCAGATTTGTCCCATCTCCCCCACACACACCGGCTAGCCCGCAGAGAACTACAATGCTGATCCGGCTCTCGAAGAAATCCAGTTTGATACCCCTGTCTTACATGAACCAAGATGTGTTTTGAAATGTGCATTCTCATGAACACAATTTATATGAGAATTGAAAGAGAGAAGGAAGACCTAGGTTCAAAACCAATGTTAGGCCTATTGATTGATTGGTTGGTTGATTGATTGATATTAATTATGCCTAGTCTTTCCTTGGCATCTATCAGCCTTCTGTGCCATCTTTTAGCTTAGTCTATCTTTTAGGATTGGTGAGAGGCGAAGATAATTATATTACTCTTACTTTTTTTTTTTTGAACAATGGTAGAATTTTTTTTAAATGTAATAAATCAACACATTTTAACTGCTACTAAATGCGCTAGTTGCATTTTGTTGGAGCGAAAAGAAAAAAAAACAACAACCCAGAAAGCTATGCCTGGCAGCAGGCAAAGCAGATTTAAAAGTTAATAGTGATAATTCACTCTATTACAGGCCATACTGTATGCAAAATGTTTTTACCAACTGGTGGAAACATCTATGCCAAAAGCTTTCAAAACCGTAAAAGAATTAGTTTTACAACTACTGTAAGCAGAACGCAGCTATTAATCGTGAAGGCACCCTTTATTTAAAAACTAGTATATTTTTAAATATTTGGATTAGCTTTTAGCTACATTATCCCAGCAAACCAAGACATTTAAAAATTACTACTGCTGATCTAGTTATTTATTTATTATATTTGTTAGCTGCCTCAATCAAGCTGATTTCAGTATTTCAAGCATTGTTGTGATTAAAAAGACAATGGAATATTTAATGGAAAGCCATTCTGATCTTAATTACAGGCATGATTCAGCAGTAAACACCTTCTAAAACTCTGAAAGAGTGACAGCTCCACTCCTGTGTTACACTCATCTGGGAGGAAACACCATGTAATTAACGGTACTTTTGAGCATGAATATGTAAATTGCTCACAACACAGAGATAAATTAAGACTGGAATCAGGGGAACAAGAAAGAAAAAAAAACAAGAGAATCCCCCTATACAAACACGCATGCACATGCTTGGAGGAAAAACATGCATTCACACAGGGAGAATGATTTGAGAAAACCATTTTGACTCCATCTCCCAGTGACTAGAAGAAACAGTCAAAGAAATTAAATCAAATTACATTAGTGGGGGGAGTGGGGTAAAGGGCTGAAAATCCCAACCATGTTTGTTTGGTGTGGAATTTGGAAAACAAGAGCATCAGCACTTATGAACAGTATCAGAGAGACAAAGATACGGAGCACAGAGACTCCCAGGAAAACAATCTTCTTACATCATTCCACATTCTAGACACGTCCTGAGATTATAACTACTGGAATTGCCAACAGCGCACTACGAGCTAGACATTCAAGGCAACCTTTAGCAGCTCTACCAGCTCGTCCTTTTCCATCTAATATTTATTCGAAGTTATTACAATTTGCAAATGAGGTGGGGGAAGAGAAAAAGGGAAGAGCCTGTTCAAAGATGTGGCAACATCATTGTCAGGCTTCGGCCTGACAATCATCACATGGAAGGGTGCAATGGTTAGAATGCAGCACTGCAGGCTGACTCTGCCAACTGACAGCAGTTCGATCCTGACCGGCTTCAAGGTCGACTCAGCCTTCCATCCTTCCGAGGTCGGCAAAATGAGGGCCCAGATTGTTGGGGGCAATATGCTGACACTGTAAATTGCTTAGAGAAGGCTGTAAAGCACTGTGAAGCAGTATATAAGTCTAAGTGCTATTGCTACAGTAATACTAAGGGAGGCAGACTGCAGAAAGGGTCAGCAGCCATTATGAATCATAGAAACATAGCAAAACCGGCAAGGCTGAGTGGCTCTGGGTTTGGGTTTGCTGGCTCAGGGAGAATTGCCACCTTTGGCCTTGGATGGGGTGGCACTACCCCAAACAGACCCTGTGCGTAATCTGGGGGTTCTCCTGGACTCACGACTCTTGCTCGAAGAGCAGGTGGCGGTCATGGCCAGGAGGGCCTTTGTGCAACTGCGGGTTGTGCGCCAGTTACGCCCTTTCCTGGACCAACAGTCCCTACTCACAGTCACTCATGCCCTAGTCACTTCCCGTCTTGACTATTGCAATGCGCTCTACATGGGGCTGCCCTTGAAGAGCATCCGGAAGCTCCAGATGGTGCAAAATGCAGCGGCCCGCATGGTTTTGTGCAGACCCTGGTGTGCACATGTATCACCTCTCCTGCGGGAGCTGCATTGGTTGCCCATTTGTTTCCAGGTGCAATTCAAGCTGCTGGTTGTCACCTTTAAATCTTGGGACCAGGTTATCTGAGGGACCGTCTCTTGCCGGTCACATCTACCCGACCCATCAGAGCGGGGAGGCAGGGAATGTTGCGGGTCCCATCCCCTAGGGAGATACACCTGGTGGGACCCAGAAAAAGGGCCTTCTCCGTGGTGGCTCCCTCTCTCTGGAACATCATTCCCCCAGAGATTAGAATAACCCCCACTCTAATACTCTTCTGGAAGGCGCTGAAGACCTGGTTCTGCCAGTGGGCCTGGGGAACCCAGAGTAGGATGGAGCCCATTAAATGGCTCGTGTAAGGTGCTGTTGCCGGGGTGGGGGGTGATTTTATTATATTATATTAATTTACTTGATTCTTTTTTATTAGTTTTATTGTTTTAAATGAGGTTTTATATTCTGTAAGCCGCCTTGAGTCATCATGTGCGAATAGGCGGCAATATAAATTCAATAAATAACAATAATAAAACTATGAGAGGAAACATCCTAGTTCAGTGATGGCGAACCTTTTTTCCCTCGGGTGCCGAAAGCGAGCGCGTGCCCACACCCATAATTCCATGCCCCCCGCCCCCGCGCGCCGTGACCCGCTCCCAGCACGCGATGGCACGGCCGTTTTTTGCCCTCCCCAGGCTCCAGAGGCTTTCTTGGAGCCTGGGGACGGTGAAAATGCCCCCCCCGGAGGCCGAAAACGCCCTCCCAGAGCCTCCACGCAAGCCAAAAATCAGCTGGCCGGCGCGCACATGCTTGCTGGAGCTGAGCTAGGGCAACGGCTCGCGTGCCGGCAGATATGGCTCCACGTGCCACCTGTGGCGCACATGCCATAGGTTCGCCATCACAGTCCTAGTTGTTCAGTATTTTGTCATGCTTGTCTGAGGAAGTTTTAAGACAGTGGCCTGCCAGATGCTGAACTAATTCCCAGGATCCCCTGCAATAGCCATGTTGCTGAGGGTTTATTTTTTATTTATTTATATTTCATAGTTCTAGACCACCCATCTGCCTCAAAGAGATTGGTTTCTGGGAACATTTGGTGGGTCAGACGTTTTCGCACCTTGAACAGTGGATAGGTAGGACTGAGCTACAGGGTGTCTCCCTCTTCCCCTCTGAGTATTAATCATGATTTAGCATTATGTCTTCATTATTGCTGAAGCTAACAACTAGACACGAACAAAAATTGGATTTGCTTATTTACAAATCCTAATTAAGAAAGAGATTGGTTAGGATCAGAAAAGACAGAACACAAATGACAGAAGCCCAACAGAAGACTGCGTAGGAGGAAAAATAATTGTGAATTATCCTCTTCTCGTACCTTCTTCAAACAGCATTTAGCATAACCTGTCCCAATCTTAAGACTCCATGTGTGATTGTAATGCAACTGTCATTATCTTGATTATGTTAGGGACTTTGATAGATGCTAATCATAATTAGCAGCGACACAGGTATAATATCAGCCATAAACGAAATTTGTAAATTAAGGGGGAAAGGAATGAGACAGGAACTCACTCGTAACCTGGGCTCACAAATTATGCTAAACCATAATTATTTTTAGATGCAAAAGCCTTAATAACCTGGTTTACCTAACACTAGGGTGCAAGTATTACAAGCGGGAGTGGCTGGGTTCAAACATTTTATTAAGCTAAAACCTAAAAAACAAAATTATCATTTAGTGAAAGGTGTAAGCCTAATGTATAATCTCCACTGGATCACCCACTGCCTAAAAGACATTTTTTTTCTTCTCAATTGGTTTGCATCTGCACTTACCTGCTGGTGCTGCCGGGCCCCATCTGTGATCGACTTGACAACTACCTCAATTAATTGCTTGCACATCATCTGTCAGGAAACAAAAGACTGGCAATTAATAGGCCTGAACCATATTTGGAAATATATTCTGCAAATAAGACAACAAAAACTCCCTTAAAAATACCCACATTCAGTTCAATTGATAAAGAGATGTCGATCAGACAAAAGGAAGAAGGTAATTAGTGGAACTCGCTGTCACAACATGAGGTGGAAGGGGATTTTAAAAGCGGATTAGGCAAATTTGTAGCAGAAACAATCAATATTATTAAGTGGGATGGCACATACATCCCCTACGTTCAGAGATATTGCCTCTGAATACTAATTCTGAATACCATTTCTGAGCAAACCACCATTGGAGAAGGCTGTTTCCTTCATGTCCTATTTATATCCTGTGAGAAACAGGATGCTGCATTAAAAGGTTATTCTTCTCTGGTTCTATTGACATCACAGGCATTGTCCAGTATGTGCCTCTGATATTTGTGCCACAATGTCCATGTGCCACTATGTGCCACAATGCCGGAAGAAGGAACCCTACAAGAAAAATCAGCTCCATCACAGATTAGTCCTGAGGTGCGCAACTATGGTAACTTTACAACTTATGGACTTCAGTTCCCAGAATTCCTGAGCTGGCCAGCTCAGGAATTCTGGGAGTTGAAGTCCTCAGGTCATAAAGTTGCCATAGTTACCCACCCCTGAATTATTCTGTCCTGTATGGGCTACCTTGAAATGTGTTAGCTACAGCTCTTAAAATTTTCAGCCAGTATGGGAATTTGGGGGGGGGGGGGGTGAAGCCCCAATACACTTCAAAGTTACCATCCTAGAGAAGATTAATTGAGATATGGAAGACTACTCTTTGGTCAAAAATAAAATTAAAAAAAAACGCCTTTCCCTTGAGGGAGGATGCTTTCCTCACATGCATCAACAAATAAACATGCATTTACCAAGCTCAATACAGGTAGTCCTCATTTAACGACTGCCCTTTTTAGCGACTGTTTGAAATTAGAATAGCAATGAAAAAATAACTTTTATGGCCAGTCCTCACACTTACAACTGTTGCAGCATTGATCATGGTCAGGTGATCAAGATTTGGATGCTTCACAACCAGAAGGTATTTATGAACATAGTGGCATCCCAGTTACATGACTGCCAACTACGTGCTTCACAGTTGGCTTCTGACAATGGAGAAGACAGCAATAAAACTGCAAATCACGGTGATATGATGTCTTGCTTAATGACTGCGGGCAGGAGTGACATTCAAATTTTTCCCCTATCGGTTCTGTGGGCGTGGCTTGGTGGGCGTGGCTTGGTGGGGTCATGTGACTGAGTGGGCATGGCCAACTTGACGTCACTCACGGCAAGGTGGGGCGGCGGCACCCCGCCAAGCCAGACCCACCAAGTCACGCCCACAGAACCAACAGAAAAGTTCGGCCAAGTCTTCTAGCGTTCAACCTGCTGCTTCTCGCCTCCTTCTCATGTTTGCTCTGTGTGTATGAGCCCGAGAAGGAGGAGAGAAGGAGTGAGTGGGAGGGGCGGGGCGGGGCCAGTCAGTGGTGCGACTTACCGGTTCTCCGAACTGCGCATAATCGCCGCCACCGGTTCTATAGAACCTGTCCGAACCTGCTGAATTTCACCCCTGACTGCGGGTGATTTGCTTAACAACAGAAATGGAAATGAGGTTCTTATCCCATCGCAGTCACACTGATGTCTCTCTTAACGAAAACGTCACTTAGTGATGAAGTTGCCAAACTTGATTGTGGTCATTAAGTGAAGACAACCTGTAATAGTGATGTGGAAAATGGGAAAGCAAGGCATTTCACCTACCGGGTGGCGTTCAAACAAGTCAAGAAACATGGCTCCAGTCAGCGGGCTCTTGCGTTTTGTCAGAAACAAGTTCAAAGCTTCCTTGTATACAGCAGTCACCCGTTCCAGATCCACACTGCCAAGATCAATATGCTAGAACGGTAAAAAGGTGAAGGATGAAATGTTTTGCAAGTCATCTATTGTTATCTCAATTCAACAGTTCCTAAGAATAGCTTTGCGCAAGATGCGACACAAATCAGGAAAGATAACATTATGATTTACAGGTAGGCTTGCCTGTAAATGTGCGAAAATAGGGAATGCATATCGAAGTCACAGGTTTCAAAAAATTGTTAGAAAGAAACAGACTGGATCTCACGTGGGTCTGGGGGAAAAAATGCCGTGGCTTTAATGAATCATCTCATTGAATTAATAAGACTTTTAAATCGATGGCACCTTTTGCACAGAAGCCTGAAATCAATGATTTGATAAATAACACCAAAGTGCCAAGCACGTGAAAACCCAAAACACTTCCAAATAATTTTTAACACCTGCACAGCTCTACTCCAGACATGTACCCATATTTTTCGGAGTATAAGATGCACTCCCCCCCCCAAAAAAAGTGGGTGAAAATTTTGGTGCATCTTATAGACAGAATACGGGCTTGTTTTTGGGCTCCTGAATCCTCCGCGCGTCGCGTTTTTACCTTCCCCGGCCCCCAGAAGCTCTCCGCAGGCCAAAAATGGGCCCGTTTTTTGGTGAAAATGGGACGTGCGGAGCTCTGCAGAGTGCTTCTGAGGGCCGGGGAGGGCGAAAACACAACGCACGGAGGCCAAAAACTATTTTTTTTCTTGTTTTCCTCCTGTAAATCTAGGTGTGTCTTATAGTCCGGTGCGTCTTATAGTCCGAAAAATACAGTATATACAACACGCATGCACACATAGGTAGCTCTCAAGTTAACAGCAGGAATTGGTACCGGAATTTCTGCTGCTAAGCCATGCAGTCATAAAGCATGACTGCACCGCTTAGCAACAGTACCAACTGCCGTCATAAACTGAACTGCAGCAGTTGCAAGCAGTCCTGGTAACTTCCTTCCCATCTGAGCTCCCTCTGACAACCAAAATCAGTTTGGGGGGGAGGGGGAGGGGAAAGCAGTCTGTCAATCCAGTAAGTAGCTGCTGCCAGATGAGGATGGGTGTGCGGCAGAGTGCTAGTGACCAGGGCGGCATAAGTGCAGCAAGGCTTCAGGTGACTGATACTGGGTGGAAGTAAATGCAACAAACCGGTGCAGGACAAGGGCAGTGGGGCATGAGGTAGTTGCTGCCTGGTGGGGTTAAGGAGTGAGTGGGTGCACAGGGATGTAGGAGAGGTGCAAGGAGGCTCAGGGAGGGTGCTCGGGGATCTGTGCGAGTGATGGGGGAGGCATGGTGAAGCTCAGGATGGGTGCTCGGAGGAACATGAATGGTGGGGAGGAGGCGCGGCAAGACTTGGGGAGAGTGCACAGGAGTGCGCAAGGGTGATGCAACAAGATTCAGGGAAGATGTGCTGGAGTGCACAAGTGGCCAACGCAGTGCAAGTACAGAGAAGCTGGGGGAGGGTGAGGAGTGGGAAAGACCTGCAACCTTCCCTGCTGGCTTCCCCATTGACTTTCTGGGAAAGCCAGCAGGGAAGGTCACAAATGGCGACTGATTGCTGGGTGCTACAACCTGTCATAAGTGTAAATTTATACACTAAACTGCCAGCCACCCAGATGACAATCGTGTGACTGGGGGGATGCTGGGACAGATTGACATAATCTGGGGAACACCTGTAAAATTACCTGTTATCATCTTGTTTATTTAAAGTGTTTTATGTTCTATCGTTTTGCTTATAGTCTCTTCTGAAAAGATTGCTACAGAAGCAGCAACAGACTTGAAATGCATTAAGAGCTTTAAAAATAATAATGATATTATTCAGCAAGCAAGGGAGAAAATGCCATCCCTCTGATAGTTCAGTGTCAGATTCCCCACAAATCCAGCCAAGATACAGCTGTGATTGGAAATTTCTGCTGGTGCATTTCCTTACTAGGTTCCGATTGTTGAAGAGCATCAGGATGCGGGAGGCATTTTTTGGTGACAGCTCCAAAATACCTATATTGGCAGAACAGAGCTGAGTTTATCATCCCAAGAGTGGTAAATGGGACAACCCCTTACCTGTCCAGGTGACCCTTCACCTTCCTCTGGATTTTTCTTTTTCTTTTTTGTCTGTGCATCTTCTGAAGCCATTTCATCAGCTGGTGCGTTTCCCCTCAATACTCGGAAAAGGTACAACGATCCACTAAAAACAGAATGAAGAAACAGCCAAAGAAAAGTGCTGTTAAATATACAACACTCTGCAGCAAAAATCAGTATGGATTTACATATACGCAGGAGCCTAACCTCTGCATTTGCAGCATAAAAAGAGCCGAGGTGGCGCAGTGGTTAGAATGCAGTACTGCAGGCTACTTCAGCTGACTGCTAGCTGCAGTTCGGCAGTTCAAATCTCACCAGGCTCAAGGTTGACTCAGCCTTCCATCCTTCCGAGGTGGGTAAAATGAAGACCCAGATTGTTGGGGGCAATATGCTGACTCTGTAAACCACTTAGAGAGGGCTGTAAAAGCACTATGAAGCGGTATATAAGTCTAAGTGCTATTGCTATATTTCTATATACGTCTAAGTACTATTGCTAAGTGCTATAACATTAGGCCCCTGGAGTGGCTCATAGATACCTTTCATAAAATTAAAAGGAAACCCAATTAATAAAGCAAGCAAAGGGCTAATCAAAGAATTCTACACTGAGAATGCAAGTTTATTATTTATAATGTAAAGCACAGGCAAACATTTATTTTTAGTCCGTACTGAGGAATGTGTGATGTGAGCCTTCAGGGGAACGTTATTCAATTAATAAGAAAAGGAGCCTCCTTTTAATCACCTCCAGATTTAGATAAACGATCCAAAGAAAGGTCTTTGATGAAATTTTCAATGCAAGGACTAAATGTTGTTCATTTAGTCCTTTAAGAGTCACTGGCTTTGGATAATGAGATTGGGGCGGGCATGTAAATTTAATAAATAGATAAATGATCATTAAGGATTGGCCACTTCCTTTTCTATTATTTAAAGGAAAGAACAGATATCTTGTTTTTCTTAACTGCAATCTCAAAGGTTCAGGCTCCGGGTTCTAGGATAAGAATATAGACATCTTTCAATACAGGTAGTCCTTGACTTACGACCAGAATTCACCCAAAATTTATGTTGCTAAGTAAAACATTTGTTAAATGAATTTTGTCCCATTTTACGACCTTTCTTGCCACAACTGTTCAATGAATCACTACAGTTGTTAGGTTAGTAATCCGGTTGTTAAGTGAATCTGACTTCGCCATTGCTGTTCTGACTTAGGCTTCCCCAAACCACGAAGCAGACTCCTTGTCCCGACAAAACCCCTTTTTATTAAGTTACTGTGAATTCCCCTCATTCACATCCAGCAAAGTCCCGGCAAACAGTCTTTCCAGGGTGAAATTACAAACACAGACCTTATCTGGCTTGGAGAGCTGCCAGGCCGATATCTTCAACACGCAATGCTGGACAAGAAAGTACTTGGCATGGAGTCACAAACCAATTAAGTGAACTAATTGTCTCCTGCAAACTCCACTCCCCTTTTCCTCCTCTTTACTCCTTATGGGAGGGGCCATTCACCAGCCACCTGTGCCTTTACTCCCAAGTCGGCCCTTGTTCCTTAACTGTTCCCTTCTCCTGGCAGGTCTGCGCATGCGCACAACGGGAACAGGCTCCAGCTGTTCTTCTGCCCCACTGATCTCCGACTCCGAAGGCAGCTGAGATAATTGTCGGACAGCCCTGGCCCCATTTCTGCCTCCGACGTAGAGCACTCATCAGAGCTTTCCCCAGACTCCAGGACTGGCCCATGTTTCTCCCCAACCTCCTCACTGTCTGAGTCTACCACCAGCTCCGCTGGCCACTGGCGGGCCACAACAATTGCCTTTGCTTGTCAGAAGGTCACAAAAGCTGATCACATGATCCCGGGACACTGCAACCGTCATAAATATGAACCAGTTACAAAGCATCCAAATTTTGTGTTGGAATTTATATTTTACCGACAAAGAAATAAAGGGAGACTAGTATAGATCTATTTCAAGCTATTTAGCTCTCATCAGCTAGGCATAAGGGTATGGCTAGCTGACGAGAGCTAAATAGCTTGAAATAGATCGATACTAGTTTCCTTTTATTTCTTTGTCAGTAAAACATAAATTTAACACAAAAAATAGTTTGTCGCGAAAGCGACTGCCTGCGAAGGCTCCTGGATTGGGGCTGAAAGGCGAAAGTGGAAGCAGTATGCTAGGTCCCATATTTGGGTAGACCAAGTTGCCCTGATAGACTGGTCTCACCAGAAAAACACTTCATCCGAATTTTGATCACGTGGCCAAGGAGATGCTACAATGGTCGTAAGTGTGAAAAACTATGATGTCATTTTTTTTCCAGTGCCGTTGCAACTTTGAACAGTCATTAAATGAACCATTGTAAGACGAGGACTCCTTGTACTCAAGCAGAACTTAAAAAGGCATTTTTGTCATGCGTGCACGCTCTGTGCAGAGAACTCACCTGAAGTAATAGAGGGCTACTGAAGAGTCATTCTGCTTGCAGCTTCTCTTCACCAAACTTTCTAGCAGGCTATGCAGTTCCTCCCGGATAGAGGACACATTTTTGCAGTACTGCTTGGATCTACACAAACTGTTCCTAAAAACCAAAAAAACAACATTCCACAAACAACATTAACTATCACAGAGAAATCCCACAGTTGTGCTTAGCCTTTCTTTCACACTGGCTCTAAGCAGGACATAATTAAAATCCATGTAACTGGTACAAGAACATAAAGATAAAGTGCCAAGGAAGAAGTGAGAAGAAGGTAGAGTCATGGTTCTAAGCCAGATGTCCACAATTGGGAGGCCCTAAGGCCGTGATGGCGAACCTATGGCACGCGTGCCACAGGTGGCATGGAGAGCCCTCTCTGCGGGCACGCGAGCCGTCGCCCCAGCTCAGCTCCGCCATGCCACCCGCCAGCCAGCTGGTTTTCGGGTCTCTGCTATGCACGCGTGGGGGGCGGGGCGCATGCGGGAGACGCGCACGCATACATGGGGGCAGGACACGTGCGCGGGGTTGTACATGCATGCACGGGGGTTGCACACGCATGCGCGGGGCTCACATGGGGGTCACGTGCGCATGCATGGGGGTGGGGCGTGCGGGGGGGGGTTCTCGTGTGCATTGCATTATGGGTGTGTGTGTGTGCGTGCGCGCTTTCAGCACTTGGTGCCAAAAAGGTTAGCCATCACTGCCCTAAGGCTATAAGTCATCCACTAAAGGCTTGTATTCAGCTCTCAGAAGACTCCAAAATGGCTACCAATTTGCAGTTTCTCAACATGATGGAAAGAGAAAACAATTGAAAATATAACTGGACAGTAGTACTGTTGGAATATTCATGAGCAGGAAGAGTCATGTGGTAACTCAGTCAGCCAATGTGAGTAAAGTGCTACTGAGTCTGTGCAAAAGGAATTAAGCAAGAAGCTGGACATGTTTTCCAGTCTCTGATCTGTCTCTGTATCTCTCTGTGCGAAGACTTCATTATGATATGTTGCTGTAAAGAAGAATGTATGGTATTGTAAATATTTTGATATGATTATAAAGAAGTTATTTGATTCAGCAAAATGCAGTCAACTGTGAGAGCTTCTGATTTATTTTCTACAACAGAGAAACAAAATTCTCTAACAAGTACACAGGTACTTGACTTATAACAGTTCATTAGTAACCGTTCCAAGTTACATCATCACTGAAAAAAGTGACTTATAACCATTTTTCACACTTAGAACTGTTGCAGCATCCCCATAGTCACGTGATCAAAATTCAGACGCTTGGCAACTGACTCATATTTATGACAATTGAGGTGTCCCGGGCTCATGGGATCGTCTTTTGCGACCTTCTGACAAGCAAAGTCAATGGGGAAGCCAGATTCACTTAACAACCGTGTTACCGACTTAACAATTGCAATGATTCACTTAACAGTTGTGGCAGGAAAATTCATAAAATGGGGCAAAATTCACTTAACAAACATCTCATTTAGCAAGTGGTCGCAGGTGGAAGACTACCTGTAATAATTTCTAGCCATAAGTAAATTTGAGTCCAGATATTCCTCAATTGCAACCACAATTAAGAGCAGAATTTCCATTGCTGAACGAGGCAGTTGTTTAAGTGAATCATGCCCAATTATACAACATTTTTTTTGCCGTGGTAGTTAAGTGAATCACTGCAGTTGTTAAGTGAATCACATGCTCATTAAGCGAGTCTGGCTTCCTCCACTGACTTTGCTTGCCAGAAGTGGCTGGGAAAGTCACAAACGGCAACTGCATGTCCCTCCAACTATCATAAATGTATGCCAGTTGCCAAGCACCTGAATTCTGATCTTGTGACTGTGTAAGATGCTGCAATGGCTACAAATATGAGGACCTACTGTAAGTCACTTTTTCCAGTGTTGTTGTAACTTGGAATGGTCACTAAATAAATAGTTGTCAAGTCAGAGACGGCCTTTAGAATGAAATAAAACCTAGTCTTCGTCCCATCCACTACTTTGAAGAGCATAGCCATCAAGTATCACTCAAATCACTAAGTTTGATCCACAGCTCAGAAAAATTGCATATGAGGGGTCCTTGGTGCTCTCTGAGCTTGCTTGTTTCCTTGCAGACGTTTCATTACCCAAGCTAGGTAACATCAAGAAGAAACCTAGGGTTGCATTTACAATGCAATTTTCTTTTTTGTTGGCCAGTTTTTAGCAATTTTAGCTATGTTTTGTGTGTGAATGTGGTGAGTTGTCTGGTTTGACTGTGAATGGAAGAGTATGTCTGATTGGTTGTGTTGGTGAGAATGGGGGAGCCGGGGGAGGGAAATGGAGCCCCCTCTGCTGAGTGTACTAACAGAAGCAGATGGGGGCCCAGATCTAACCCTGGGCTTGGTATGAATGATATTTTGGGTTCTTTTTTGTTGGCCAGTTTTTAGCAATTTTAGCTATGTTTTGTGTGTGAATGTGGTGAGTTGTCTGGTTTGACTGTGAATGGAAGAGTATGTCTGATTGGTTGTGTTGGTGAGAATGGGGGAGCCGGGGGAGGGAAATGGAGCCCCCTCTGCTGAGTGTACTAACAGAAGCAGATGGGGGCCCAGATCTGACCCTGGGCTTGGTATGAATGATATTGTCGGCCTGCCGGATAGAGGGGGGGGCAGTGTGGTGGGGGATGGGAAC
>QLTV01003772.1:1697743-1714064 GCA_003457575.1 Thermophis baileyi
TGCCGGCTGGCGGGACCGCGTGGTAGGGCCTTCTCTGTAGCCACTCCGACTCTGTGGAACCGGCTTCCCCCCGAGATCCGTACTACCCCCACCTTACTGGCCTTCCGTAAAGCCGTTAAGACCTGGCTTTTCCGGCAGGCCTGGGGCCAATAGTTGTTCTGATTGGCCCATGCATGGTTGTGTGAATGTTTTATTTTAAATATAGTTGGGTTTTTTTCCCCTTTCTTTTTTAAATTGTTTTTATATGTTTTATTTTTTTATGATGTAAGCCGCCCAGAGTCCTTCGGGAGTTGGGCGGCATATAAATTTTATAAAATAAATAAATAAATAAGTTGAGGACTTCCTGTATTGGAGATAGGTCGGGTCTATGAGCAATTGTTCATACTGTCACTGGGAACCGAAATTTAACCTAATTAAAAGATGACAGTAGCTTCTAATATTTTAGAAATTATAAAACAGTGTTTCTCAACCTTGGCACCTGAAGATGTATGGACTTCCACTCCCAGAATTCCCCAGCCAGCATGGGAATTCTGGGAGTTAAAGTCCGCACATCTTCAAGTTGCCAGGGTTGAGAAACATTGTTACAGTTAGTCTTCGACTTACAACAGTTCACTTAGTGACCATTCAAAGTTACAATGTCACTGGGAAAAGTGACTTATGACCGTTTTTCACACTTAACAACCGTTGCAGCATGCCCATGGTCACATGATCAAAATTCAGACGCTTGGGAACTGACTCACATTTATGACTGTTGCTGTGTCCCGGGGTCATGTGATCCCCTCTTCTGACAAGCAAAGTCAATGGGGAATCTGGATTCACTTAACAACCGTGTTACTAACTTAACAAATGCAATGATTCACTTAACAGCTGTGGCAAGAAAGGTCGTAAAATGGAGCAAAATTCACTTAACAAATGTTTCACTTAGCAACAAAAATTTGGAGGCTCAATTGTGGTCGTAAGTTGAGGAATGCCTGTATAAACCAAGTCCTTAAAATAATTGTACCCAACTAAAAAGGCTTGCACATTATTGCTTTTGGGAGGGGACCGGGGAAGGAATGTCTTACTATTCCCACAAATTCAGAACTATTTCTAAAATGAATGTGTTCGCGATTTTATTCAATTCATTCTTCTCCAATATTTCGGAGCCCTGAAGAACTGCTTGACTAGCTCTCATCACATTAAAACCCCAAACTAGTACCAGGTGTAAATCAATCACTCGATGGGGCAGGTTGAAAAAGCAGTTTGGGAATGTTTAGCAGCGCTTATTTTAGTTCTAGTTCTGCTCCAGATATTTTGGAACTTCAAGATTCCCAGCCTGTACAGTCCCAGGTTGGTCATGTTGGCTGGAAACGAAGGAACATATCTGCTGGGCATCAGATACAGGAAGGAGAAGGGCAGCTACAATGCTGCAATGGAATTATTAGTGCTGAGCTTGGTTGTTTGGTTGCAGTTGTTATATTAAACAACTAGGTAACATCCCCAGTGAATGTGCAGATTGTTGACTCTTTATACGCAGCAACTTCCCCCTGCCAGATTTGGTGGGAGAATAGTTTCCTTCTTAGTGGTTCCTTGATTACAGTCTTGCTTTCTGCCTGATTGTTTGTCTAGTACTGATCCCCGCTTATCTCAATGTTGGCTGCTGGAGGATATATGTTCTAGTCGTTTTTACTTCCTTCCAGGTTTCTTTATCGTCTCTTTTGCATGGTATGCAAGTGTCATTTATCGATTGGTACATAACCGACCAAAATGGGCAGGGCAAGCTACTATATATAAACAGATAGCAAATCCCACACTCACTGGCACTGATGATGTTACCTTGTTGGGTCATGAAATGTCTGCAAGCAAACAACCAAGCTCAGAGAGCACCAAGGACTCCAGAGTTTAACCCTGAGCTACAAATATTCTCTTTCATTGAAAATACTGCAGCTGTTAAGACCTTAGTTGTCAGCCCTTCCAAGTATGGGAGGTCAAGAAATAGATGTCACAAATCTACTGGAACTCTATTGTTACCGGATATAACAGAAACTTTTTTCTTTCCTCTCTTATCTCATGCAGAATCAAGGTATGGTTAAAATAAGTCTCTTTCTTATGCTTAACTTACTTTCCCCAAGGCTGAGGTGTTATTTACTCTTTAACATTACATTATATAATTATCTACATTAACTGTTAATGGCCCTGTCATTCTTTGGTCAACATTACCTTTGGCTCCCTCTATATGAGTAGACTTTCAAATAATTCCCAAAGCTTCTTACATGGCAGAAACTGACAACATAGAATCCTAAATATTTCTAGATAGCTTTTGTGGAATAATTCTTTTAAAAAAATCCAGTGACTGAAATTGCACAATGAAGAATTTTCAAGCTAGGGTAAAATTTTGATCCTCATGTAAGATTGCACAAGATCTCAAGTACAAGAGAACAAAACAAAACAAAAACATTTTGGCCATTGAATATTTTCACTTATTTGTATTTGGGGACGTGGTATGCCACGCAAGAGATTTTACAAAAGTGGCCAACAGCTGAAATTATTGCTGATCTTAGTCATAGGCCATAAACTCAACAAAGCTGGATTCTTACCTTGATTTTGAAGTCCCGGCGCAAGATTTTCTCCTTGCGCAACTTTTCCTTCTCATCTTTCTTGGCTTGGATGCGCTTCTTCTGCTCAGTAAAGAGAGATGAAAGCTTCTCATCGAGGGACATCATAGTCTCATCATCCACATCCTCATCACTATCATCTCCTTCCTTGGATGTTAAAAAAAAAAAAAGGACAACAAAGCAAAGGTTCATAGGTCAATAAGGCCATCCCAGCAATAAATTATGAAACTTAATAGTCCAACATGTCACAAGAACATCAAGTGTGAGAAAGGCACCAATATACCAATAGCAAACTTATCCCATATACTCAAACTCAACTCATATAACCAATAGCAAACTCATCCTTGGAGCATTTAGTATTACCATATTCAATCACAGAAAAGCTGAGAATTTTAGGTGCCAAAATGGACCTTAAAAATTGGGCTTGGTTTATTCGCAGATGGGCTTATCTGCAAGTACATACCATAATCCTTTTTAATTTGTACATTTCCCATTTATACGCGTAGATAAGCCCATCCATGGATAGACCCTTGAATGCCATAAAAGTGCAGGTTGGCTTATCCGTGGATGGCAGTTTTTATGGTATTTTGGTTAAACATTCAAGGGTTGGCTTATTTGCGGATGGCCTTATCCACGAATATATACGGTATATAGGCAAAGATTATATAGTGGTTAAAGGGATGGGTTTGACTGGAAAGGTTCAGGTTCAATTTCTCACTCAATCACAGAATTTATATGAATATTTTAGGATAGTTCCTACGTTTCAGCCCCAGCTACCCAGAGTTATTGATGCAAGAAAAACCGAAATGATTTTACCAAAGTGCCCCACTTAAAAGCAAAGCAGGGTACAAATATAATAAATAAATATGAAATCTTGTTTCATAGACTTCATCTAGCTAGTTCTGCACAATAGAACACCTATCAGCCCACTTCAATATCAAGCAGGCTGCAAGGTTTGTGCAAAGTACATAACAAGTCCTTCAAAAAATAAATATATAGGATGGGTATTTTTAAAAAAAATCTTCCCATTGAAGTCTAAAAATGACCAGCAGCCACAGAAAGAGGGGTGCCGTTTGGCTGATCTTTAATGCCAGCTGGCCAAGGCTGAGATCTGGCACAATAAAAATGTGTTGCCTACAAAATGCCATGAAAAAACGAGTATCTTTCCTACAGTTGCATTATTAAACGTCCCAGAACATTTTTTTTTTTTTTTTTTTTGTAAAACAGTCAGCAGACCTCTTTGTGCGATGCCAGCAGGAAGCAGTAGCTCATCACCTCTCTAATATTGTATACCCATTTCAGGCAGCACAGCTGAGCATTCTTCATGCAGAATTGTGTTTCTCTCAACACAGGAGCCTCACTGTTTACCTAAGTAAAAACTAAAGCCTCTTCTCCAATACCTACCAACGCATTCTTGGCTTGTAAAACATTCCTCAGCATGGCACGGAAGTTTTCGTCGGGTTCGTCCTCACCCTCACTATTTGTATCCAAAGCCTCCTTGTCGCTCTCTTCGCTTTCTTCAGAGCTGTCTTCATCAGAGCTCTCCCCACTTTCTTCATCTTGATTCTGCCAGACAATAAAATAAGGTTCCCCCCCTTTTTTTTATTCAGCTGTAATTCCTAGTCCCTCTTTAGTTTCATCTTCCAAACTGTAAGAGGGAAAAGAATTGTACTGGTGGGATAAGAGGTCATGCAATTCAAGATAAATAAGTGAAAGGTAGGGAAAATGAATCACTCCTAAGAACTACAATGATTGGGCGGGATTCCGTATCCCATTAATAGCAATAGCACTTATATACCACTTCACAGTGCTTTCCAGCCCTCTCTAAGCGGTTTACAGAGTCAGCCTATTGCCCCCAACAATCTGGGTCATTTTACCCACCTCAGAAGGATGGAAGGCTGAGTCAACCTTGAGCCTAGTGAGATTCGAACTACCAAATTGCAGGCAGCCGGCAGTCAGCAGAAGTAGCCTGCAGTACTGCATTCTGACCACTGCACCTCCTTAAACCAGGGAAGTCTGAGATTTGAAGTCCACGGGTCTTAAAGTTGCCAAGGCTGGACATCCCTACACTAAACCATCATAGTTTCTTTAGTTGTGGCATAGCTTTTAGCATGTATTGCAGAGCCAGCCATTAAGATTTGTAAACTATGGCTTATCAATAAATGTGCTGTGCAAGTCCACCCAATTATGGTTGATCTAATATGATTAAACAAACCACTGGTTTACCAAATAATATCAACCAGGTTGCTATCAACGTGAAAGATCAGCAATGATAAGCTCAATCTGCCAAAGCAGCAAAGAAATTATCTTTACCCTAATCTAAAGATTAGCACATTATGAAAAGATTGACCTACAATATGAAAATACTTCGTTTTAAAACAACCCATCCTTCTGTCCTTTTAACAATACAACTTTCCCATCTGCAAAACTTCGCAATGGTTAACTAATATCAATAAAAAATATGGTCAAACTTTTGGCAAATGACCAATGCTCAATGTATAAGAAAATTATTCCTAGGCTAATTTCTGGCATCTCCAGGTAAAAAGGCAATCGGTTATAAGACGATGAAAATTATCTTTTTTCATGTGTGATCCTGAAGGTTTTATGTTAATCAGAACTGACAGTAATATATTGTACTAGACTAGACTAATACATGTAGAGGAGCTGTATTAGTCTACAACAGTCAAAAATCAGGAGGAATCTTATAGTGGTCATAAGACAAGGACCATGCTTTTTAAAAGGCTTAATGTTCAGCTGGTTGATGTAAGTTATGGAGTTGGTTGGCCAATGTGAGAAGAGACTGCTGGCCTAGAGGTACAATCCAGCAGAGTACTGCTTCTGTTCTGAAATGGGAGAGAATTGATTTATCCATCAATAAAAATACTCCAAAGTAAAAAGCCAACTATTACATCAAGTCCATAGACATTTGCCATATTCATCCACATATTCTTTCTACTAATAAAATTCAAAGAAAGTGGATGGTCTCAGACAAGGCTCACATACTACATCTAGTTACGGGTAGTCCTCGACTTACGACCACAGTCGAGCTCAAAATTTCCATTGCTAAGCAAGACGGTTGTTAAATCAGTTTTGCCCCGTTTTACAACCTTTCTTGCCACAGTTGTTAAGTGGATCACTACACTTGTTGAGTTAGTGACACAGTTGTTAAAGTGAATCTGGCTTCCCCATTTGCTGGCCGGAAAGTCCCAAAAGATGATCACATGACCCTGATACATTGCAATCATCATAAATATGCTCCAGTTGCCAAGTGTCTGAATTTTGATCCCATGGCCACGGGGAAGCTGCAACAGTCATAAGTCACTTTTTTCAGTGCTCCTGTAACTTCAAACGGTCACTAAACAAAACAGTTTTAAGTCGAGCACTACCTGTATAACATCATTTTTTTCGTCCTGGTTTAGCATTTTATATGAACCCAGCCAACCAAAGTTCATTACACAAATCACGATTAAAATAAACCATGTCTTAGTATTGTAGGAATCCATAAATATAAATACTTGAGATTAGTATTATACTGAACATAGCACTAGCACTTAAGACTTATATACCGCTTCACAGTGCTTTACAGCCCTCTCTAAGCGGTTTACAGAGTCAGCATATTGCCCCCAACAATCTGGGTCCTCATTTTACTGACCTCGGAAGGATGGAAGGCTGAGTCAGGCTTGAGCTGGTGAGACACAAACTGCCAAATTGCAGTCAGCTGGCAGTCAGCAGAAGTAGCCTGCAGTACTGCATTCTAACCACTGCGCCACCATAGCTGCCAGGACTCTCTCGGATGACAAAGCAAAATACTCAAGAGTCTATTTCCCAAGATAAATGAAGATTCACCTATTGTAGCCAAACTATAAAACAATAATGAAAGAATTCCAGAGATTGCTGGGTATCAATGAGAGCTCTATACATTTTATAACCATTATTCCAGTGTTTGCACTTCTTTCTCCCAACTTGTCCGTGTGATGGGTTAGAAACAATTCTATTTAGGCAGGATATAATTTCTATCTGTTCCTTGTTTTAGTCGCAGCCTATTTTAATACTGGTTTGTTGACTTTTAACCATATGATAACTATAGTTAACAATAATAGAACTTACCGTATTTTTTGATGGCAATTTCTTTCTCTTCTTCCCTGTTTCTTCCATTACGACAACAGCATTTTCTTCATCCTGTTCTTGTTGTGGATCCAGAACCTTTTGAGAGAATTTTACTTTTATCAAATTCCAATGCATTATCTCTGAAAAGAAACAAAGCAGCCTCTTCTCAGAGCAGGCCCACTACAACACAGGTTTGTGTCGACCCTGAAGCTGACATATTTAACAGATTAACAGAGTTGGAAGGGACCTTGCAGATCATCTAGTCCAACCCCCTGCCCAAGCAGGAGACCCTACATCTGTCTCTACCTAGGATCGAACTCACAACCTCCTGATTGTGAGGCAAGAGCTCCACCTCTAGGCCACAGCAGTTGCTTATGTGTGTAGCCATGTTTTATTGTAGTCATTTCCTATTCGTTTTCTAAGCTTTTTCCAGGTATTCTGTAAAGGGATCGAACGAGGCTTCAGGCTCGCCACATTCTAGCAGTAGGAAGGGGGGTTGCAGAGATAAGGGGGGATGTTATGGCTAGGTAGCATTCTTTCCCGTGGAACTGAGAATGTGCCTGCAGATGGCCGAAGATGGAGTTTGGAGCAGAGGTGGGTTCCTCCCGGTTCGCACCGGTTCGCTCGAACCGGTAGTGACCCACTGGTGACGTCACGGAACCAGTTCTGTTGGTGCCGGTCCGTGAACGCTGCCATCTTTTTTTGGGAATTTTGTTTGGGGAGGATTTTTTTATTTTTGGGGGTATTTTTTCCTGGGTTTTTTTTCTTCTGCGCATGCGCAGAAGCCAAGTTTCCGGCTCTGTGCATGCGTCACCATCTTGTTTTCAGCTTTTTTTCTTTTTTAAAAATTTTTTTGGATTTTTTGGCACTGCGCATGCGTACATGCGCCCACGAGGCGCAGCCACACGACGCGGGAGGAAGCGAACCGGCAGCGAGGTAAGTTAGAACCCACCCCTGGTTTGGAGTCACCGGACAGTTGGACTGTGAGTTGATTGGAGAATGTGACTCGGGGGGGGGGAGTTTCAAACTTTTGCTTTTTACTGGGTGTAATTCCGGGGTTTGGTCAGAGCCGAATTACACCAAGACCTTGCCAATTTGATATGTTCCTAATAAACGGACTTTGATTGAATATGACTGCCTTGGATTATTCATTCTGGGGACTTATTACTTGGAAGCTTGACAGTTTGCTTGTCAGGATCCTGCACTTTTCTAGTTGCTCCTGAACATTAGTAACCTTGCTCATCAAGTGGTGAAGGCATCAGGCTAGAAACCGGGAGATTGTGAGTTCTAGTCCCGCTTTAGGCATGAAAGTTGACTTTGGCCAAACACACTCTCTCTCTCTCAGCACAATCCACATCACAGGATTTTAGTGGGGGGCAATAGGAGGAAGTCCACCATCTTATTTATCAATAATACTAATAAACAGGATAAAAACTAAAACAAAATAATGTTAAACAGCTCCTGGCATGGTCAATAGGCTGCTTACTCCCCAGTGTAAATGGAAGTTATTTTCAGCAATAGCAGTTCATTCATATCCAAGCATAAAGATATTTAACCATCAATTAAAGTTTCTATAATGATGTCTGACGGTTGAAGTGTTAACTGTCAGCTTTTCTTTCAAAGAGCAGCAAAGGTCCCATTCTCCAATTTTATATTCAAAACAAACCTGTACAGGTAGTCCTCAACTTACGACCACAGTTGAGCCCAAAATTTATGTTGCTAAGTGAGAAATTTGTTAAGTGGGTTTTGCCCCATTTTTACACCTTTTCTTGCCATTGTTGTTAAGTGAATCTCTGCAGTTGTTAAATAAGTAACACAGTTAAGTGAATCTGGCTTCCCCATTGACTTTGCTTGTCAGAAGGTCACAAAAGGGGATCACGTTACCCAGGACACTGCCATCGTCATAAACGTGAATCAGTTGTCAAGTATCCGAATGTAAATCACGTGACTATGGGGATGCTGCAATGGTCATAAGTGTGAAAAACGGTCATAAGTCACCTTTTCCAGTGCTGTTGTAACTTGGAACGGTCATTAAGTGAACTGTTAATCACTAGCGGTAAATATGTTTCTACTTAGATATACCAAAATGGATCAAATCACTCAGTGAACTGCATGGCCAAATGGGGAGTTGAACCTAGGTCTGATCTGATTACAGATTAACAGAGTTGGAAGGGACCTTGTAGATCATCTAGTCCAATCCCCCGTCCAAGCAGGAGACCCTACACCATTTCTGACAAATGGCAGTCCAGTCTCTTCTTGAAAGCTTCCACTGATGAAGCTCCCACAACTTCCGAAGGCAAGCTGTCCCGTTGGTTGATTGTTCTCATTGTCAAAACATTTCTCCTTATTTCTAGGTTGAATCTCTCCTTGGTCAGTTTAGTTTCCATCCATTGTGTCATGGCTCCCTCAGAGCCCAGTTTGAAGGAGGAGGAGTTGGAACTGGGACTGTCTGACAGGGAAGGCACGCCAGGGGCTGAGGACAATGCTGTCCCAGGGCCCTCAGGCATGGTTGACCAGACGGTGATCAACTAGACCAGTGGTTCTCAACCTTTCTAATGCCGTGGCGGGCTGGCGCGCGCTTAGGCGACCCCTATGAAAGGGTCGTTCGACCCCCAAAGGGGTCGCGACCCACAGGTTGAGAACCACTGTTCTAGAGTCTCAACATCTTTTTATAGTGTGGTGACCAAAACTGGATGCAGTATTCTAGGTGTGGTCTCACTTAACGCTTTAGAAAGTGGCATTAGTACCTCACTTGATCTTGATTGTATCCCTCTGTTAATGCAACTAATCCAGACAGAGCATCAACCAACTCTCAAAAGACTCACATCTAGGATGAGTTGCAGAGCACCCTTCGTCATGTGTTGGCAGACGAGCCCAAACACATTTTTACAGACCCGTCGAATCAGCCCACTGGATTGAGCTAGGAGAGAAAGCAGAACTTCCACAATCACTTCAACCCATGCTGGCTCTTCTTCATCATCTGAGCAAAACAAAGCAAAGAAAACCATGTCATCAGCATTGATGTCTATAAGACCGGTCTTTCCGAATCTTATGTCCTCCAGGTAATTTGGGAAAAGGCTCTTGCGGATGTCCAAAGCGGCAATCATCACAACTGCCTGGAAATTTTAGAAGCCATCAACCCAATGCAACTGAAGGGTACGAAGTCAAGAAGACGATGATAACCAACCTGGGATGGAAACTCACCAGTTGTAGCTGCTTTTTTCTTCTTGGGCTTCTCACCAAAGGCTCTCTTGATACAATTCTGGAGATCGTTCAGAAGGTTCACACACTCTGCTGGGGACTGTGTGTGAATTGCAAGAGGAAAGAAGAAAGCAAACTTATCAGTATTACTACAACTGCGTTTTTAATCTTGTTTTATTTCCCAGAAAAGTAAGGGTCACGTACTCCCTCTGTGTATAAAAAAAGTTAAGACTGGAATACATACAGGTAGTCCTCGGCTAACAACAGTTTGTTTAGTAACCGTTTGAAGTTACAACGGTACTGAAAAAAAGTGACTTAAGGCCAGTTTTCACATTTACGACTGAACAGTTGTAACCTCAAACAGTCACTAAACAAGAGACTGTAAATCAAGGACTACCTGTAAAAAAGATGCACCTCAAAGTCGGCCAGAAATGAATGAAGTTTATCAACTCAACCTCTTTATCACCACCTGAGGTTATAGAATTGTCACAGAAACCAGGGAGAAAATGAATCCTACAATTCTCAATCAACGAATTATTCTTCACCCCATGTGTATTATAACTAACTAGAGCCGAGGTGGCGCAGTGGTTAGAGTGCAGCACTGCAGGCTACTTCAGCTGACTGCTAGCTGCAGTTCAGCGGTTCAAATCTCACCAGCTCAAGGTTGACTCAGCCTTCCATCCTTCCGAGGTGGGTAAAATGAGGACCCAGATTGTTGGGGGCAATATGCTGACTCTGTCAACCGCTTAGAGAGGGCTGTAAAGCACTGTGAAGCGGTATATAAGTCTAAGTGCTATTGCTAACTAAGAGTCAGGAATTTGCATGAATTCAGAGCTAGGTCCAAAAACCTACTGGCATACTTGATGTTACCTTGAAGAGGTGAATACCGACCAACAGCAGCAGGTGTTGGAAGGCAGAGGTCTTCATGCTGTGGCTTTTTTTATCTCTTTGTTTCAGGGCTTCCACGGTCTGCAACATCCTGTGACAAGGAGACATCGTGTTTGAGACCCAACAGTTATGCAATTCGATTTCAATTCTGCACCACAAGCTGTCACGGAATCTCAGAACTTTTGCAATAAGGTAATGTGCAAAGATAAGGAATTAAATGGAATCAGCATAAAGGCCCAGCCCTTTCTTCTCTTTTCATTAGGAGGATGGTAAGGGATTGCATCTTTGCCCTGAATGTCTGAGCTGGCTGTGGAATACTAGTTATAAATACTCAGCAACGGCAAATGAGAATATTGATGGCAAGCAAAGGGTTAACCTTCTGTCCCACCCACCAACACCATTCTGGGTAATCAAGAATGGCTGGGAGCTTAGAAGAGTAAAAGGGAACAATATGAAAGCCTCAGTGTCAGAGAAGCTGGAGCAGGCTCATCTTCCTACTAAGTGGCCTATATTTACATGCAGGGACTTCAGTAGTCTTTGCTTAACAACGGCAACATTATGATATTAGTTCCAGCACTTTCAATTACTGTTAAGCAAAATTCACAACATTGTTAAGCATGATGTCACACGATCACCATTTTTGACCTCCTGCCGGCTTTCCCATTGTTGGAAGCTGGCAGCAAAAGTCACAAACGAAATCACGCTACCGTGGGACGCTGCAACAATCATAATCGCAAGCTGGTTGCCAACTGCCAAAATCAATCACATGACCGCAGGGATGCTGTAATGGCTAGAACCTTGAGGACTGGTCATAAGTATCAGTTGCTCAGCGTCAGCGTAACTGAACAGTTACTGAACAAGGACTACTCAAGGGACTGCCTGTGTAAGATAGATTGTTCTACTGTGATTCTCACTTTCTTTTAAGCACACTAAAGTGGTACCATACAACCCCAAGTGATACCATCCAACTAATTCAATGATCCAGTTGCTCCTTGCAATGGGTAGATCATTCCTATTGCTATTGACTTGTCATCAAGACCTTATATTCACGTATCTATGATATTAAATTGGGGAGGACAATAAGGCTACAGATATCTCTTTCGATGCCTGCCAGTCCTCCTGTCCTACTATCTGACTTATTGCCCCCTTTGAGAAAAAAAATACTAGTCCTTAAATTTCTTTAAAAAGAGAGATATAAAAAGAGATGTAAAAAAAACCCACATAAAGCACCAGCCTCCAGTATTATCTTTTTTTCCAAAATACCTCTAGGTCCTATAATTTTTATTAGAAAGTAAGGATGACGGAAGGCTGGAGTTCAGAACTTCATCTGAAGTTCTACCACCTGCCAAGAATAGCAAGAAAAATACATGGCTCTATCAGGGAGCCTATCAGTTTCTTATTGAAGCAGAGTATAGAAAAGATACATAGCTAGCAATCTGGTGCTCTGTAATGTCACCAAGGCAGCCATTTTGTTTGAGACAGCCCACAACATCCTTGCAGCATTCCAAATAAATTGGGGATCCCTGCCATGCAGGGAAACTTACTTGTCCCAAGCCTCTTGTTCTTCATCATTAAATGGAACCACCATCTTAACCTGTTCCTGGTGAGAGAGGAGGAGGTTGGCATATTGCACAACACAGTGGATCCAGGGATCCCCACTAGCTGTCAAACCGTGGAGGTGCTTCTTCCTCATTTCTTCTGCTTCGGCTGAGTCTCCCAGGGCAGGCATTGTGTTCAAATGCTGAAGCAAACTGCAGAGGAAAAAAAAAGAAATTCAGAAATCACTCTGCCATACAACAGACTCAAGACTGGATTTCAAGCTGACGTTGAGAAGTGCTTCAAAATGTTCAAATCCTGCCATGTGATTTTTCTCCTGATTTAAACATTCCTGGTTCAGGAATAATAGAGAGCCCGTTTCTCCAACAGAGAATTCTATCATCTTTCCCACCCTCCATTTCTATATTTCCATGGGCCACTATGGTCATTGCTGGATGGTCATAGCAATTTATTCTTTTAAAACAGCATTTTTGTATTTCATATACCCTAAGACTGGCACATATCCTCTTTCAGGGACCTCAATTTTTGCCACAGCGATTCTAAAACCCCATGCTGTGTTATTAAAAAATTAAATTCAAAGCAAACATCTTCATATATTTTTGTAACATCCATGTCCCGCTTTTCCTCCCCGAGTTTAAAACATTGTGCGTGATTCCTCTCCATAATAACTTTGTGAAGTAAATCAGCCAGGAAGTGTTTGTCCCAAAGTCACTTCATGGCTCAGTGGGGATTTTAAACCCCTTTCCAGCCCTAACACAACCCTTTAACATATGGGCTGTTTTTTAATTTATCAATTATTAGATTTTTATCCCGTTCTTATTACTTTATAAGTAACTCAAGGCTACTTGTAGGGGACGCGGTGGCTCAGTGGCTAAGACGCTGAGCTTGTCGATCAGAAAGTTCGGTGGTTCGAATCCCTAGCGCCGCGTAACGGGGTGAGGTCCCGTTACTTGTCCCAGCTTCTGCCAACTTAGCAGTTCGAAAGCATGTAAAAATGCAAGTAGAAAAATAGGGACCACCTTGGTGGGAAGGTAACAGCGTTCCGTGCGCTTTTGGTGTTTAGTTATGCCGGCCACATGACCACGGAATCGTCATCAGACAGCGCTGGCTCTTCGGCTTAGAAACGGAGATGAGCACCGCCCCCTAGAGTCGGGAACGACTAGCACGTATGTGCGAGGGGAACCTTTACCTAACTCAAGGTGGTGAATATATACAACACTACTTTCTCCTATCTTCCCCACAACAATCCTATGAGATGGGTTGGGCTGAGATAGAGTGACTGGCCTGAAGTCATCCAGCTGGTTTTCATGCCTAAGGCAGGATTAGAACTCAGGTCTCCCAGTTTCTAGGCCAGCACCTTAACCACTACACCAAACTGACTCTCCTATTATTACTATTCTATACTAGTCTTCCCAGTGAGCCAAGCAAGAAAGAAGCCACATTTGATACCTGAAAAATGAGTCTGCAGCTACTGTACGAGACTGTTCATTCAGAGGAACCGAAGGAGAACTTTTTGTTTCTGTTATCTTCGGGAATCGTTTCTTGGTCTCAAAAAAAGCATGAAAGAAGCAGAATCTGAAAGAGCAAGAGTCTTCTCAATACATGGATAGAAGCTAGTCTTAACCACATTAAACAGAAACAATTCCTACCATGTGATCTGTCATGTATTGTTTAACCATGGTTGGTTGTGAATAAATAAACAAGCTGGATTTACTCAGCCCTCAGCCATATTTCATGGTTTGTAAACCACACACGTTAAATCTAAACCAAACAGACATCCTTAGCAGGGGTGGGTTCCAACTTACCTCGCTGCTGGTTCGCTCCCTCCCGCGCCGCGTGGGCGCGCCTCATGGGCGCGCCTCGTGGGCGCACACCAGGGGTGAAATGCTCCCGGTTCGCTCGTACCTGTCGGTCGCCGTACAGCTGGTCGCCAAGGTAGCGTGAGGCGCCACCCACCCGCCCGGACGCCGCCATTTGGGTTCTTTTACCCTCTGCGCATGCGCAAAGCGTTCTGTGCATTCGCAGAGGGTAAAAGAACCCAAATGGCGGCAGTCTGGGCGGGTGGGCGGCGCCTCGCGCTACCTTGGCGACTGGCTCTACGGCGTCCGACAGGTACGAGTGAACCGGGAGCATTTCACCCCTGGCACACGCGCGCTTTGCGCACGTGCGCATGCGCAGTAACGAAAAATCCGGAAAAAAAAAGAAAAAAAAACAAAGCCGAAAAAAAGATGGTGACCGCATGCACAGTGCTGGAAGTCAGCTTCTGCGCATGCTCAGAAGGAAAAAAAAATTCAAATTTTTAAAAAAATAAAAAAAAGATGGCAGCCCCCACGGACCAGCACCAACCGATCCGGTTCAGTGATGTCATCGTGACATCACCAGAGGGCCGCTACCGGTTCGGGCGAACCGGTCCGAACTGGGAGGAACCCACCCCTGATCCTTAGAGCCTAATCCAATCCAAAAACCTTGTCGGAATCTCTAGAAACTTGATAGGGATACAAGAATACTGGGTTTTGTTTGGAAAACTAGTTTCCTATCCTCATTTGTTATAAGCTTAAAACCGGAACCGAAATATCCATCCTGCACATGAGACAGTTTGTAACAGAGGCTGACAAAATAATAGCCATAGCTCCATAAGCACTCGTGATGTTCCCAAAAGGTTTCCAGCATTCCCTAAAATTAAATGATGTAAGATAAAAATGATCAAACACTCACAAGATCATTAAACCTTGTCAGTTTTCAGCATTTGTACAATAGCTCTTTCAAGGTCCTGGGGATGAAATCATTTAAGCCTTATATGATTTACAAACTTGAAAAATGTTGGCCATTTTTAGAAAACACATATTACTGCCCACTTTAGGTGCCTAAAACCTAAAAAGGCTGCCAAGTAGAGAAATTAAATTTTGTTTAAAACTGTTTCTCTTTTTCTTCAAAAACAGTGTTCTAAGAGTCTTAACTAGGCCTATTGTGTGAGATGTTGTATCTAAGGAGTTACCATTTTGACTTTTTGACTTCCCCTCCTCTAAATGTCCCTAGCCACTCATGTCGTTTCCTTTACCTGCAAATGTCCATGACAAGCTCATCTTCCTTATTGACCTGAGGGTGTTCGGCAATTCCGATGAGGCGGCCAATGATCCATTTCCTTAGCCGTGTGATGCTGTGGTCAGTTACGCTGATTGACCGAAAGAGAGCACCACAATGCCATTAACAGTTATTTCATGTTATTATGTGTTTCTTTAACATCTTAATCTATTGCCTGTCCTCCAACACCTCTCTAGGCAATTTTAACACATTAAAATAATTTGATACCATACAAAGGACAATAAAGCCTGCAGGACAGCAATGAAGCTAACATCTACAGTTGCAAGAAAAAGTATGTGAACCCTTTAGGATTATGTGTAGTTTTGCATGAATTGGGCATAAAATGTGCTCTGAACGTCATCTAAGTCACAACAATAGAACAAACACAGTCTGCTTAAAATAATACTACACAAACATTAGATGTTGCCATGGTTTAATTGAACATAACATGTAAACATTCACAGTGCAGGGAGGAAAAAGTATGTGAACCTTTGGACCTAATAATTGGTTGACCCTCCTTTGGCAGCAATAACCTCAACCAAACGTTTCCTGTAGTTGCAGATCAGACCTGCACAACGATCTGGAGTAATTTTGGACCACTCCTCTTCACAAAACTGTTTCAGTGTAGCAATATTCTTGGGATGTCTGGTGTGAATCGCTCTCTTAAGGTCATGCCACAGCATTTCAATCGGGTTGAGGTCAGGACTCTGACTGGGCCACTCCAGAAGGCGTATTCTGTGCTGTTGAAGCCATTGTTTTGTTGAATTACTTGTATGCTTTGGGTCATTGTACTGTTGCATCACCCATCCTCTGCGGAGCTTCAGTGGGCGGACAGATGGCCGTACGTTTTCCTGCAAAATGTCTTGATAAACTCTGGAATTCATTTTCACTGT
>QLTV01003773.1:3169-19935 GCA_003457575.1 Thermophis baileyi
ACGGCTATGGATGAAACATGTAACAGTGATACCCATTGTCCTCGGGGCACTTGGTACCTTGTCCAAGAATTTCACAAAACACATCAAGAAATTGCAGCTTCCTGCAATAACACCAGCGGAACTGCAAAAGACTGCGCTACTCGGAACATCATATATTTTAAGAAGATACTTGGTTGATACCTAGGACGCTGGCAGCAACCCGTATCAACCATTAGCACCAGTCAGTGGTATTTGTGACACTTTTAAATGTTCAGTTGACTGAGTTTCATGTTTAATGAATAAAAGAGATAATAATAATAATAATAATTTATTCTGGGGAGGGGGTTCTTACAGTGTTCTATTTCTACTGCATTCATTTCTTCAAGGTTTATATTTCCTTTTTAGGAGATACTATAACTCTGGCAGGAGAAAAAAGGCAAAATGAAAACAGCCTAACCTCAGCAGAAATACTTAATGACAGCCTGTATCATGTGTAATGAACCACACTCAAGATCCTGTCTTCCCAGTTCTCTTATTTGTGTTCACTTTTGTTTCATTCTTTTGAAGTTATGAGGGTTTGTAAAAATATGTCGAAAAGCGCTGATATTCTGGAAAAGGAGAAACAAATTATTTTTTGTTATCTGATGTTTTAGGACAGTTCTTGTATTTGGTCTTTCTAACTTTCTACAGCAATCATCCTTAGACAACAGTCAAAAGCCAGACAGAAAAGGAAACAAATGCTGTTGATTTCAAGAATACATCTTTAAATCTCAAAAATTATATACACCTGTATAAGTACTTAGTTTCATCCTATTGTGAAAGCTTCTTTCTTTCATCTTCAACAGGTTGGCTTGAGCATAGCAATAAATTGCCAATTGTTTGCAGCATCCTGTAAAAACACAGGAGGTAACTATCTAGATTAGAAGATGTAAAGCGTTCTCCCAAGGACATTGATATGCTAACTGCGTGATCTGCTACTACAGCTTTACACTCATTCTGAGAAAATGTTTGGAGGTTGGGTGTTCACTTCTCCCTGGAGTTTTGGTAGATATCCAAGGGATATTGTATACTATGTGGAAGCAATTATCTCCTAAAAATAAGTTGTTTAGATGTACTCTTAATCATTCAGGCAAGCATTACCAGGAAAGGATTTCCCCTCTCACCTCCACTAATGATGTAAATTTACATTGACAGGTACATGGAATAGGGCTTTCCCACTTAGTCTAACCTCAGTGCAGTAGCACAAGCTGAAAATGTACAATATGGGCTATTATGTGAATAATATTAAAAGCAGATTTGCACTTGGTCTTGGGATGTGTGTGTTCATTCTGTTGTACAACAGCATGCTGTCTTAAGCTGTACAATACAATTGTACTGTATGTTATTACTCATAGTAAAACAAGGTGTGGAGAAAGACTGCCTGGTACAGTCCACAAAGAAATGTGGTAAGCCATGTGTGAAAAATCACATGCTAAAAATTAACATACAAACATTTTGATACAATTACTTAATAGGACACAATCCAACCTACATAAAAACTGAGTGGACACATAGTCCACTAAATCTTGGTTTGTTCATATTGGGTTGTTTTACATTACATTCAGTAATGTTTACAGTATTCAACTGCACGTACAGAAGAAATTCATGTCTTTTAAAAAAACTCCATTATCTGTAAAAGCTCATCCTGGGTTATGTGTTAAATGATAATTTTATCTTCCTTCGTTATTATAGCCATCTGTAGAATAACTCTACTTATATCTTTTATTTTATGTGTTTTATTGGTATAGGCGACATTTTAAAGTAAAAATGACAAGCTGAATTACATGTAACTTAGAAAAGCAGCTTAGTTGTAGATAGAACAAATCCCCAGTACAGTAGTCTGATTCATGGGGTAATAGCCATAATATTCTATAAATTAGTACTAGGCCTCTATTACTGTGTCATTAAATGAGCTCACTGTTGTTTCTGAGATAAACAGGCCAAGCATTTGATGTGTGGAATGCATCCATCCTTAGAAAAAGGCACATTCTGTTCCAGAACATCAAGAATTCTACAGAAAAATCAGTTATTAGGAAAAAACAAACCCCGCCCAGTCAATATGGGTGCTCTATCTCATTGTTCCCTATCACTGCAATAATATAGGTAGTCCTCTACTCACAACAGTTCATTCAGTGACCATTCAAAGTTACAACAGCACTGAAAACAGTGGCTTATGACCATTTTTCACACTTACGACCAGGTCACATGACCAAAATTCAGGTGCTTGGCAAAGTGGTTCATATTTATGACAGTTGCAGTTGTCCCTGGGTCACGTGATCCCCTTTTGCAACCTTCTGACAAGCAAAGTCAATGGGGAATCCAGATTCACTTAAACAACCATGTTACTAACTTAACAAATGCAATGGTTCACTTAACAACTGTGGCAAGAAAAGTCCTAAAACGGGGCAAACTCATTTAACAAATGTTTCACTCTGGAGTTTCCATCTGGAGCATGTAGTTTAGAGCACAGGTCACCAACCGGTGGTCCGCGGACCACTAGTGGTCCGCGAGAAAATTTTGGTGGTCCGTGGAGAAATCTTGGCCCCCAGGCCAGATATGGCCGAGACCAATTACCGCGCGGGAACACAAGGCTGCACCACCCAACATCACCCCGCCCACACGCCAGCCCCCACTCTTAAGGCCGAGTGCAAACCTCACCTTGAGTATAGCGGTGCGAGCCACAGGAGTTGCAACAGGAAGGTAAGACCAAGAAGTCGCCGTGCCCAGACGAATGGCTTCCTGGGGGCGGGGAAGCTTCAGCTGCCTACATGTCTCCTGCGAGGCCTCCGGGTGAGAGGCCCGAGAGAAAGCGCCTGCTAGATCGGCCCCCTGCAACCTCTCGTCCCTCGAGGAGCCCGGCCGAAGTTTCCCACGCCGCTTCAGCGAACGCTCCTCGAGAGATGCGTACGCATCTCTCGAGGAGCCCGTCCGCAGCGCTTCTCTCAGCTGTAGTGCGGCACCAGCATTTGAAGCTCTGGGGGAAACTTCGGCCAGGCTCCGTGGCTTCCAGCAGCAACAGGGCCACCCGCCGGGTGTTCCCTTTAAGAATTTGCATGGGGCCGAGCAAACACTCATCTCTCGAGGAGCCCGGCTGAAGTTTCCACTACCGCTTCAAATGCTGGTGCCGCACTACAGCTGAGAGAAGCGCTTCAGATGGGCTCCTCAAGAGATGAGTGTTTGCTCGCCCCATGCAAATTTGAAGTGGTGTGGGAAACTTTGTCCAGGCTGGAGAATTTGCATGGGGCCGAGCAGACACTCATCTCTCGAGGAGCCCGTCCGAAGCGCTTCTCTCAGCTGTAGTGCGGCACCAGCATTTGCAGCTGTGGGGGAAACTTCGGCCGGGCTCCGCGGCTTCCAGCAGCAACAGGGCCACCCATCCGGGTGTTCCCTTTAGCGTAGGTTGCCTGGCTGCACTGAAACACCACCCACCACTGCCAACTTTGCAGGTTGGGAGAGTTTGCAGGGGCCGAGCTAGCGTCCACAATGGACAGCAAACTCTGGCTGCTTCTCTCAGCTGTAGTGCGGCAGCAGCATTTGAAGCGGCGCGGGAAACTTTGTCTGGGCTTGAGAATTTGCATGGGGCCGAGCAAACACTCATCTCTCGAGACGCCCATCCAAGTGCTTCTCTCAGCTGTAGTGCGGCACCAGTGTTTGAAGCGGCGCGGGAAACTTCGTCCGGGCTCAAGAATTTGCATGGGGGGGAAACTTCGGCCAGGCTCCGTGGCTTCCAGCAGCAACAGGGCCACCCGCCGGGTGTTCCCTTTAGCGCCGGTTGCCTGGCTGTGCTGAAACGCCGCCAACCACTGCCTCCATTTCCTCGCTGCCTCCAAAACTAGCTCTGCGGCACACTTCTCTGCGCTGCCTCCCGGGGCAGGCAGGCTGGCCTCTGAGGAGGCGAGGAAGGAAGAGAAAGGCGGGAGGGGGGAGAGGGAGAAGGTCGGCCTCCAACCAGACAGGCCTCCCGGCGGGAGGAGGAAAATGTCTTGTGGGGCTGCGCTGACTCAGCCTCGAAATGAAGCAAGGAGGAAAAGCCGGCACCCTGTTCAGTGGAAGTGATCGGCTGAAGTGAGACTCTTTCGGTGGCCCGGCTGGTAACGTTATCAGGGCGGCCCTGGAAAAAGGCGACATGCACAATGCGCGAGGCGGACATGGCGCTGCATTTCTGAGCAACTGCGGCCCGGGGTTTTCAGCGCGATCTCTGGTGGCAACAGGAGCCCAGCTGCGATGTAACCCAAGGGAGGCGCGTTGCACGAAGGCCTCTCTCCAGAAGCGCTGGCCTTCGGCTGTGGGCAAATAAATGGTTCCTCTTGGAAAGGGAGAGAGAAAGAGAGAGAGAGAAAAGAAAGAGAGACAGAGACAAGAAAAAAGAAGAAAAAGAGAGAAGAAAGAGAAAGAAAGAAAGAAAGAAAGAAAGAAAGGGAGAGAGAGAGAAAGAAGGAAGGAAGGGAAGGAAAAGGAAAGAAGGAAAGGAGGAGAGGAAAGGAAAGGAAAGGAGGAAAGAAAGAAAAAAAGAAAGAAAGAAAGAAAGAAAGAAAGAAAGAAAGAAAGAAAGAAAGAAAGAAAGAAAAACTTATGACCACAATTGAGCCCAAAATTTTGGTTGCTAAGCAAGAGCGTTGTTAAGTGAGTTTCACCACATTTTACAAGTTGGCAACCACCAAGCCACGCCCACCTGAAGCCACGCCCACCTGACCTCCAAGCCACGCCCACAGAACCAGTAGGGAAAATTTTTAGATTTCACCACTGGTCTGCGGGACTTAAAATTATGAATTAGGGTCCGGGGGATTTAAAATTATGAATTTGGTGGTCTGTGGGATTTAAATTTATGACCTTGGTGGTTTCTACATAACCGTGAGTGATGTCAGAGGATGCCTGAAGAATAAAATATAATCTGATTGAATGTACCATTGCGTCTGTGTTAAGCTGTCTGATAATAGCATAACCAATCTACGCTTGATTCAGAACAGTAAAAAAGGATTAATGCTTCCCCATCTCCTCGTTGCTACATCTTTTCCCGGTAGAGTGCTTGGAATAACTTCCTTTGGGCCAGCATACTTCAATTACCCCGCCCCCAGGCATACTTCAATGACCAATAAGAGTACACAGTTATGATCACATGGCATGGACTACATGGCATGGACTACATTCCCCAGAATGCTATGTCTTAAAGAGACAGTTCTTAATTCAAAACACCACTGGTCTGCGGGACTTAAAATTATGAATTAGGGTCCGTGGGATTTAAAATTATGAATTTGGTGGTCCGCGGGATTTAAAATTATGACCTTGGTGGTCCCTGAGGTCCAAAAGATTGGGGACCCCTGGTTTAGAGGATGGAAATTGGTGAAGAGTATCAGCTTGCAAAAGGCTGGCTTAAGACTTTTGAAATGGCTAGCAAATTATAATAGGGATATCCATTTTTGAAGAACATATAGTATAAAAATACCCCTAATGATCACTATGTAAAACAGAAAAAGCTACAGGGAGGAGAGGAAGAAAGATGTTCCTGAAGAGACAGCAAATACTTAGCATGCTTCAGCGACCTTCACTTCTAACCTGGTTGTGATGCAATTTCAAAAAATAAGTAGGGCTTGTTTTCTCAATCTTTTATCTTCCTTTCATTGCTTTCTTCCTTTTCTCTTCTTAAAATTATAAACAATAAAGTAAATGGAAGCCCATGATATCCCAGCTGAAATGCCTAGAAAATCCCCAGCAAATGGTCTTTAACATATTTTCTGTAGATTAGGAGAAAGCCAATTTCAGTTAAATAATAGTTGTGGTTTTGTTTAACTCCCACATGTGAATACAGCCTCTCGCTGTGAGCAGAGGTTGCTGCACTCCTTAGCTGCCTTCCGTTTGTAATACTTTTGTTGTCTTCTTAAATAGTCACATTTGCTCTTGTGTCCCTCATTGTCCCTAATGCATGAGAATTAGTTATTTCAGTTGGAACAGTGAACACTTGAAGAATCAGTGTGGTGATTGGCACCTGAGCCACATAATAATAGATCAATAAGGAGGGCAGTTCCTAACATTAATCTTCCCATCCAGCATGCCTCCAGATGTGTTGGACAGCAAACCCTAGACTTTTTAGGTGTAGTTCCAACATCTTTGGAGAGTCAAGGTCCTGCCACCAGCCAAGAAATGAGCTTGGATATTATATTCAAATTGAGATCCAGTGTGAAATTTCCCTTGGTTATATATCTGGCAGTGTTTTATTGAAACATTTTATTCTCTTTATTTTCATATCATGGTGATGTCAACAGGATATGCAATTTTTCCCCAGAGAGCCTTTGGAAGCTACCATGAAAGCTGCTTTCTCAAATCTGAATGGTTAGCTGACCCAATATCAAAGTTCACCATTCCATAAATGCTCACTAGCCACAGAAGAGGCTGGGGAGCTTGAAACCCTGGACATTCAAATACACACAAGTTAAGTTTCCATTAACCAGACAAATAACTGCGAGAGGGCCAATTTTCAGTGATAAAACTGCTAGCTATTTTCCTAGTGTTGCAAATGCAACTTACATAGGTGGAGGTGATCACTTTTATTTTAAAATATTTAAAGAGCTGCAAAATCCAATCTCCAATGTCCCATCTAGTTTGGCTATTACTGTGCTTTGCAATTCTTTTCCTGCCATTACTTCCCATTATACTTGTTATACTGATTTATTAGACATGGGATTCAACAGTTACATAACATATTTTCAGCATTGTTCTCAGTTCAAAATATTTGGAAGTAGCCAAATGAATACAGTGGACTATAGGTAAGTGGTGGGGGGAGTGGATCCAGTATTTGAGGGAAATGATCTACCCTGAATATATATATCATATCCTCTTGCATGTTCTGTTACATAACGTATTAAGTCTTAGTGTGATAGTTTATTTCAGAGGTATTCCTAGAAGACAGAATCGTCTCAAGCCAACTTTTACTGCCACTGTCCTTTTAATAGGGTGTTTGTGCATGTGTGCTGTGAATGTGGAAGCTCTAAAGTCTGTCATTCCAATCCAGTCAGCCTCATGCCAGATGGACATGCCACATCCATGGGTAAGGCATAGCTGTTGGTCATGTGTAGAGAGGCAGATTCTCCATGCCTTCCCTCTGCTGAAAATAGGAAGGGTTTATGTTTTTACCAATAAAATGTAGATGAACAGGGGAGAAGTGTTAAGAGCCGAGGTGGCGCAGTGGTTAGAGTGCAGCACTGCAGGCTACTTCAGCTGACTGCTAGCTGCAGTTCGGCGGTTCAAATCTCACCGGCTCAAGGTTGACTCAGCCTTCCATCCTTCCGAGGTGGGTAAAATGAGGACCCAGATTGTTGGGGGCAATATGCTGACTCTGTGAACCGCTTAGAGAGGGCTGTAAAGCACTATGAAGCGGTATATAAGTCTAAGTGCTATTGCTATTGCTATTGCTAAGTCCAGAAGAGCGGCCAGACAAGAGAGGGTTCACCACCTCAGCAGCCTCTGATTAAAGTTAAGTTCTCCAGAACACTGGAAGTCTAGGTAAAGCAGAGGAACATTGGATTTAGGAAATTGATATTTTCAATGTCTAGCTAAGAAATTGCATTAGGTTTTTGTTTTTATTTCTTTTTATTCTGTGTGGTGTTAAGTGTGATTTTTCTTCTCTTTTTCTCTGTATAAATGAAGAAATTGAATGTTATCCTCAACTTTGCGTTCCATTCCTCAGGGTAGGCAGGAAGCAGTTTTTATTTATAGCTTTTTTGCATTACCTCCTAACACACAAGGAGAAAACATTCATTTATAGCAAAGCAATAATAAGTTGTGGTCTGTCTGGAGTATTTTTTTTTCTATTTAACTGCTGACACTGATTAAGGCAACATTTCGTCTCCTTTTCTACAGTATTTAGTGTATGCCCTTTAAAGTTGAACCTTAAAATGGGCTGTATGAAGAGATCCAGTTTGGTATAGTGGTTAAGGCATCAAGTTGGATACTGTATGTTCTAGTCAACCTGAGGCCAATGGGTGACCTTATGCCAATTAGTCTCTCTCAGCCCTAGGAAATAGGCCAGAGGTCTTCAAACTTGGCAACTTTAAGACTTGTGGACTTCAACTCCCAGAATTCTCCAGCCAGCAGCTGGCTGGAGAATTCTGGGAGTTGAAGTCCACAAGTCTTAAAGTTGCCAAGTTTGGGGGCCCCTGAAATAGGCAATATCAAACAACTTTTGAAAATCTTGCCAAGAAAACAGCAGGGGCTTATTCAGGCAGTCACCAGAACTCAACACTGACTCAAAAGCATCTCCATCTAAAATGGGCTGTATATTTCTCTTTTTTTTAAAATAAGTTTGGCTTTGTTTATATCTGGTGAGATGATCTATATCACAAAATGGGATGGGGGAAGGAAGGTCTGAGCCTCCCCTAATCATACATCTCTAAGCTACATGGCCATAGTAGGAGCAACCCAGTGGTGAGTTTCAATTTTTTTTACTACCAGTTCTGTGGGCGTGGCTTGGTGGGCATGGTGTGACTTGGTGGGCGTGGCAGGGGAAGGATACTGCAAAATCTCCATTCCCTCCCCACTCCAGGGGAAGGTTACTGCAAAATCCCCATTTCCTCCCGATCAGCTGGAACTCGGGAGGCAGAGAATAGATGGGGGCGGGGCCAGTCAGAGGTGGTATTTACTGGTTCTCTGAACTACTCAAAATTTCCGCTACCGGTTCTCCAGAACTGGTCAGAACCTGCTGAAACCCACCTCTGGAGCAACCAAGGTGCTAACCTAAGCAGGAGTGGCTGGAAGTGAAGATCTAAAGCAGGGGTGTCAAACTCGCAGCGTCACGTGACATATCTTGACTTTTCCCCCCTTCGCTAAACCGGGTGTGGGCGTGGCCAGCACGTGACACATCCGGCCCGCAGGCTGTGAGTTTGACAGCCCTGATCTAAAGGATTTCTAAGAGAGATTTGAGATCTCCCCCACCCCATGGGCTCATCCATTCCAACATCATTTATTAAAAGAGTAACATCAACATTTGAAAACAATTGCTCTTCATTCTTAAGATTTCAATTCTTTGCTTAAATGGAAAGCATCAGATTCCATGCACATCTACCTGAGGCAAACCTGTAACCTTAACTTGGCCCTATGATGCTGCTGATGGCATTTAATCTACTCTATCAACATTTCTTACCCAAAGCATAATTTTGGATGATTCCCAAGTGTTTGAAAAAGCAAGTTAAGTGCTTGATGCTTTTTCCAGAGCTCAAAAGTGCATTTCCTTCTGAACTGCTGTCAGAGAATTTACTGTATAAAAGGAAACAAGAAGCATAACACGAGTCAATGTGAAAAAGCATCCTAAATGTCAAGATATGCAGTAAGCTCTGGCATTACACTTTATAGTTATTAAGCTGCAAATCACATATTAATACAGTGTATACATTTGTGCTTCATTAGATCTATGTGCCCTGGAATGCTGATTCCAGCTTTGAGCATCCTACAGAATAATGAAGGTGTAAGCACCACACATGACCATTTTACATGTGAGCATCATACTTCTTTCCCTGCAGGAAAACCTCAGGCATCAGCCTCACTGGACAAGGTAAAGTTACTTTGGATCCTTTGGATGTAGTCCCATTTCCTTCATGGTGCTCCTGCAAATGCTACAGGGAAGGTCACTTTAGTTGTATGTGAATTCCATTCTGCAGCTATTTTGTTTAGAAAGTTACAAGGAGGCCTGATTTGGCTTGTGTAGGATTTCATTAACTCCCTCTTTTATGCATTCCCACAAGTCCCAATCAGCACACCTGCTGAGAAGGCTGATCTAGCCTTGTGCTAATGCTCTTTCTACCACTTATGATTTATTTATTCATCAGATTTATACCCTGCCCTTTCTCCTGGAACTTAAAAGAGTATACATGGCATTCCTTCCTTCCATTTTCCCCATTGCAAATGATCAATGACTTTCCCTGGCTGACAGTCCACTTGAACCTGAGTCTCCCTGGTGTTAGTCCAGCACCTTTAGTATCAGTACATACTACTACGTCTCTTTTAATAGTTTGTCTGACTATCAGCTTGATCTTGCTCTCTTTTACGGTTGTTCTTCCCTCTCTTAGTCCAATAACCTGTCTCACTGATGATGTTTGCCTTGCTTTGCTCATTTGTATCTTGTCTTTTTTTTTTATGTACACTGAGAGCATATGCACCAAAGACAAATTCCTTGTGTGTCCAATCACACTTGGCCAATAAAGAATTCTGTTTTGTTCTGTTCTATTCTATTCTATTCTATTCTATTCTATTCTATTCTATTCTTGCTAGTCTTGTTGTAAACCTTTCAGTTAATGGGTCATAAACATTTGCATATATATGTGTATTTGTGCTGTAACTGTAATCTTACAAAGAGTTTTGTAGGCTATGTAACTGCATTACTCTAGAGCAGGGCTGTCAAACTCCCGGCCTGCGGGCTGGATGCGTCACGTGCTGGCCACGCCCACACCTGGTTTAGCAAAAGGGGGAAAAGTCTGGATATGTCACGTGACACCTCTGTGACGACGTGAGTTTGACACCCCTGCTCTAGAGTGACAACTCTGGCTATGAAAACTTTGCTGTCCTGACTTAGATTTCCTCTGAAGAAGATAAAATGAAAAAGGAACCCAGTCCCCAAGGCTTTCATTTTGAACATGTCCAGATCCATACCACCTTCTTACAAACAGCTTGACAAGTTTGATAATATATTCTGTGTAATAATCCTGTGGGGGGTAGACAACCCCAGATGGCTTTGTAGGCATATCCTGCAAGCTATTCATTAAGTAGATAGCCAACGAAAGAGCTGAATATAGTTTTTCATATTGTGATAGGTATCTGCCACGAATAAGCCCCCAGGTTCTCTGGGCTGGAGCCCACTCAACTGCCTTGAATATTTTACCATATTCTCCTGAATTATTAACCATGTGTGTCTCACTTAATTGTGTGTGTGTGTGTGTGTGGGCTGAGTCTCTGGCATGATGACAGTATGAGGTCTTGGAAGGCAACTAATATTGTAGGTCTGAGTTCCAGGAATAAAAGATGGCAATCCTGTGATGCAGTGTTGGTGATGCAGTGTTTGTGAATGGAGGGAAAACAATTTCCAACATGATTATATATTAACATATCTGAATATCTTTTCCAAAGCCTTTATTGTTATCCTGCAAAATGCTAGTCTGAGACATATTCCTTAATTGTTTTTTTATTGGTAATAGTCCATCTTAAAAGGCAGAAGCTGTTCACCATTTTAATATCTTCAGTGTCAGTTAAAGGCTAGAATGTGGTCATTCTCTTGTTCTCATTTATATTTAATCTTATTCCCATTTGTTATTGTGTTTCTTGACTTTCAGTATTAGAGTATGCAGATCATTTGCATTTTTGGCAGTCAGAATAGCATCGTTAACATAGAGCAAGTTATGGGTGTTTCTTGCTTCAATTTTAAAATCAAGTTCATCTTCTTCCAGTTTGATATGTATATTCAGCATATCACCTGAATAAATAAAGATCCTTGTCTTACTCCTTTGCTGGCATAGAATTAGACTGTTTTGCAATGGTCCTTTGAGACTATGGCTTTCTGTCCTGTGGATATATAGATTTTGTATCAAGACAATGAGACGTTCTGAGATTCTAATTTTGCTAAAAACATTCTACAGCTCGACATGAACAGCAAAATCAAAAGCGTTTCTACAATCAACGAAGCACATTTTGACTTTTGTGTGTGTTATTCTTTGACTTTTTCAATTGCCCAGCATTCATCAACCATAAGTTCTCTTGCTCTGTGGCCTTTTCTAAAACCATCTTGAATATCTGCAATCTCCTTTTCCATGTAAGAGACTAATCTGTGTTGAATGAGGTTAAGCATTTATTGCTAGCATGTGAAATTAAGGTTACTGTACAATACTTTGCATACTTTGTTAAGTCTCATTTATTTTGTATTGATATGTAGGTTGACCTCTTACAATGTTGGCCACTGTGTTGTTCGCCAGATTTACTGCCACAGCTTGGATAAATACTGATTTTTCTTATGTCTTTGCCATATTTCCATGTTATTCCATAAATTCCCATAGTCTTCTGATTTGATAATGAGCAAAGTGCTGATTTAATAGTATTTCTAATACTAGAGGTTCTTGTAAAAAGGGAATATTTTTAAGCTACCTTGGACATTGACACACCTATCTTACAGAATTTCGGAATATTCTTCCCATCCTTATTTGTTCTTTGAATCAGTTACTATCTGCCTATTGACTTGCTTTAGCATATCAATTTGAGGTTGAAATTTCCTTCTTAGATCTGTTTTTCTGTGTCTGCTTCCATCTTCAATATCTTTACAGATATCATTGTAACAGTACTTCTTGTCTCTTATAACAGCTCTCTGAAATTCTTCGTTAAGCTCCTTGGCTTTGGCTTCTCTTCTCTTCTTGGCAATTTCCAGTTTGCTTTCTTCTGTTTCTTTGTCTTTGGCAGTCTCTTTAAAGATTCATTCTTATCAGCTTCTTTGATTTCATTACACAGTTTTGCTGGTTCCCTATGAATGTTCAGGACTTCAAAACAATTCCTGCTGCTTTTCTTGAAAGTGGTGTAGGTATGTCTGTATGTCTGTATGATGTATCACATCATGGAAACTTATTGGCTTTCTTCTGCAGTTTCAGCTTGACTAGAACTTGCACCTGAGCAATTTGTAATTGTTCCACAATCTGCTCCAGCCACATCTTCACTGTTACAACTGAGCTCTTCTACTCCTTACACCAATAATATGGTCAATTTGCATTTGTGTACTCCATCTGGTGATGCCTATGTATATAGATATTGTTTTGATTGTTTGCAGACAGTGTTAGTAATGAAAACAACCCTGAATTGCCAGAAACAGGTATGTTATTCTACTTCATTGTCCTTTCCTAGGCCGCATAGTCCAATTCAGGGGTGGGTTCAAACTTACCTCGTTGCCGGTTTGCTTCCTCCTGCGCCGCGTGGCCGCGCCTTGAGGGCTCAGTAAAAAAATTTTTAATTTTTTTTTAAAAAATTTAAAAAGCCGAAAACAACATGGCAACGCATGCGCAGTGCCGGAAACTCGGCTTCTGCGCATGCGCAGAAGAAAAAAAGATTTAAAAAAATTCAAAAAAAAGATGGCGGCGCCCACGGACCGGCACCGACCGAACTGGGTGACCTCATCATGACGTCACCAGCGGGTCGCTACTGGTTCAGGCAAACCGGTCCGAACTGGTAGGAACCCACCTCTGGTCCAATTCCACTTTCTTCCTTACTATATCCAACTTTAGCATTTCTGTCTCCAGCCACTACATGCACATCTTGTTTGCATGTGCTGTCAATTTCAGGTTGAACCTGTCTATAAACCTCATCAACTTCATCTTCTTTTAGAACAGTAGTTGGATAACTCATCTTAACGGGTTGTCCTTAAAGTCCAATTGATATTATTTGGTCATTGACTGCAATGTAGCAAGTAATGTTTTGCTGTATCATTCGTGAATATGGAAGCAATCCCATTCTTTCTTTGAGTCTTGAGTAATAACAGCACAATCTGACTGAAAGTGCACAATTCCTGTTAATTTTTTTGCTGATGCTTAAGAAGTCAATATGTAGTTAATTCATTTCATCCTTTATTTGTTGGGCTTTTCCATGTTCGTGTTTCTTATATTCCCATTGTAATCCTGCCTTTGCATCATTAGTACTTCACATTTTTCTCTGTAGAATGTTGAGTGCCATCCAACCTGAGGAGTTTGTTATCCAGCACTACATGGTCAATAGTCAATCATGTTACCTTTATTCTTTTGTTTTCCCCACCACTCCCATCACTATGCATCTGATCAGGAAAGGGAGGACGTTTTTGACAAAGATAAGGAAGAATGCTAAGAGTACATGCAAAAAATATTTTCTTCCAATAGGGTTACTCAAGTTATGAAGGTCATTGTAGTTGCCCTGCTAAATCAAATAGATACCATTTTTGGCAGAATCGATATAGAAAGATGCTGGAGACAGATGATCACTTTAGACAACAGCAAAGACTTTATTTCATTCTGCACAAGTATTGTATTTTACCAAGAAAATCACAGAGGTGAACAAGTTAAAATGATTGACAATATAATGCCAAATGATGGATTATGTATGTACCCTTGAAAAATGGCATCTAGTTCTTAGAATTGTTAAGGTTTATGTGATTAATAATTTGCAAAATTAAGAAATGTTCCAAGAGATGTCCCATTCTAACCACTGAGCCCTGATGGTGCAGTGGTTAGAATGCAGTATTGCAGACTGACTCTGCCCACAGCCTGGAATTCGATACTGACCAGCTGAAGGTTGACTCAGCCTTCCATCTTTCCGAGGTCAGTAAAATGAGGACCCAGATTGTTGAGGACGGTATGCTGACTCTGTAAACTGCTTAGAGAGGGCTGTAAAGCACTATGAAGCAGTATATAAATGTAAGTGCTACTGCTATTGTGTGCTTTGTCAGGAAGACTAGTGATCAAATTTTGCAACAGCACTTTGATACTAGATTGATAATAAAAATGTAATTGTACTTAAGGAAATTCCAATTAGAATGCTATGTAAGAGAAGAGTATTTTTTTTCACAACAAACATAAGTAGAAAAATATTACATTTAGATGGGATAGTTGGAAGGAGTGATTTTTAACTTTTAAACAGCAGAAGTTCAGACTGAATTCTGTGGAGAAACCAAGATATATATATTTTTAATGGAGTGACAATGACAGTTATTGCTAACCAAATGCCACAACAGATACAAGGTACTGATGATGATTTCATATAGGGCACTATGTACTGTATATTGACTTTTCTAAAATGGTGGCCCAGCTGTGGGTTATAAATGCTTCATGTGGAATATTATGAAACAAACGCTCCTCAAAAAAGAAGAAAATATGAAAAAGTTAAAACAAAATGTGATTTGTTTATAGGAAATGCATATTAGAAAAAAGCTATAAAATATTTGAGTAAAAAAAATTGCGTGAAGAATTTATTTCAGCTGGAATGAAAAAAAACAAATGGAGTGGTATTGTATATAAATCCCCAACTGTATGCAAAACTTACATTGACTGATGATTGTAGCAAAGATCTTGGTGTAAAAATTAATTTACTGGGGGTTAAGCCTTTGATATTGGGAATTTATGCCCCAAATTAAATAAAAAGTAAAAAAGCAATTTATAAAGGACCTATGGATAAAATATTTGACTTTATGTTTGAAAATTGGTGTCTCCTGGGAGATGGAACGGAGTGATTGCTCCAGAAAAAAATAGAACTTCTGAGAAAAATGTTAAAAATACACAAGGTAAATTACCAAAAGACTCTTTTTTAATTTAATGATAATTTGGAACGTTGATGCATGGAGATATAAAAATATATTCTCAAAAGAAAATGTTTATTTTTCTGAAATATATAGATCTTTTTCAAGATAGATATGGTTTGGTTTCTAAGACTTTGGCTATTAATGTTCCTAAAATGGAGACATTACCAAAGACTTTCTCAGATCACAGTCCAGTGAGTTTAACTTTTAAAAGGAAAAAAATGGCTCTTTTAGGTGGAGATTGAATATTGCTATAAAAGGAAATGGTAGTGAAGGATTGCAAAAAGAAGTTAGAATATTTTTAAAGAACAATTTTAATAAAAGTAAGAATGATTTTGAATGCTAGTAAAGCTTTTGTAAGAGGATACTTTATACAATGTAATAGTGAACTTGAAAAGAAAAGGCAAGAGAAAATACAAATTATTTTAGATGAGATAAAAAATGGAAGAATTTCAAACTTCCCCAGGGCTGACAAGTACCGGTATTACTCATCAAATTAAGCTTTTATATAGGCAATTACCTACATTAATATTGAAAGATGGAAACAAAGATGAATTATGCACAACAATTTTTGAATTTGCAGATAAATTGGGGAAATGGTTGGCATGTAAATTGTGAAAAGAAAAAGCAATATTAAAATTAAAAGAAGAAAATATTGAAATAACAGATAATGCAAAAATGCAAAAAGTGTTTTATCAATATTATTCTGTTTTATATAAAGGTCAAGAAATTTTCTTATAAAAATTGATGAATATTGGATGAATAAACAGAATTTACCAAAGATTACAGAGAATCAGAGGCAAATTTTGAATGGACCTATAACAATAAGGGACGTATGTGAAGCTATTAAAAAGAATAAAGCAGGAAAGGCATTTGGCTTGAAGGGGCTGTCAGCTTCTTATTATAAATGTTTTGAGAATGAGCTTTTACAAACATTACAACAAACAGTGAATATTATTTTACAGAATGGAAAGATTCCTGATCACTGAAAAGAAACTAATATAGTTTTAATAGCTGAAGAGACTCAAGACATAACTTTAACAAGAAATTATCATCAAATATCATTATTGAATAATGACTATAAATTATTTAGAATAATTTTGGCTTTGACTTTATGATGAATATCAATGCAAGCTTTTACCTAAAAGGCAATTACAAGGTAATATTAGAAATGTTTTGCATATTCTGGAGTATTTCGAGCAACAGAATGAAAAACAATCATACTATTGGATGCAGAGAAGGCCTTTGACAATTTGAATTGGATATTCTTGTTTGGATTCCTAGAATTTATGAGTCTAGTGTTGTAAGGAATATCCTTCTGGGTTCAGTTCCAAGTGGGGAAAAAGACACTGGAAGCATGGTGACTGCTTGGAAAGATGGGTTAATAGTGGACAGCAGGACCACATGCTCTGAGGTCCTGGGGAAAAGGGGGATCACATGCCTCGAAGATGTTGAAGAAGAGAAGGCGGGGAGG
>QLTV01003773.1:29154-49609 GCA_003457575.1 Thermophis baileyi
ACATAGTGCAACGCCTCGTGTGCCCTCAGATATGGCCCTGCGTGCCACCTGTGGCACGCATGCCATAGGTTCGCCATCACTATCCTATATTCTGTTGTTTATTAGCTCAGCTAATTCGCATGGCAGAGTGGAGCCTCAGCTGAGCTAAGAAACAGCAAATGAGATAGAATAATAAACTGACACTTTTTGCCGCTCCCCCCCCCCCCAAGCAGGGAAAGGAAGACTAGCTTTAATGAGATGGCTGGGCATTCAGCCAATAGCAATTATCACCTCATTATAATGATGCATGATGCAAGCTCTTCCTGTGAAGGCTTTTCCAGTTCTTTATTCTGATTTTCTCCTGGAGCAAAAGAAAGCCCTTTCTAGTGAAGTCTTCCCTGTGTGTTTATTCTGATTTTCATCTGGACTGGAGCAAAATCATCTGGTGGCAGGCCTTAAGTAACAATCCCACACTTATTTTACTCCATGCATGGCCCACCCACTATTTAATTTACCACTTCTGTCTGTGCCTCTTTCTCAAACTGTATACTTGTCTTCCCCCCTCCCTCCCTCCTTCCCCCCCCTCTCTCTATCACACACACACACACAGGTCCATGGTAAAATTGTCTTCAAGGTCGTGACCATCTAGCTTGTATTTTATGTTCTGATTTTTTTTGCCAATGTGTAAGACTGAGCATTTGTTGGTTGAGATTTGAAGTTGCCACTTGTTTGTCCATTCTGACACATAGTCAAGGTCTTTTTGAAGGGTAGCAGCATTGTCGGTGGTGTTGAATAGTTTTACATCATCAGCAAAGAGAACGCAGTTGCTTTTAATATGACCACAAAGGTCATTTATGTAAAGTATAAAGAGTGTTGGCCCTAAAACGCTGCCTTGGGGGACACCGCTGTTAACAGGTACAGGATTTGATAGAGCGCTTCCTATTTTGACCACTTGTTGCCTGTTTGACAGGAACGCAGGTATCCATTTATACAGGGGTCCAGAAATGCCATAAGATTTTAATTTTAGAAGTAGTTTATCGTGTACCACTGAATCAAAGCCTTTACAGAAGTCTATGTAAATGAAATTTGAAATGAAATGAAATTTGGTAATTTCATTCTTTCCCCACTTTTCATCTTTAGTTCTGTCTTTGCCAAATATGCCTTCTCTGTTCCTCTTTTTCCTCTGTCTCTGTGTTTCTTTCCCAGCCACAGCATTCTTTGTAGGAGAACAAGTTCCACAATTTGAAAAAGGAATAAGGTTGGCCAAGTTTTATGAATTCAAAGATTCCAAGCTATTTTGATTTGAAGCATGAACATGAAGAAATGTGTCTCTGTGGTGCTGTTTGACAAACCTTTCCACCATTTCCTTTATTGTAATGGGTAAAATGTTTTTGTGTGTACACTCACATACCTACTTGTACATACTTACATTTGGTGCATCTCTTGTTCCCCATCACTCTGTGTGTGTGTGTGTGTGCGCGCGCGCGCGCGCACGCGCATGCGTGCGTGTGTGAGCATGCGCACATGCATACATGTGATATCTTATATCTTTAATGGTATGTATTTCTTGATAAGTCAGGATTACATTTTTCTTTTTGTTTCCATATCACACCATTATTTCATATTTAATGTATGATCCTCTGTTCTTAGGAGCACCAATATTGTTCTGCCAGGTGCTGCAGACAAAAGGTGAGAGACAATCTCAGCCTCAAAGTGCTCGGAGCTTGTGAATAGCTCACAGCAAAAGAAAGCTGGAGATTGTACATAGGCATGCTGCCCATCAGCTCAGTGGGGGGAGGGTGCATTGGAGGAGAGACGGGACTCTATAAAGAAAAATGAAGGTAAAAGCTCTAGGTTCTGACTTATTTTTGGAGCCAGTAAAATGTATGGGAAATTTTGATTCCCAGAGATGTTAGGGTTAGAGTTAGGCGTCCTTGAAGTCAGAGCCAAAAATTGACATCAGGATTAGATTTGCAATGGGTCTCTAAGGAAATGGGGATGCAGCTTTTTGTTCAGACTTATTTGTGTACCACAGTAAAGTGCATGGGAAAATCCTATTCCCAGTGATAATTAAATTAGGGTTACTGCTAGAGTTAACCTTTCTTGGAATCAGGCCTGAAAATCAACATTGTTAGATTCGCAGAGGCTCTGTAAGAAAAGTGAATCTGACAGCTTTGCATTCAGACCTATTTTTGCAAAATACACAAGAAAATATTATTCTCCTGTGCGCTGCTTGGAGAGTCCAAGCATGGGTTAATTCCGTCTGATTGGCCAGAGACTGAGTTGTAAAATTCCTTGGCCACGCCTCTTCCGCCTGGCTGAGCCTCCAGTTTTTCAACTCAGTCGGCCTAGAGAGACATGAATATTTTGATTTCCATGCTTGAACTCAACAAAGCGCAGGATACAGCTCAGAAGAATTGGCAACGGAACAAAATTAAACGGAGCGAAAAGGCTTCCTCTTTGAAGTGCCGCGGCGGCGCGGCTCGCATTTTCTTAGTGCCGGCGGCAAGAAGCACCGTCAGAGCTCTCCCCCACGTTGCGGAGGGGCGACGGCTATACAGCGGCTAGACATGGCTTTGCAGAAGTCTCAGCGGGGCTCCGCTTCTCCTCTATTGTGCCTATTGACCGAGGCTTCAGTTTCAGAAAGCTGGGAAGATCCACGTGAGCGCTTAGAAACCATGTTGCCGGTTTCGCGCTATTCTGATTACTGCAGCGCTTGTAACTGTTTTGCCGATTTCTCGCCATTATCTACTGGCCAAGTGCACTCAGAAGCTGTGTTGTCGGTTTGGCGCCTATCTACTGTCTTAGACTCGCAGTGAGTATTATTATTCCCCAGGTTTAGCTTGCCAACCCCCTTGGGATCATTATTGAACATTGATATTGTTCTTTTGCAGGGAGATCCTTCCCAGGCTTGGGATTTGCCCCAGTTGTAGTGAGGCTAGCACAGCAATTCTTAGCTGTTTGAGCCTTTCAAAATGGTGGACCGCTCCAGACCCCAAAGCAGCAATTCTGCTGAGTCTTCACCCAGACAGCAAGGAACAGAAGCCTCTTCTTCAAAGGGGCCATCCACGAGATCTAAGGCTAAAGATTCGAGGAAAACCTCATCAGCCTCTGACAAGGATGCCAAGAGAAGGCAAAGAGCTTTGGAAAAGCAGTTTTTGAAGGCCCAAAAACAGGCAGAGTCTGCCAAGGTCCCTAGTTTTCCTGTGGGAAGGTCTGAGATCATTAGTCCTCTGGAAATGGAGATACCTTCTCAAGGCCTAGAGGAGGACCAATTAACCTGGTCTCCTAATATTACCACCGGACCACAGCCTTTTCTACCTACTTCCTACCAGGAAGAATTAGCTTTCTTCCCATGCCAAGCTCCTGTTAGCTTGAACCCCACTAGCAGGTCTTCAGTGCCATCAGCTACCTTCACTTCTACAGCAGCGGGGCTCCACCCTGAGGAGGATTTGGCCCCTGGCATCTCTCATGAGCTGCACAACATTATTGCTCAAACCATTTCACAGAGCATAGAGGCTGCTTTACACCAGAGGGGTCTTTCGGGCCCAATTCCATCGGGTCCTTCCCATTCAGCGAGCGTGCATCAGCAATTGCATATCGATAAGGAATGTGTTCAAGAACAGCATTCCTCACCTCATTTCCTCCACAGTGATGTTTCCATGGTGGGGGATGATGAGGTGGTTGACTATGAGTTTCCTGAGGATGAGGGTCTCACCCCAGACAAGCCTCTGTTTACAGGGCTGTTTCATCCCAACTTAAGACCTTGTTGTTCAAGGCCAAGACCACGGCCAATATGGGGGTAGCCAGCGGTTTGTCTGACGCATCTACAACCCCCCAGGACCCAAGTGCGCTCCTTTTTACAGAGCCGGTCACTGCTCAGGAGGTGATTCCTTCTCCCAAACTCCTTGTAGACCTTATACAAAGGCAGTGGAACCAGCCTGGATCCATTACTGTCCCCCAGTGGGATGGACAGGAAGTTGTACACTGTGGATCAGGACCTGGAGGAGCTTCTCAAATTACCATCTGTGGATGCTCCTCTGGCCTCTTTGGCTACAACAGCTATTCTAGCTTCTGAAACAGCGGAAGGCCTAAAAACTGAGGACAGGAAAGCAGAGCTGGCTGCTTGCAAGACGCACCAGGCAGCTGCCTGGGCTATTCGATCTGCTACAGCAGCGTCTTTTTTCTCCAGAACATCCGTATTATGGCTCCACCAAATGCAGGCCCGAGCATCTCCTGAGGACACCAGGATGCATCAGGACATAAGTAAATTGATTGCAGCCGCCGAATTTTCGGCTGATGCAACCCTCAACACGGCCAAGTTCGCTTTGAGGGCCCTAGCATCCAATGTCACCTCCAGGCGCCTTTTATGGCTGCGCCATTGGCAAGCCGATATGAAAACCAAATGGAAGCTAGCATCAGCTCCATTTAAAGGAGGCGATCTGTTTGGGGAGGTGGACCCTATCCTAGTGGAAGGTAGGGATAAGAGAAAATCTCTCCCTCATTTCTACAGGTGGGCGGAGAAAAGGACCAACCCTTATTATCGTAAGCAGTCCTTTCGGACCTCTGAGGCAGGGTTTAACTTCCCAGCCTACCAGAGACCATATTCCCAGGGCCTCGATTGCTCTCAGGACAGGTCATCCTTCCGAGACAGAGCTAGGCAGCCACAAACCAGGGGAGCCAGCAACCGGCCCTTCCGTCGGACTAAGTGACTCTCAGTCCGAGGTCCCCATTGGCGGCCGCCTAAAAGGGTTCGCCAGCCAATGGCAAAGGACCACTACCAATGCTTGGGCATTACAAACAGTGAGGCTTGGGCTCACTCTAGAGTTCTGCTCAAAACCCCCAGGAAGGTTTATTCGATGTTCCATTCCCAGGGAGGCCACAAATAGGTCTCTGATGGAAGCCGAGATTCAGCACTTGCTGGACATCCAGGCAATCGAGCCGGTGCCAGTGGAGCAGCAGGGTTTCGGCTTTTATTTGATCCTCTTTCTGGTACCAAAGAGCTCGGGGGGGTGGAGAGCTATCCTGGATTTAAAGAAGCTCAATGTACACCTAAGGTACAAACGCTTCAAAATGCAATTCCTGCATTCCATTCTGGGTTGCATAAGACAGGGAGATCTCCTAACATCAATAGATCTCAAGGAGCCGTACCTCCATGTTCCAATTCGACTGTCCCACAGAAGGTTCCTCAGGTTCTTGTACGCAGGACTACACTTCCAATACAGGGCGCTCCCATTCGGCCTTTCATCGGCCCCCAGAACCTTCACCAAATTATTAGATTTGGTGACAGTTCATCTCCGGGCAAGACCTGTCAGACTGCAATGTTATCTGGACAACCTATTAATCCAGTTGTCCTCTCCGGTTCAGGCGGCGCAGGACCTGCAGGTCACTGTCCAGACCCTTCAGGAACACGGGTTCTTCGTAAATATGGAGAAGAGCCATATGCAACCTACTACCAGTCTGACCCATTTGGGAGCAGTAATAAATACCGCTACCTGTCAGGTCTTTCTCTCCCAGGAACGCAGGGCCAGCATAAGGGACATGGTGGTTCAGATCAGGTCCTTGCGGCTAGTGTCACTGATCCTTCTTTCCCAGTTGTTAGGGAAAATGATCTCCTGCCTGGCAATCATGCCTTGGGCGTGACTACATGCCAGGGCCCTGCAATGGCTCTTGCTGCCAAGTCAACAAGCAGGAACCAGCAACTCCAACATTCGAATCAGGGTTCCGCAGAGAGTACTCCAATCACTGGACTGGTGGACATCAGCAGCATTGGAATGAGGCTGTCTGTTCAAGGAACCTACCCGTATGGTAGTAACCTCGGATGCCAGCCTTTTCGGCTGGGGGGCCCACTTGAACTCCCGGGTGACCCAGGGATGGTGGTCCTCGGTGGAACATCGCAACAACATCAACTGGTTGGAGCTGAGAGCGGCGCATCTGGTGCTACGCCACTTTCAGGAGGCGCTGTCAGGTCATCACGTTTTATTGTTGACGGACAACATAGCAACCAAAGCGCACGTAAATCGGCAGGGAGGAACCCGTTCCAAGAACCTGATGCGCGAGGCAGGGTCCTTGGGTCTATGGGCAGAGAGGCATTTGCTATCCCTTCGAGCAGAGCACATATCCGGGATCTCTAACACACAGGCGGACTGGTTGAGCAGGACAACCAGAGATCAGTCCGAATGGCGTCTGCATCCAGAATTATTTCAACAACTAACAGAGACATTTGGCCACCCTTGTGTGGACCTCTTTGCCAGCCCATCGAACACTCACCTCCCGAGATTTTTTACCAGGTTTACCCGAGGTGGAGGGGACCAACGCCCTCTGCTGCCCTTGGCCTCCCGGACTTTTATACGCCTTCCCTCCAACCCCCCTCATTCCGAGGGTCATCAGAAAGATCCTGTTGGAGCAGTCGGAGGTTCTTCTCGTGGCTCCTCACTGGCCCAGGCGCCTGTGGTTTGCGGATCTGGTGAGCTTATCCATATCTCGCCCCTGAAGGATACCCCGGGACATGATCTCCCTCAGCCAAGGGGCTGTGCAACACCCAGAGCCCCAGTGGCTTCAGTTGGTCGTTTGGCACTTGAAAGGGAGATCCTGCAGAGAGACCATTTCTCTGGCAGTGATTTCGACCATCCAGGCTTTTCGACGAGACTCAACTAACAGGATATACGAATCCACCTGGTCCTCCTTTTGCTGCTGGTGCGCAAAGGAGGAACTTGTTCCCACATTGGCATCAGTTCCAAAGGTTTTAGACTTTCTCCAGGAGGGCCTTGATAAAGGATTGTCAGGTAATATGCTCTGCAGACAAGTGGCCGCTCTGGCCACTATACTGAACAGCGATGGAACGTACTCCCTCTCTCATCACCCGAGGGTGCACAGTTTTTTAAAAGGAGTTGCTAACTTGCGACCGCCTACGGTGCATAGATACTGTACCCTACCTGGGACCTGTCCATAGTTCTACAGGCCCTCATGTCTCCCCCGTTTGAGCCGTTAGGTTCTACCAGCCTCAGACTGCTGACCTTTAAGGTGGCCTTTCTCATAGCTATCACATCAGCTAGGAGAATTTCCAAACTGGCGGCCCTCTCCGTGAGGGCAGACTTGTGTGTTTTCCATTCCAACAGAGTTGTCCTCAGACTAGATCCAACATTTGTGCCCAAAGTCAACTCTCTATTTCACAGAGCCCAGGAAGTCATCTTACCAGATTTCTGTCCAAATCCCAGTCACCCTCAAGAGAGGCGATGGCATACATTAGATGTCCGCAGAGCCCTTCGGAAGTACATCAATAGAACGGCCACTTTCCGGAGAACCGAATCCTTATTCGTTTCATTTCAACCAACTTCCATGGGCAGGAAAGTAACGCCTTCTACCATCGGGTGCTGGATCAAGGCGTGCATCGCGTTGGCCTACGATCATCAGGCCAGAACTCTTCCGGGGCGCATCACGGCCCATTCGACCAGAAGCGCTGCCACCACAGCAGCGTGGGCGACACAGGCATCGATTCAGGACATTTGCAGGGTGGCGACTTGGGCTTCCCCTTCACCATTCATCAGGAATTATAAATTGGACATGTTTGCCTCGGCTGAGGCTGCGTTTGGATGGCAAGCGCTCCAGAGGGTTCTTCCAGTCGGGGGGACCCTGGACCAGACTGCTTCCCGCCCTATGGATATTTAGCTTGGGTATATCCCATGCTTGGACTCTCCAAGCAGCGCACAGGAGAAAGAACGTTGCTCTTACTCAAACGTTCGTTCTCTGTGCGCTGCGGGAGAGTCCAATCCCGCCCTAGGTACTTGCTGGTCCAGTGTCCGGGTGTGGCGGATTCATCATCCTGGCTACGTCATCTCAAGATCCAAGTCCTCGTCGAAAAACTGGAGGCTCAGCCGGGCGGAAGAGGCGTGGCCAAGGAATTTTACAACTCAGTTTCTGGCCAATCAGACGGAATTAACCCATGCTTGGGCTTTCCTGCAGTGCACAGAGAACGAACATTCAGGTAAGACCAACATTCTTTCCAAGCGAAAATCAAACTAGGGTTAGGGTTAGGCTTCCTTGAAGACAGAGCCGAAAAGTGACATCAGGTGTAGGTTTCCGGAGTGTCTCTAATGAAAGTGAAGGTAACAACTTTACATTCAAACTTATTTGTGGAGCACAGTGAAATGTATGGGAAAATCCCATTCCAGATTAAAATTAAATTAGAGTTAGGGTTAGGGTTAGGGTTCAGCTTCCTTGGAATCAGGGCTGAAAACTATCATCAGGGTTATATTCATAGAGATTCTCTAACTAAAGTTAGGTTGACAATTTTCATTTGGACTTATTTGTCAACCACAATAAAACACATGAGACAATCCCATTCCCAGTGAAAATTGAACTAAGGTTAGGGTTAAGCTTCCTTGAAATCAGAACGCAAAACTGACATTAGGGTTAGATTTGCAGAGGACCTCTAAGGAAAGTTAGTGCGACAGGTTTACATTAGGACTAATGTGTGAACAAAATTATGTAAAGGTGTTGGCTCTCTGCTTGTCCATCAGCAGGAAAACACTCAAACACAATAGGGTGGAGCCAAATTTGGTGTGGCAGGAGAAGTTGGCCAGAGGATGCAGCCAGAAGTCGCAGAGAAAAACATTCCAGAAACAACTCCTCCAGTACTTTCCTTTGGGAGTGGGGCAATGACATGGAATGTTGTTGGCTCCTTCATTCTGGATCCCTCTCCATCTTCCTTCCCAGCCGGAATTATTTTTAAGATATTGGAAGGAATTCCATAAGTCACTTTTTATATGCTTTCCTGAGCTTGTTCCTTTTTGAATTCAGCAGAGTGATGCAGATGAAGAGGAAAATAGAACAGCATTTTCTTTCAGCAGAGTCACAGATATGGTGGTTGTGCTTCCCTCTAGCCCACGGGTGTCCAACTCGATCACATCACGCGACGTATTGTGATGTATTGCGATGTTTTTTGCCTTTGCGGAGCCAGGGTGGCCGCGTGGCCTGTGCGTGACACATCCGGCCCATGGGCCGCCAGTTTGACAGGCCTGCTCTAGCCGCTCTAGGTCCTCTTAGGATGCTGCTAAGTCCAGGACATGATGATTTATCATTTATTGAGTACTGTTGGTGTTACAGAGAGATAGACTCTGCTCCTAGATTGCTTTCTGAATTATACAGGCAGGGCAAGGAGATGGGGAGAATGTACAATCCAGACCATTTTGCTGGGTGCACATGCTGGGTGCCAACTACATGGAGAAAGGAGGTAGTGTACTTGGGCTAGTGGCTTACTTCTAAGTGTACTGTGTGAGAACAAACATGTGAGAACGGGAGGCAGAGACTGTGTCCCATCTGTATTTAACCATAGTACAATTATCCTCTAGCAACACCAATCTCTTGCCTTTTCCCATGATGGGGCTCTATCAGTGATGTAGTAGCTTAAGTCATCATCACCAGAATAAATGTATTTTCCCCTTCAAGCTAGCACCATTCCAGCATAATTTTAAGGAATGTGTATATTTGGGAACAGTACAACCCTCATTACTTGGTAGTAAGCTCAATGGAAGTGTAATTGCAGATGTGTTTGAGGTGTTCCCAGTTGTGAATGTGTGTGCCATCACCTGGGATCATTAGCCATTTCTCTCAGTTTATTCTCTTCGCTAGCATTGCCTCTTGTGCTCTGTTCATACCCATAATCTTCTCAACCTTACGTCTGATGCCAGGAGGGCTTCTAGGCTTCTGGCAAAACAGAGGGCAGCAGAGCTCTACAATTCTGTTTGAGAAAGAAGAGGGGGGATATTCCAGTTTAACAGTATTCTGAAATGCATATTTATTGTATGATACAATCATTCTGCTTTGCCTCATTGCAGCACCCACAAAATAATGAGGGTTTTTGAACTGTACATTTGTGATTTATTTGGTAGTTTTCCTATCAATTCCAGTCATTTCTTCTTCTCCTTGAAGTAAATGATTGCTCAGCATTTCTTGTATTCTTGGGGCTTAACTGTTGCACAATCACAGAAGGATCTGCCTTCTGCCTCTTTCCAGCTATTGTTGCCTAGTGTTTCCCCATATACTAAACCAGGAGTGTCAAACTGGCGGCCTGTGGGCCAGATGCGTCATGTGGAGCCCATCCCAGCTCCGCGAAGGGGAAAAAGTCACGGAACGTCACGTGATGGCAACGTGACGTCGCGAGTTTGACACCCGTGTATTAAACTATACTGATTTGATGTTTTATATTATGTTTGGTTTTAATATTTGCATGCTGCCTAAGGTCGCTCCTAGGTGAGACAGGTGGCTACATGAATTGTTTAAACAAATAAATCAATAAGCTAATTTCTGTATTTTAGTTTTTTTAAAAAACACGGTGGATCCCAAATAGAACTAACCAATCCAAACATTTGGAATGGAAGCCATCTTGACTTAGAGCATGAGTATCAAACCTTTTGGCTGCCTGGGCCACAGTGAATGAAGAAGAATTGTCTTGGGTTGCATATAAAATATATAACATAGTTGATATATATAAATAACAAACTTCCTTTATTTTTTTAAGAGCTGCGGTGGCGCAGTGGTTAGAATGCAGTACTGCAGGCTACTTCTGCTGACTGCCGGCTGCCTGCAATTTGGCAGTTCGAATCTCACCAGGATCAAGGTTGACCCAGCCTTCCATCCTTCCGAGGTCGGTAAAATGACCCAGATTGTTGGGGGCAATATGCTGACTGTAAACCGCTTAGAAAGGGCTGTAAAGCACTGTGAAGCGGTATATAAGTCTAAGTGCTATTGCTATTGCTATTTTTTCATATTTTTATTACATCTTGTGAGGCCACATTACTAACTGTCCAGGGCTGTATGTGGTTCACAGGCCATGGGTTGGACAGCCTGACTTAGAGGGAGGCTAGGAATGCAGAGAGAGGCCCACACACCTACCGTTGTTCGGGACTCCATATATACCTTTCTGCTTGGCTCCCTCCATTGTGATTGGTCATCAAGGCTATGTCCCTGGCTCTGCAGCAGTCTACTGTTCAGCTCTTCACTCCTTTGTTTAATCTACATGTATGTAAAACATGTATGTATGTATTTTCCTTCATTTACCATTTTTTCAATTTTAAGTAAAAATGCAACATCTACAGTACCTTTACATGGGTTCCAGTCCTGGGCAAGACCTCAATTTAGCTAACTGATTGCCTTCTTGACCTCCTTCCCACTCGCTGCCTTCCATCACTGCATTTGTCCCTCTTGGTAATCAGAATCTTTCGCCACCACCACAGTTTTAGGGCATGTACCCTACTTCCTCTAGTGGAAAAAAAAATGAGACAGGCAAGGCAGGGTTGCTGCAGGAAACAACACATTGTATGAGAAGCAAATCTGTTCACCCATTGAAGCCACAGACATTCTCACCTTTCTGGGCAGGTCAACACATTTGTGTATCACCTTTTGGCTCTCCACTTGGATTGGAAGTAGCCCAATATGGAGAACTTGGAGAACTGAGTCACCACCTATGGAAAGCCAGACCTGAAATCAGGACGCCATTTAATGCTAAGTCTAGTTAGAGCTTTTGTATCTCCCAAACTATCCCAGAGATGCTAAGAGGCAAAAGTGTAGAGAGAGTTGCTTACAGGGGTAGGGATTACAGTAGAATGAATCCCAATACTGTAACTTTTTGTCCTGTGTACAATCACAGGCATATGGCAGACTACTGTACCGGTTCTATTTTGATTCTTCCCATACCATGTACCAGCAAGAGTCATGTCCCTGTCCTGCTATTAGCATATTTATGAGGTTCAGTGGAGCATAAGAAGCCTAACCTTCTGCCAGTTCCCCTTTTGCATCATCCATCCCCTTTCCCAGCAAGGTGCCATGAGATATTCATGAGTAGCCTCATTCCTTTCCCAGTGGGGCCTTGCTGCTGGCTGGCAGCAAGTACCATCTTTTTTTATTTTTACTCAGACACCTGGTAAGGATATGCCGATGTGTGTGCATGTGTGTGTGTACATACAGCCCAGAACTGCCATAATGTTAGATCAAGACAGACAGCATCACAGCTTGATTCCCAACTATCCAGATATGCTCCACACCCTGCCTTGCATATGTCTCTCTAGGCTTAGTTTGCACTTGTTACATAAACAATGGTCAATGAACTACTGGGGATCAGTGGGCCTTTATTTTTTATTTTATTTTTTTTATCATATCCTCAAATGTACAGTATTAGTTCACCTAGATTCAGATTGAGAGGTTAATGGTTCTGTGGCATGGTAATCAGTCTCTGAGCATAATGGCAAATCCCAAACTCAATCTTGTCTATAACAAAAACATATAAAGCAATGTGCACAGCAATTGAACTGATCCCCTCCAGGCCTTTTCCCTTAGCCTATCCTGATCTTGATCCTGTCTTGTTGTGTTCCTGGACCTTAGCTTTGCCTTCTGGACATCATCCTCCCTTGATTCCAGTGCATGAATATAAACAACTGTTGTGCATTGGTCAATCTTCGTTCGTCATTTTTTTTTTAATTCATCCCTCACTTGGAGGGAAGCAGAATTAGCTTCAGCATGAACACTGTTGCAAGTCAAGGCTGCATAGGGCAGTGCAGGCATTCTCCTGTGATTTCACTCTTTGGTAATGTATTCCAGCTTGACTGCAAGCATTCCTTAAGTGTGAGAACTGATCTTAATATATGTTTGAAATTCTATCAGGAAATTCCTACCCCCTTGGAAAATATTTCAGCGTAGCAAATAGGTCAGTTGCAGAAGATGTGTGGTTTGGAGATGTATGCGATTTCTTGAAGTCGATACCTTTTCCTCCAGCCTGCTAAAGCTAGCAGCCACAAAGAATCAGAACCAATTCCCAAAAGTACAAATTAAACATTATTTTTTTAAACCCACACTGGAACAAGGTAAGGCAAAAATGAGACACGTAAAGTAGATATGAAACTTACAAATTGTATTCTTTTTTAACTACAGGTGGTCCTCAACTTACGACCATAATGGAGCCCGCCCGTTATGATGATAAGTCATGCCAATAGTTAAGTAAGGCATCTATATGATTGCCTCACTTAACAATCACTATCCCTGCTCTGCCTGTTGCAATCTTTAAGTGACTGTGCGAGTCATTAAGCATGGGGTGCCTCATGCAGTGGGAGTGGCCCTGCCCTTTAGGACCTGCCAAACTCACACATGGTCTGCCTCGCTTGCCCTCTGAGGTATCTCGAAACAGGCCCTAGGTCTGTGGGCACCAGTTGGTTGAGATGGGAGGGATTAGGTGGCGGGGGTAGCTGGTGCAGCATCCCTGCAGTCGATCATAAGGGAAGGCATATTACCAAGCGCCCAATTTTTGTTCACATGACCCAGGGATGCTGCAGTGGCTGTAACTTGGTGTATACCAGATTGTAAGTCCCTTCGATCAGCACCAATGTACTGTAATTTCAAGCAGTCGCTGAATGAATGGTTGCAAGTTGAGGACTTCTTGTATTTAAAGTTTGGGTTTTCTTCAACAATGTGCAGAAAGGCTTATAATGCAGCCTTTCCCCAACTTGATATCTGAATGCACTGGACTATAATAACAGCCAGGTGGGATAGATAGACTCATTTTCTTTTGGTCTCTGAAATAAGCACTAGGGCTTATTTTCGGGGGATGACTTATTTTTTCCCATGTATGGGAGGCCCACTTCTGCTTGCTCGCAGCAGGGCAGTAGGCCACATGGCGCACCAGTGCCACCCACGCCCCGACACCTGCCTTGCCTCGTGGCGGCAGCTCCAGCAGCCCCATCCAGCAGGACTTCATGTGGTCGCCGGCCCATTTCTTGGGCGGCCAGCTGCGCAGGCGCTTAAGTAGGGCTTATTTTGGGGGGGGTAGGGCTTATGGCACATGCATAAAACACACTAGGGCTTATTTTCAGGAAAGGTCTTATTTTTGGGGAAACGGGTTAAATAGATAATAGACAGAGGGAGGGAGGGAGGGAGAGGGAGAGAGAATATATATGGCAGCCTCCTCACATTATGTTAAGCTATAATGTGAATTGTTTGATTTTGGTTTACCACATTGCACAAACCTAGCTATTTTGTAAAATATATGACTTACAGTGTTGCACAAATAGTTAAACATAGCTTAGCATAGCATGTGAATTAGTATGTCAGTGGTTCAGTGAGTGAAAGCTTTGTGCGCTGTTGACATTTCAGTGAAGAGGATCACTGGTTAGGAGGCAAAACTAGCATATGAAAAAGAAGACGAGTCTTCAGAGAGACTGAGGCTCAAAGTATATATTATTTGAAAAGCATCTTTTTATTTGTGCTGATTTTTTTTTAAAATGTAGATTATATTCACTAAAGGAAGCTAGTAATAATTATTGAGACTGTAGCAGACATGGTATATGCTCCAACCACAGTTGCAGAGGAAGTGGAATAGTTCTATGAGGAATTGCAACACCTTGTTGACACTACCTTCCCAAAAGACACCCTATCAATTATAAGAAACCAGAATGCTAAAGTTGCAAGTAAAATAGAATCTGGACTGATGGGAAAATTTGGTCTTGGTGATTCCATTTGCTGCTGCAGCACCATGTAAAACATCTATTTGTAAGGGACTAGCAAAGTCAAGGGTGATTGAATGTAGCTATGCTGGACCACAGAAAGGTTTTCCAGCTCTGCCTTTCACCAGAATTTTGTTTCCCATAATTAACACTTTCCAGTGCCAAAATGCATCCTAACTTTATATCTCTGCACTTGGTATACCCCAAATCTACAAAAGGAGCCGTCTTCTTTTTGCTGAATAATAAGGGGTGGGATCTTTTTCTGTCTATGGAGATCCTTAATCCAGGTCATGGTTGTCCGAAAAGTGTTTTTTCCAAGAAGCAACTGGATTTTCTTGGGAGTTTTTTTTTCTTTAAAAATGTTTCTTTTCTCATCTGTTTATCTGTATCAGATAAAATGGCTTCAATGACTCTCAGAGAGCTAATGACCAGATGACTGCAAGGAATATAAATCCTTCCGTTCCCCACCATTCAGTCAGAACTGAAGAAGCTTCTTGCAGTAGAAGTGAAATATTTTCAAAGAACACCCCCCCCCCAGAAAAGTACAGTTTCCTTTTTTGAAAAAGCACTTTGGGATCTTCTTTTTCCCACAGACACCTGATTTCAGGAAAATCAAAGGGTGTGCAGTTTGGCACAGAAGGGAAGGATGTTTTTATTCCCACTTCCACATCGTCAGTTGGTTTGTCAATCAACTGAGAGAATGATTTTGTTTTGTTGCGTTATTTTGCTTTTCTGACCATATGAACGGGCATATTGGCAATCGGAGTCCTGTACCAGTGCCAAGCTCTGCAGATCGAAAGAAGGGTATGCTTTGTAAAGAGAATGCTAGCTAATACCAGCACTGAGTGACTGTAGAGAAGCATTTTTTGTTTATAACCTCTTTTATGCTGTTTCACTCTGGATGACTCTAAGTGGCGTACAAGTCAACTGGGCCCTCAACAATCACAGTGAACTAGCAGATAAACCAACAATATAATGTATCATTACAGCATTCGTGGCACTGTAACTAAAGCAGGGGAAAAAATGCTAATTCATCCAAGTCCTCAAAGACTTTCTGAAATACACAGCTCTTAACAAAGTCGCAGAAGATCATAAGGAATGGGACTACTATTGACTCTTGAGGGCAAACTGCCCCACAAGGAGGGAAAATACTCACTTTTGTGCCCTCCTGTTGGATTTCCCAGTAATGAATCTATCTGCATAGATAGGGCAGGCAGGTGCCGTCCAGAAAAGGCCATCTCAAAGATGCCCAGGTAATATAAGATTGTAGATATACTAACCTGCTTTAATAACACTGAGAAAGAGAGTGGTCCTGCAGCAGCAATGGGACATGGCAATAGTGGGATTGACATCATATAGACAGCCACAGTCTGCATCAGGTGAAGCTTCCAGGTGACCCTCAAGTGCATCCTCATCTAGACCAAATTACAGTAAACGGTTCACAAGGTGGCAAGGTTTTAAGTGACTGTAATCGGTGCCTTTTGTTCCAGAAAAGGCTGCTACTGGAACACTTGCAGTTCCTGGCCTTTTAGGCCATAACCTCCAGTTCAGGGGTGGGTTCCACTTACCTTCCCTACCGGTTCGCTTCGCTCGCACGCGCGCCTATGTCACGTCGGGGAAATGACCCTCTGTGCATGCGCAGAAGCCTCTGTGCATGCGCAGAAGCCTCTGCACATGTGCAGAGGGTTCTTTGCCAGCTGCAGCGACTGTAGGACCGGTTCGGGGGCGTGGACAGCCAGCCATCGCTGCCGGTTTGGCGAGTGGGTGCAAATTTCCGCCACCGGTACGGGCGAACCAGTCCGAACCGGCAGCAACCCACCACTGCTCCAGTTATGTATGCAGGTAATCTGTGAATCCAAGCCCCCAGGAGAAACACCCCCCCCCCATTGTAGGCCTGTTCTTTCAGGAAAGTGTAATCACATTTGGAGTCAATCTGGAATTGGCTAGAATTTCTGAATTAACAGCCATTCCATCTTCTTGGGGTAAGCCAGAAACTATTTCTCACTATCCAGGCCTGATATCCTCTAGGGATTGGATCACCTCATTTGTTTAGCCAAGAACTGAGATATATAACCATGTATTTTCTACATACTGATCCTACTTAATCCTATGCCAATAAATGACCTCACCTAGTACTTTCATATAGATTACAGATTTAACAGAGTTGGAAGGGACCTTGTAGATCATCTAGATCATCAACCCCCCACCCAAACAGGAGACCCTACACCATTTCTGACAAATGGCAGTCCAATCTGTTCTTGAAAGCCTCCAGTGATGAAGCTCCCACAACTTCCAAAGGCAAGCTCTGTTCCATTGGTTTATTGCTCTCACTGTCAGAAAATTTCTCCTTATTTCTAGGTTGAATCTCTCCTTGATCAGTTTCCATCCATTATTCCTTGTCTGGCCTTCAGGTGCCTTGGAAAATAGCTTGACCCCCTCCTCTCTGTGGCAGCCCCTCAAATATTGGATTCAATATAGCTATTCAACAGAATGGGAAAGAAGGTTGACCTGAGGGCATCCCACACTGGAGTGCCTGAGGGCTTGACCTGTCCTCCCCCATGTTCACCAACCGAAATCTCACTCAGGAAGAAGCAAAGCTACTGTAATGTGGTGCTCTTATTCCTAACCTTCACAGAAGCCCCGGAAGGATACTATGTCCAGTGATATCAAAGGTTGATGAAACATCTCCTAGGCAAGGACAGTTGCACTGCTGTCTTGAACTCCTGCCACAGATCACCCACAAGAGGAACCAGGGCCTTTTTTTGCCCTGTGCTCTTATCCGAATGCTGGGTTTAGAAGACAGGGAGGCCAATCTCCAAGTCTGCCTCATCTCTCTCCTCCCAAAACTCTGGGAACTCTGATGCATCTTCGCCTGGAGCAATAGCCACTTGGTGCTGTTTTTTTCTGCTGACACAAGTATTTCCTCTTGAATAGCAGGGACCTTGAAGATTTTGATTGTTTTTTCTAAGCTAAGAAGAAATGCACTGATGTTAAGGAAATGATTCTATACACACTTCCCAGGAGTATGCCCGGGTCAATGCCACAGGGCTTACTTCTGAGGAGAAGTGCATATAAGGCTTGCTGCAAAGGGATATATCATCAATATTGTTTATTCGGTTTATTACTTTTTATCAAACCTTTTTATTGTTGAATCCTTAACCGATTTCTGCTTTTTTTCTTCCCTGCCTCACTGAAATACTATTTTATTTAAAATTCTGCTAGGGATCACATTTGGCCTCTCTTGAAATTAGATGCAGTGGTGGATTAGAGTAGGATTTGTAGGCAAAAATCCAGGGGCCCCACTCAACAGAATAAGCAGGAGTGGCTTGCCACATGTTGATGTTTGTGCATAAAATATGTAACTATCCAAAGGAGAGTCCTTCCAATAAAAACAGGGACTAAGTGTCCCTGAGGCTGGGCTCAAAAAGCAGACTAAACTCTTGGGATGTTTCCTGCTTGGTTTTCATTCAGAGTATTGAGTGAAGCACGGTTTTGCAGTCTGTAAGGGTGGGGGCAGAGTTTATTTCTTTATAGCCATCTGATAGCTGCAGGGGCATGGCAGGGAGATAATTGCATTGCTGGGGAGATGGGACAAAACTGTGGCTCTTTTGGGACATGTTAGCATTTGAGGGAATTAAGGAAAATAGGATCTTTAAACCTAGTAGTGACTTTAATGCACCTAATTTTCTTATGTATTTGTATGAAAGAGAGTGAAAAAGGGGGGCTCAATTATTTTATTGTTCAATTATTGCATTATAATTAAATATTATTAGAGAGTTTGTGGGGTGTGAGGTGAAAGTGTTGGACTAGAAGCCAGGATACCTAGGTTCAAATCCATCCTCATTTACAAAAGCTCTAAGGGTAAATTTGGGCCAGTTGCTTTCTCTCAGCCCAACTCCCCTCAGAGGGGGAGAAATGGGGGAGGGGGGGGCAGGGCTATGTAAGCCACCTTGAGATCCTGCCAGACTTGTCCCCAATATGTAGCCATTTGGTTTCCCTCTAATAAAATCTCTAATCACTAATAAAGGTAAGCCCGTTATCATCCAAGGCACGTGTCATTCTGTTAGAACATATTTGGAAGGATCCGCTTGCCTGGGTGATGAGCTGCTGGCAGAGGTGGGACATTTATCCAAATGAACCAGTGTTTTGCTGCTTAGGAGAAGAAAGCTAATTCTGAATTCAGGGTCCATGCTTGATTACAATAGTAGAGAAATTTCTACCTTTCTGAGAATTAGAGGAAGTCAGACGAACAGCGGAATGTGAAGGAGCTGTGCTACTTAAATAGCACTATTGAAACTCCTTTCATATTGCAGGTCAATGTGATGGGCACTGGTAGAATACCTGGTTGTTCCTTTTTCATAATATTTTTAATTGAAGTTTAAAAATACAAAGATAAAAAACTAATAGAAGCTAAGGATAATATTAAAAAGAAAAAAAGAGAAAGTGCAAAAATGAAAAACTGGGGAAGGGAAAAATATATTAAAAAGAAAGAAAATATAGAAAGAAATGACTTTTCCCTTCATCAAGCCAGGTACAAACACTTTAAATAACTCAACACCTTCTCTAATATTTCAACCAAAAATCTCTTCATCCCATATATCATCTTTTGTCTATTGGCAAATACTAATAAAGCCTCATCTTTCAATCTTAATCAGCAAAAGTCCATTAAGAGCTACCAGAAATAACTATATATATTTTTACTTTAACTAGTAAATCAATTTCATATATCTTTTTCTTACACAGTACCTTGTCATTTTCTCTAAAAATACAAAGAAAAACAATCTTCTTACGATGTCTTATCTCATTCTAAAAACAAATCTTTAAAACCTCATCATTCAAACTTACGGTAATCAAGAAAAATCCATTAAGAGCTACTAGAAACAACAAATTAAAAATATTAATCTTTAATCCCTTCAAATGATGTCCCACAAATTAATTTGTTATCTTCTCTTCATCTCCTCTCAATTTTAATACCATAACTTATCACTTTCTCTACAAATACAACAAAGTCTCTCCTTCCCATATCTTATATCTATAAACAAATCTTTAAAGCTTCATCATTCAGTCCTAGTCAAGAAAAGCCATTAACATCTGGCTATTTCTCAAGAGAAGAGCAATCCAGCACTTCTCCAACGTGGGAGGAGCCATCATTCAGGATGGGTTGTCCTCGTCCACTCAGAGTGAGGACCGAGTCTGTCATTTTTGCTGGGTCCGCCCTCTTATGACCCAGATCCGACTCGGTCCTCAGAAAGGACAGACGTGGATATTTTTCTCCCCTCCTGTTTGACTGGCTCCCTTCAACGTTGGCCTTGACCACGGACAGTTTTGACCACGATTTGGATTCCCTCGGACTGAATTTCTTGACATAGGACGGTGGGGCCGTGAGTTTGCTTTGGACTTGGGAGCGATCCTTGTCGGCGGAGGGCTTTTCGCCCGCGGCATCGGGGGGGATTCCCAACCCCCAACCGCCGCACAGCTGATAGCGGCAGACGCTGGAGCTTCGGCTCGCGCGATCCCTGCTTCCCTCGTTGAGGGCCCGCCAGTGTAGAGGCAAGAAGACCGCTAGAGCTTCGGCTAGCGTGGCCTCACCAGTTAGCCCAGGAGCGGCCTACCAGCCTCGTGTCTCCGGCTAACCTGCCCTGTTCTGCCTGTGGGGCTTCGCAGACAGGAGCCATTAAAAACGGACCAGGCCTCAGCATTTGCAGGCGGCCCTTTGTTTGCCCGTCTTTAATCCTTCGGCAATCCGCCACACCGTTTCTGCCCCTACAAGCCGCAATTGTCGCCAGGCCCCATCACGCGCTCGAGAGGCTCGCGCGTCATAGCCGTCGCCCCGATCAACGGGGCAACGTGGGAACGTGGGCCTTGGCTCACGCCGAACGGTGGGGGATCGCTTTCATCGGCTCGGAGACGGAGGCCTCGGCTTCGGCTCGCCGTTTATCGCAGGCCCCACCACGCGCTGGAGCCTAGGCGCGCGCTTATCAGCTGTT
>QLTV01003773.1:82690-103178 GCA_003457575.1 Thermophis baileyi
TTTTATTCTTCAGGCATCCTCTGACAACACTCACGGTTATGTAGAAGTTCTTCTGAATCTACAGTCATAATCTGGAACCATCACGAATATTGTAAAAAAGGATTAATTGCTTCCATCTCCTTGTTGCTACATCTTTCCCGGTAGCTAGCTTGAAAGTGACTTCCTTTACTCCCGCCCCCTTTTATTCTTCAGGCATCCTCTGACAACACTCACGGTTATGTAGAAGTTCTTCTGAATCTACAGTCATAATCTGGAACCATCACGAATATTGTAAAAAAGGATTAATTGCTTCCATCTCCTTGTTGCTACATCTTTCCCGGTAGCTAGCTTGAAAGTGACTTCCTTTACTCCCGCCCCCCAGGCATACTTCAATGACCAATAAGAGTACACAGTTATGATCACATGCCATGGACTACATGGCATGGACTACATTCCCCAGAATGCTATGTCTTAAAGAGACAGTTCTTAATTCTAGGCTAAACCCTTGATAAGCCAGCACAAGCCCTCTCTAAGCGGTTTACAGAGTCAGCATATTGTCCCCAACAATCTGGGTCCTTGTCTATCACTATCTACTTTGTCTGTAGGGGCAGCAGCTATGGAGAAGGCACATAATACCCAGCAGACTCTTCTGTAACCTTCATACACCTCCAGGGAGTCCATAGTTGAGATAAACATGTTCAAGAAATGCTGAATTTCACCCAAAACATCAATCAGAATATCAGAACCCAACCAATACCTGGTTTTCTACAAACCCTTCAAGTAATTGGCCCACACCAAACAAGACAGCTGACCCCTTGTTTTTTGTATATCCTGCAACCTTATGTTCATTGGCAGATGATCTGGGCCTACCCTTGGACTTTTAGATCTTAAATGGCTCTTCTAGCAGTTTTCCCCATCATAGGAACTCCATTGCTTGAGAAAGAAATTGAATAGACCAGGGATTCTACTCACATCAGTTTCACCATCCAATCTATTCGCATGAAGCAGGGGAAGAAGATTCAGTCCTCAGGAACATGGAGCTGATAGGCTCTCTTTTACCTCAGATTCTTTTGTGGAATAAGTGTAAAATTTCTTTTAAGAAGAGTGTAACTTCATCATTATGTAACTTCATCACTTACACCACTAAGTGTGTGACTTCATCAACACGTTTGAGGGGTTTTCTTGACAACAGTATAGATGTAGTTTCCCATTGCCTTTTTCTGGGATGTCTATGGAGATTCTCAGTCATCCAGGTCATGGTTGCTTTTTCAAGAGACAACTGGATTTTCTGGTTTTTCTTTGAAGAAGAAAGTGATGAAGCTTCAACTCATCCAAGAAGCTTCAACTCTGACTGGATGGTGGGTAATAGAAGGATTTATACTCCTTGCAGACAGCTGGTCATTTACATTCTTTTATAGAGTCGTTGAGGCCACTTGGAGGATTATCTGTGTCCTGGGGTCACCTGAGTAATGCAAATGGTGTGGAACTTACTTGGAACTGTTGAAAGGACTGTGTTGTAGATTGGAGATAGATGATGTCCTATCCCTCCCCCTCTGTTGAGAGAAGGTTGTTCAATTTTGACATAGATGGCCTCTTTAACCCCTATTTCAAACCAGCGATCCTCTTTCCCCCTGCTGAGGCTTGCAGTATATTGCCTAATAAAACTAGCCCCCCTAAAAAAATAGATGGAGGTGGCGTCCTGTATGTCCTCCCTTACTTTAGGAAACAGAATGCAAGAATCCTGACTGCAGTATAAGCAACCTACTTTTTTCTCCTTGCTTTTACATCAGCAGTTCCTCAAAATTCAAATGCTTTCTTTTCAAGGTTTCCAAACTATCATCTAAAAGTAGTGTTTATCTGAATGTTGAGGCTCAGTGCCTGATCTGTTTATTTTATTTATTTGTATCCCGCCTGTATTATTTTTACAATCAAAGGTGGCAAGCATATCCAACACATCTTCTCCTCCTATTTGCCCCACAACAACAGCCTTGTGAGGTAGGCAGAGAGAAAGTGACCAAAGGCCAAAGGTAACCCAGCTGGCTTTCATGGCTAAGCCTGAAAACACTCTCTCTCTCTCTCTCTCTCTCTCTCTCTCCCTCCCTCCCCCCCCCCCCCCCCCTCTTTCTACATTTCATTAGCAATGTTCAATTTTCTTCTTCAAATCATTATCAGAACCTTCTTGGCTTCATATGATCCCTACATGAACACTACATACTGGTCTTTCTCCCAAAGTACATTCATAACAGTCATACGGAGTGTATCCCCAAGTTTGCATACCTATTTAAAGAACACTGCAATAGCTATCAATAAGATATTGAACAATAAAAAATAATATAAAGCATCATAAGCATGTCAAGAAGGACACATATTGAAGGTATAATAGCACTGCTAAAAGTACGGTATACAGCACATCTCTAATTTGAGAGAAGGCAAACTAAAAGTCTGGGAATATCAAAAGTTCTCCTGGGATAGAAAGAAAAGCACTGTACCAAATGTTGTTCCTTAAATTGGAATATGACCCCAAAAGACAATTTCTCTGACATTCAGTTGTCACACTTCACATGGCTTTGTAACCCAACTCTTCTTGGAAGAGTTTTTCAGAGTTTGGCTCGGCTTGACTGAGCACATGGAAGAGGAAGTAACCATTCCGGTAACCTCCTAATTCTTGAAGACAGTACAGATAATGAAGAGTTTATACGCAGAGTTGAAATCATACAGTCCCCAGTAATAATCTTGCCTTTTTCCAAACTAGATGAATTTTCTGAATGATGCTTAAGGCAGGACTGGATATAACACATATAACACCTGGCCCCTGTCCAATATTTTTGCCAATAGCAAAAATCCATTGGCATTGGCATGCTGGCTGCAGTTTAATGAGAATTGAAGTCCAAAAGACTTGGAGGGCACCAGGTACAATCCCAAGAGGAGTTTAGGGGAAGAAAATACAATGTTATTTTTCCCAAGGGCATTTCCTTCATAATTCATCCACCATCTGCTAAGAGTTTTCATTTTAGAAATCAACACCTTAATCTACGTTTATACAATATAATTGTCAATGACAGCTGTAATTTGCTTCTCCTCATAACATCCATCTTAAAAAGCACCCAAATTGCTAATTTGCTGGTCCCAGCATTATGCTGTAAGGGTTCCAAGTAGCAACCCCAAAGCAATCAAAACTCCGAGGCCTAGAGTTTCCTCAAAGCACAATTTTATTTGGGATGTCATATTGGCACAAGGTTTGGAGGACCCAGGGTTTTCCCCACCCAAATCAAAACCCAAATTTCTTGCCCCCAAGGTCACATGTCCATCACGTGGTCCAATCAGGTCGCCGTCCCAACTCCGGCTGGCTTTGGTCCACGCCCTTCCAACACCTGGTAGAGCGTCCTTGGCTCCCATGGGAAAGAATGCTATTTTGGCTACACATCCCCCAGCTATCTCTACCTCCCACCTCACGTTTCCACAGCTCCACTTGTCCTTGCTGTGGCAGCCCTGAAGATGCTCCCAAAATGGCTTCAGGGCTGACATATGCATTAAGACAGATCTCCACTTTCTATTCTCCTTATCATCACTATGGACCACCTACTATTTCTTGAATTTGGACCAATGATTTCATCCTCCACCTTTTACAGTCCATTGCAAATGTACCTCTTATCTATGTTTTGATGTTTCAGAAACTGGTTTTCTACCCTAAGCCACCTTAAGCCCTCCTGAGCGGAAGATTCAGAAGGTTCTTGACAGACTTGGTCCCTATACAATAAAATGCAATTCAATGATGAGAAAAGTAAAGTCCTACACTGAGGCAAGAAAAACCAGATGCACACAAATAGGGTAGATGGTATCTGGCTCTAGTACCGGTAGTAGCTGAGAGGGATTTGGGAGTCCTAGTAAATAACCACTTAAATATGAGCCAGCAGTGCTGCCAAAAAAGCCAATGCAGTCCTAGGCTACATCAACAGAGAGATAGTATCAAGGTAACATGCAGTTATAGTGCCACTTTATACTGCATTAGTGAGACCAAACTTGGATACTGGGTCCAGTTCTGGTCACCATGATACATAAGGAGATCCTAGAAAGAGTACAGAGAAAAGCATCAAAGATGATAAGAGATCTGGAAGCTAACCATATAATGAATGGTTGAGGGAACTAGATATGTCTAGTCTAACAAGGAGAAGGACCAAGGACCATGTTAGCAGTCTTCTAGTGCTTGAGGGCTATCAGGGAAGAGTGGGTCAATCTATTTTCCAAAGCACCTTGAGGGCAGGGCTAGAAGTCACAGGTGGAAGATCATTAATAATAGAGCCAACCTAGAACTCAGGAGAGATTTCCTGACAGTGAGAACAATTAATCATGGAATGGCTTGCCTCCAGAAATTGTGGGTACTCCATCACTGGAGGTTTTCAAGCAGAGATTGGACAACCATTTGTCTGGAGTGGTATAAGGTCTGGTTGAGCAGGGGGTAGACTAGATTAGAAGACCTCCAAGGTCCCTTCCAACCTTGTTATTCTACATTAGTCTATGCCTTCTTTTATTTGGCTGCTTTTCCCTGTTTACTGGTGGCTGCAAAACTTCTAAAATACGCATCTCCTCCCATACCTGTTTCAAGTTGCAGCTTTATAGGCAACTCTGCTATATAACTCTGCTATGCTGATCTTAGGGAAAAGACTCAGATCGGAAGGGAGGAAGGCCACACAGGTGCCTGCAATTTTTCTAAGCAGCCTGCTCCTCCACATGGACTTGGCTCCAATTGGCTGTAGCATCTGGCACATCCCCTCCAGCAGATGTGCCACCATTTTGCTCTGAGCTATGGGGTGCTATGTTCTTTAGTGGGCAGCAGCTGCCTTTCTTATTGTTGATCCACAAAAGACCCATTAAGGCAATGACCTTTTCTTGCCCCATGTTACCCATTCCCATTGTTCATTCAAGAGGCGCCCTTTTGGGTATATTAAGTAATAGGAATGATAGTCCAAGCATACAAACACAGACCCATAGCCTGGTTTTTTAGAGCTGTTGTGGATTTCCAATAAGTGAATGTTAAAACACCCTGTGATAACAAAAGCTGCAACTGTCCTTTTTGAACCATCCCACACAGCTTGGTTGAAGGCAACTGCTTAGGGATCTTTTGCTCACTCATTGTGCTTTGCCCCTATTGGGCAGGTTGTTTGACTTTAGATTTTGTAAGCTCAGATGAGGAAGATAAATCTCTTATAACAAGATGATCATGCCCGAGAGGCAGATGCTATGAGACCACTTCCATTATCTGGCCCATGTGGTAAATTGGTGTATGTCTCAGTTTAACTCTCTCTCTCTCTCCCTCTTCCCCTTCCTCACAGTGAAAAGAAAGTAGGAATAAGAGGACATGTAGCTTTCCTTAAATAAAGTATTCATGCATACATGGCTGCTTACACATTCCTAAATCCGCTACTACTGAAGTTCTGAGTGTAGTCCAGCAAGGCACTAAGGTGAAGTAGATAAGATGGATGCCCACCTCACGTGTTATTGTAGCTGAGCTCCAAAAGAGAAATATATTGAAGTGAACTCTGTTTCAGGGTGACTCACCAGACATTTGGCAAGGATTAGAGGCTTCCTATTCTTCTAGCAATGATTGGAGATTTGGCAGCAGTTCAGTTTGACAACAAATTCCTCTCCTTTTTAGTTCTTTCTGTTTTATTTTTAATTTTTTTTACATATTTAATTGCATCAATTTGCTTTAAACTGCTTCATTCATTCCAGTCACACAAATGGTAGATGAATTATAGCTCCATAGACTGAACTATCAGTAATATTGTTAAAGATTGAATTCTGACTTAATAGAAAACTAAGATTCTTCCCCATATCTATGATTTTAAAACTTCTCTGTAGCTGAACAATAATCAATTTCATTATAGTTCCCACGTACTCTCTATATCGCAAGACTGATTCCCCCCCCCAGTATTTGGCATCTATTATTGTTTTAACTGCCAATAAACAAAATTTTGTTCTTTCTGAACTTGACAATAGCAACAGTGTTCGTAGATGAAAAAAAGAGCGAAAGGATGGGTTTTTTTGCATTTACCAAAGTATTTTGCCAAACTTCTACTCATGTCCCCCAAATATTCCTAAATGAAGTACTTGCCCTGGTTGTATTCAGAGCAGGTGTTGAGGCAGCATCAGGGGTTGGGATGAATAAATTAGCTGAATCAGCACTCTGCTATCAGCATGGTGGTAGCCAAGAAGATCTTTAGCAGCTTGCCCCATCATAGCCATCTGTCACTAGAGGCATGGTTTGCTCCCACTGAGGATGGAAAAACTCACCCAGACAGAAGGTGACAGTATCTGTATGCTCCCATCTTCCCATAGACAGGCAGACACTCTCTTCCATGTCAAGCTGCTGATGGCAGATGCTTCTCCTCTGTCCTCAGCACACGTTGCCCACAACTACCAAGCAAGTTCACTGCCTTACTATCAAAATAGTTTGTTCACAGGGTCACCATACAATGTCTTGTGAGTGCATACCTTGTGCTCAGATGCAAGGAGCATGACCCCTGGCTGATCTCTGATTCAACATCTCTGGCTATTGGGTCACTGAGGCACAGAGAAGGGAGCTTCACAAAGTAGAGGTAGCTGGAGTATCACATGTAGATATTTGTGTATGTGTATAAAGAGGTAATGCTGGAGTGGAATGTGGGAATATAGAAGCAAGATCCTTAGACATCTGTATTTATCTCATTTATGAAGAATTAGAAAGCTGTGGTGGCACAGTGGTTAGAATGCAGTATTGCAGGCTAATTCTGCCGACCGCCAGCAGTTCTATTTTCACCGGCTCAAGGTTGACTCAGCCTTCCATCCTTCCGAGATCGGTAAAATAAGGACCCCAGATTGTTGGGGGCAATATGCTGACATTGTAAAAATGCTTAAAGAGGGCTGTAAAACACTGTGAAGCGGTATATAGGTGCTATTGCTGTTAGAAGATTAGGGCAAGCCAAGTCTGTGAATTCAGCTTTTGGTACTGCAGATGTGATTCTCAGATTTTGACTGTTCTGGATAAAATTATCAATTGCCCTGATAATTCAGATCCTCAATTTTGTCTGTCCTAGAACCAGATTATTCTTTTAGGTCCATAGCAGAGCCCCTTCTTGTTCATGCTGTTCCTTTCTTTCCCTGACTGTAGTCACACATCAGTCACGCTTGACTCTTTCTCAAATGTTTCAAACAGGAAACTCGACTGTGTTAGCCATCAACTGTTTCCAATCTTTTCTAGAGCTACAACTTCCTGGCCATATGCCAAGCATTAGATTAGATTGATCTGTAGTAGTCATGACTTGTGGGCTGGAAAGGGACTCTGAGAAGAGATTAATGGTTTGGAAGATGGGCTAAATTCTGTATGCAATGAGCAGGGCTTAGTGAATGTTTGGGCAGGTGGGAAAGGAAACCAATAAAAAAGGAAACAGACGACCAGGAAGCAGTGTTTACTGAAGTTGGCTATCCTTTATTTCAGAGGAATAATTAGCATTATGCCTTTTGGAAGATTTTGTCCTCTCAGAACTAAAAGCAACACTGAAGCCTGTAAGAGATATTTGCTCATATGTTTATTTGTATGCAATAAAATAAAATGGGTATTTTAATTACTGAATGAGTAAAAACAACTTTTGTCCATTTATTTGTTCAATAGTTCATTTTTAAACTATTTCACAATAAAGTACTATGCACTGAAAAAAAATAGTCAAATAGTCTACAGTGCACAGTTCCCTAAAAAGCACAGCGAACAGGAAAGAGAAAGAATTGTGAAATTAAAACAAGTAGAAATCTCTATTTAGAAGAGGCAGTACAGATGAGAGAAGAATAACAGAGAGGGGAACAGAAATACACCCCCCTCCCAAAAAAATGAAGAATATAGGAACATCAATAGACTGAAAATTCTGTTTTGTTTAGACAGCAGCTAAACTGGGACCTCTAAAATAAACTCTGCAAGATTTGTTTGGCTAAATGGTGCTGTCATGAAACTTCAGAACTTATCCCTGGTAACAAATTGTCCTTTATTTTTAACACTATATCACTCAAGCTATAATTTGAAGATGGTTTATAAATCTTGCCTAACAATGGTTTCTAGTTATGAATGAACTCAGAGGCGTGGGCTACTCTTGGTTAGTTTTGATGCTAATTAGAAGCAATCAACCCTTCCTCTGCAGAATTTAATTTTGTGCTTTTGCTTCCAATTCCTTCACTTTTTAGCTAAACAATAGTATTTCCATACTTAATATCTTCCTGAGCACAAGACTAAGATCTGTCCCTCCCCAAACCAACAAAACAAAAGGAGGTACTTAGCAAGAGTGCTCAGAGACAAACCACATACTTATTTGACATTAAATTCTAGAACTGCTGCTGAAATTCCACAACAATATAACATTCTCAAACAATCAGTAAAATAAATAGTCTATCAAAAAAGGGAAAAGCCCACCACCTTCTGAGGCACTCTGTTATGTTATTAACCAGCTTGAACCATCAATTATTTTTTTCAAAACATTGTCTACTTTTAATATAAATTTGTATTGAAAGTTTTACAAAGAACATCAAAACTAACACAAACTAATAAAAAGAAGCAGAAAAGGGTGAAAAGAAAAAGAAAGAAAAAAAATACAGAAGTACAGAAACTAAGAAATAGAAACTTCGATTCTCTTTGCAGCAAATATAAGAACAATTGTAAAGTTATTTCTTATTCTATGATTACAAAAGAAAGCTCACTCTTTTCTATTATCCATTTTTTCCTAGCCATCGAAACCACAATCTTAAGGGCATTTGTTCCATTTTATGGAAAAAGTCTATAAGAGGTTTCCAGTCAACCATAAATGTAAGTATTGTTTTTCTCTAAGCAAAGCACATCTCTGCAAGTTCCATCATCTTCAACAACCATTCAATATTGTCTGTTTTTAATAGTTTGTACCAGGGTTTCAGATCTTTCTTTGAAGCAAGAGGAACAAAGTTGCTTCGACAGCAATATGAGATCCTTTCAAATAGTTGATGATGATGTTCATTGCTTCTTCTTAAGCTAATCCTGTCCAGCTCTTCCTCTTTCCTCTTAGGAACATCCTTTATTTTAGACCACGGGGTGTCAAACTCGTGGTGTCACGTTGCCGTCACGTGATATTTCGTGGTGTTTTTCCCCTTCGCGGAGCTGGGGTGGGCGTGGCCTGCGCATGATGCATCCGGCCCGCGTGCCGCCAGTTTGACACCCCTTTTTTAGACTATCAGGTGGAATGGATTCTTGAACCTTATAGGGTCTTATCAATCATCATAGAAAGCAAGGGTTGGTTGCTTGGCTATTTCTGGAATTAGAAGAGGGCTTGCCAGTCCCCCGAGTATGTTATTCTTAAAATAACATCTCACCTCCCTGTTTACCTGGAAATAAACCATCCCCAGAAAGGAAAAGCAGCCTCAGCTGTGTGTTGGCCAAGCATAAACAAGCAAGGACCATCTTGGAAACCTATTGTTAAAGAAGACAGGGAGAAGAGGGTGGCTGAAAGCACCAGCCTTTGGATTTTGCCCCTCCTTTGTGAGTCGTTTGGTGTGAGTGTAAAAGAGAAAGTGACCGGAAGGGAAGATGAAAAAGAGGGGAATAAAAAAAGCATTTGGAGCTATAATTATTCCTAGGGGCAATCAAGGAGAGACAGGGCATGCCTTAACAGCTGGAGAGCCCTTCCTGCCAGCCTTCCTGCTGCAGAGGGATTAATGATGTGGCACTGGAGGGGACAAGAAGGTTTGGCCTAGGCTTATTGAATGGTTGCCTGGGTGGCTGTATGTATTCTTGCTAACAGGATGAGATTGTTCTTGAGGAAGGCTTGCCACAGGCCAGTGTACCACCTACACAGGGCTCCCCTCACCCCATGGTCTTCTCCCTCTCTCCTTTCCCCATTTCACCCATGGCTCATCCATCTTCATAGTCCTCTCCCTCTTCCTTTGCCAGGCTGGTGCCTGGGGCACAACTGGCAGCCCATATCTCAGCAGGCTCCTGCACACTGACAGCTACCCTGCCTCTGATTCAGTGGGATTAACACAGCAGTGGTATGATCTGTGCAGCTCCACCCTTCAAACCATGGGCCCCACTCTGGTTCCTGAAAGAGTGCTAACAGATTTGCTACACTGGCTCTTGTTCACCCTTTTAAGGGTCCTAGTTCTCCTCCTGTTTATCCCTATTTATGTATTATATTTTTGAGTTGCTGAGAGCAGTAACAAGCAAGCAAGCAAGCAAGCAATAGAAAGCAATAAAAATCACGGAAACATCTATATTTGTATCAATTCATGTTATACAACAAATGTGGAATTGTCACAGGGGTTAAAGCAGTGATATAAAGTCCACCATTTTAAAAATGAATGTTGTTGCATTTTAAATGCTATCACGTTTAAATTAATGGCATAAACTTTTAAAGATTACAGCCCATTTTGTCAGCTCTATGAATTGGTATCCCGAGCAACAGATTTTTATAGACATACCGTAGTATATGGGATGCTGTATAATATGGCAGGGTGAGATACAATTGGGTATCTTAACAGTGAATCAGAGAGAAATGAAATGTTGGAAATGCAGACAGTAACATAGTTTGAATTGTCATTATTCATACAATTGTGGTTATTGATAAAAATATTTTCTGCATCAGGTAAATCAGATAATACATGATTTAAAAAAATAATAATCTTCACCCTTTCAAGTTTCAGGGACCTCATAATGAGTTGTAACTCAGAGATCTTTCTCGTTCAGTTATAGCCAAATTAAAATATTTTAACTTATTTGTTTATGCAATTTATTAATTGCTTCAATTCAATTGGCCTCTAAAGGTATACTGTATTAATAATAAAATAACAACTGCAAGAAGCAAAGAATTGCTGGAATCATAATAATACAGTACTGAAAACTGTAGTTGAGAACAAAAGGTTAAGTTCCTATGATGCTTCCAAATATAAACTGATGACATTTTAGCCAAATTTTAGACAAATATGAATGTGTTTACAAAGAAACAAGTATGGTTATTTGATGTTGCACTAGGTGAAGACAGACAAGTCAATGAGAAAGAACTAGGAAAAAATGGAATAGAAAGACCTTCAAAGAGAGTTTGAGTAAAAGGCGGGGGGGGGGGAACATGAAAATGGAATAGAAAGACCTTCAAAGAGAGTTTTGAGTAAAGGCGGGGGGGGGGGGAACCTGTAGTAGTACCAACAGTAGTTGATGTACTTGATGACAAACCAAAAAATATCTGAGAAAGCACTTTTTCTCAGTAATAGAAAATAATAGAAATGAATCAATTCATCCATTACAATTTTTTTCTCAATGCTCTTACTTGGAACACAGCATATAATTACAAAGGTATCTTTAGCTACCTTAAATCAATAGGAAGGATCCGATAGTAAAAAATACCAGATCCAATCAGAGCTATCTGGTAAACAACAACAATAATTACAAACACAGTTAAAAACATTAATACAGAAATGTACAATAAAACTAATACTATATTGTACAATTGTATTCATTGTACACTGCCAAAGTAACTGTGTGAGTGAAATAGGTGGTATCCAAGCTTGGAGAGCAAACCACTGCCAAAAGATGGTATCCAAATTCAACAAATAAATAAAATAATGGCACTGATGGCTCCACAATCAGTCTCCTTCCAAAGAGTTGGGTTTTTAATCAACTCGTGGAAGGCCAAGAGAGTGAGGGCCCTCTTCACTCTGAGGAACCTTCTGCTGCAGTCATATAAACAAGGATCACTGAATTTGGTCCGGCTGACAGGGGGCCTTCAAGGGTAGCCTCACAGTAAATCACAGTAATACAAGTAGCAGGTGACAATTGCAGAGTCATTATCCTTAATGCATCCTATTTTCAGTAAGGCTGCAACTGGCTGAGGTTGGGCAAAGAGTTTCCATCCATTCTTCCAGCAGGCCCTGTGAAGCTAGAAGCAGAGACCCACAAAGGTGACACAGTCCTGTAATTAGCAGGCTTCTGAATTAGCAGCCATTCTGTCTTGCTTTAGCTCAGTTGAGCCTGTTTCTCCCCGAATACCCACCATGCACTGGGTCAGTTCTTTTATTACATCTCCTGTTAGGTCTTGGGTAGAGCAATACAGTTTGCGATACTTTATATCAAATTGACAAATGACTTTTCCTGGCAATTTCAAGATAGGATAGGGGAGAGGACTGAGTCTTCAGGCAACTTATAACAGATTTTCTAACAGCCTGACCTCTTGCCCTAACATCACCAATTGGACCAGGAAGATTCTAGAGCATATCATAAAACAATAAATCTGTAAGCAGGTTGAAATCATGGATTTGTAAAGGTCAAATCTTATAAGACAAATCTTAATTTATTATTTCATCAGGTAACATCTTAGAACATTATGGGATTGCTGTGGGGGTCATAATATGTCTTGCTTTCATCATAGCATTTTCCAGTGCACTTGGTGCAGTGTCTCATCAGTTAACAGATTAACATATATCACAGTTGGCATAAACTGTACTCAGAGAATGTTCATAAATGATTCCACTCAAGTGGAAGTAAGAGGTCAAGTTGGGTGCCATAAGGTTCAGCAGTACTCTTCAGCATTTTATTAATTATTTAAATGAAGAGATACATAATTTGTAAATGAAAAAAGGTGGATGAGATAGCAAATGCTTCACATGACAGAAATATAAAGATATGTCCTTTTCTCTACATCTGTGTGGAAGTGATGTGTCATTGCCTTCTTTCAGGAGTTGTTCTGGTTTTCCAGCCCTGATATTCCTTGTAGGCTCCCACTGAAGTAAAAACCAAGCGTGAACCTGCTTAGCTTTTAAATTCAGACAAGGTTGGCCAGGTGCTGCCACCTGCTGAGACAAAAACCAGAAACAAAATTCAAAATGATCTTGACAGCATGGAAAAGTGGGCTGGAAAGAACAGAATGAATAATGGACGTAAATGCCAAGTTCATTTGCTTAAGACACCATATTTTAAGAAGGAACAGGTGAAAAGTAGGGAAATGATGATGAACAGAGGATTGGAAATTCTGTCTCATAAGAAGAGAAGGAGAGAACTAGGTATATTTAGCCTTGAAGGAAAAAAAAAAAGAGCTATATCACCTTGCTGCTTGATTTTCATGACACACAGCTACGGTACTTTATGTTGAGGCCAGAGCAGTTTCTTCTTTTGGTAGCATCTTTCCTATAAACTGCTTGTCCTGACAACTTCAGATAAGCTCACTTTTTCCCATTAGGGGACTAGAAACTAAGTCTTATAAAGACAGATTGAAGGAACTGAAAACGCTTAGCCTTGAGAAGAGAAAAATGAGGAGGATTTGACAGCATTCTTCAAATATCTAAAAAGATGTCACTCAGAAAAGGCCAAACCTGTTCTGTCTTGTTCCAGAACTGCAGGATGCAGCATAATGGATGTGTTTTACAGGACAGCCGATTGAATGTTAAAAAAATCCTTTATAACCATTAGATCAATTTAACAGTTGAACCATTTGTCAAGAGAAATGTTATGGTCCCCTTCAGTGGATGAATCAGAGGCTGGACAAGATAATCCTCTATTTGGGGATACCTTAATTTGGAGTCCTGCATTGATCAGAGGTTTGGGCCTAGTGACACAAATTATCTCTTCTAACTCTGATTCTATAATCAGCCTTCCTCAACATGACACCCTCCAGACATCTTAGTCAATCACTCCCAGAATTTTCAGTCTCTATGGTCAAGCAAAGCTCTGAGAATTGTTGTCCCAGTATATTTTGAGCATCCAAGTTGGGAAAGGCTATTTAACTACCAATGTCCAAAGCCATAAAGGACATTAGATTTAGATGAAAATCAGTAATCTGAATTGGTCTCCCCCCCCACAAAAAACAACAACAAAGAGATAATATACAGTAATAGGGTTGTAATCCCCACCAACATTTCTATTGCCATATTTTCTAAACTGAATTGTCCGAACAACCTTCAAAGGAATTATAATAATCCTAAAAGGTGATTACTTGAATATGGATGAAATCTCCATGTCCTAATTCACTTTTTTTTAGATTGAGAATAGGTTGAACTTGAGGAGCTATTAATGTTGGTATAAATGGAACTCGTATTTAACTCTAGGTTGTGACTCAGAACTGGGGTTTGCTCCGTTTTAAGGTAGGTTAATTTCAAAGCATCTAGTACACACCGAGGCTACACACACACACACACACACACACACACACACACAATCTGTTCAGGATTTTAAAAAAAACACATGAAGGAGGGAGGGCAGAAGAAAAAGAGGACATCCATGGCAAACAAATAAAACCTAAATCAAATTAAAGTTGTTTCTTTTTGTAATTGAGTTACAGATAGATCCCAAGTCAGAAAGGATGAAGAAGCTGCATTCAATCAGAGATGACTGTGCCCATTTTGGGACCTGTCTTGTTATACTTTAGCTCAGCTGGAGAAATGTTATCTGACAATTTATTTAAAGCCAGTTTGCAGCATCTACCTCCTACTGAAACGTTCGTCCTCTACTGGAAATCATGGCTTTTGTAGCATTTCAGCATTGCAGGCCATGATAAAGTGGCTTCAAAGACGATGAATCCTGCATCTGTGCATTCAGCTGGGATCTATGGATTCTGCTTCTCATCTTCCTTCAGTCACAAGGAGAGATTGCTCCTGGCCCCCTTCAAGAGCAGTTTGTGTTCGTACTATTCTAGGGAATGGTCTGATCCCAGAACCTGAGATTTTAAAGGCTGTCAGCTGAGCCATGTTATGGCCACAATGCTTCAATTGCAAAACAATCTGATTTTACATTAATCCCATCACTAGTTCCCTGGCACATCCTTGCTATCTTCTAGCCGGTCTAACCTGATGTTCTCTTTGCTGCAGGAAGGAGGTAGCTAAAAATAGCCTCTGTCCAGGAAAAGATATTCCTGGGGGCACTGTAAGTTCAGGCAATTCTGGCTGCATGAAGAGATTCCCTTTTTCCTCATCCTCATCCTCCTTAAACAAGGCTCTATTTTATTTTGGCACAATTTCCCTGTCTATCCTGGAGTAATTTTTGGGGTTCTGCATAAAGCAAATGTCAGATGATGGATAGGGTGCAGGTATTGTTGGAGGTCAGAGGATTGGGAATCAAATATTGTTACGACGAGATGCAATAATGCAGAAAATAAACAAATGACATCTATCCCTCCCCCAATATCATCAGCTGAAGGAGAGGGGCAGCCAAATGCTAAAAATTGACAATAAAGTATACTTAATTAGTGTCTAGTAATCAGGGATTTATTAAATAACAGAAGAACAGGCATGTGTAATCTTTACATATTAGAACTCTTTGAATTCAGGGATGAGCAACTGAGGCCTTGCAGGATGTGGTCTTTCAGTCCCCAGATATTGTGTCACTGATTTTTAATCATAAACTGCCAAGAAACCATGGCCTGGTTTTGCATTATTTTTCTATAAAGAAAATCTGGTTTCTATATTTCTGTTTAAACTTAACACATCTAAGAATTAAAACAGCAACAACAAAAAGAGTTTACCGAAATAAGAAAAACCAAAATCATGGAAGTCTTGACTTACCATTTTAAGGATATAATCACATTATGTTGTCTATTGTAGCTGTTGGCTGCCCAAAACAAGAGGGACAAAAATATCAGTGCCATCATTCATCACACACTTCATCTCTATAACAATAAAGTCTTTTTCAAGCTGAGCACAAACCCTGGTGACTTCTGGCCCAACTAAACCTGGTCATTGTTGCCCCAACACATCCCAATGTTATTGGGGTGAGTTAATCTGAAGGCTGAAGTGGCTTCAGAGAATTTGAAAAGGCCTTTTAAAGCTCTGACCCCGATTCCTGGCTCAGTCCACAATTTCATATTCAAACAACCTTGAAATGTTTTATGGGACCAAATTATAAATGACTAAAATCTTAGTTCAGGGTAGGCATTTATAAAATTTATATTGCTCAAGCTGTACTGTAAAAATGTATTCACACTATTTTATTGTTTCCTTCCTTCCTTCCTTCCTTCCTTCCTTCCTTCCTTCCTTCCTTCCTTCCTTCCTTCCTTCCTTCCTTCCTTCCTTCCTTCTTTCATTGTCTCCCTCCCTCCCATCTTGCTATCAAAATATCACTGGAGGAGATAGTTCATAACTTTGCAGTGACAAATTTCAGAATTGATTAAATGTAAAGTGGACTGTTTAAGTGGTTTAACATGTGGATCTATTAAATTAAAAAAGCAAATAGGATAATAATTGTATCTAGGCCAACCAAGGAGTTAAAAAAAAACCAAGCAAACTTTACCCGAACCCTTTTTTCAGACTAGGTACAATATTAAATTAAAATATCAAAAGAGAATCAGAGTGTTTTAGGGTAATGACCGAAGTGTTCCTTTGTGGCTACAGTATAACTTCAGAAAAGTAGAAAATATTATTTTGGAATTAAAAATAGAAAAAGCATACAATGAGTTGAAGTATTGCGTGTACCCAGTGGGATCCTGGGTACAGGTGTTGCATATTTTTCCATGCCTTTCAAAATTGTGCTTTGACCCTGTTCAGAACCACAGAGGTGCGAGCGGCTTCAGAAGTGCTAGGGCACAAGCATTCTTTCTGAGCTCCCTATATTGTATTCATCTGAGAAGGGAATAACAATGGCCCCACTGCTACAGAGCTAGCTTTCCAGCCTTTTTATAAACCCTCTAGCCTCAGGCTGCAAGGACCACTTCTGACTGAAAGGAGGAAAAAATCTTTAGCACATCATTTTTCCCTGCTACAAGTCTGATGAGGGAGGCATGATCAGAGTTTGATACATACAAACAGTGCTGTGAAATGAGACCGTGTGCAATTACCGCAATCTGCCGCCATTATGTTCTGTCACACACACCCCAGGAACCCAGTTTCATGAATCCAGGCCAGCAGACAGACCACACAGTCAGCAAATAGCACTGGTACCACACTCAGCCTTTCCGGGGCTGCTGGGGGAAGAAAGCTGAAAGGAAACAACATGTCTGAGCAAACCTATTTGTGTGTGCTAAAATGCTCACAAAAGCTTAACTACAGGCCCATGAAAACACAAAGACAATGCTAATACAAATAACTGCGTAAGTAATATTTCACATATATTCCTTCATAGAAGGGAAAGTGTTACCTCAAGCAGTTACTGTGGATACAATAAACTAAGCATGATGAAAATATGTCTGGATTTTTATCCACTCCACACACATTTATTTTCCTGGGGGGGAAAGCACTGATTATATTACTGTATATAATTGTATACATTTTATAAAATTAAATGTATATATGTGTATATAATTTGACACATTTTATACATGCGTTATACCACAGAGATTATATATTTATTTATTTGATTCTATTTTGGCACCCCGTAACTCTAAAATGATTCTGGGCAGCTTCCATATCATCATACATTATTTTGATAGCAAATAGTTTAACAAAAGCTAACAATTTTACCATCCATGGAGAAAAAAAAAACATTAACATTTGGAACAGAGTTAAAACCATTATAGCAGTCCTAATCTGTAATGTTCATGCAGTTCTTCTGCAAAATTCATGTGGATGTTAGCATAGTGGTGTGAAGTTTTTCCTACCCCTCTGCCTGCTACTATTTTGCCTTTATAGAAAGGTCGTGTCAGAATCACCGCATGGAATCATGGGCAGCCTATTCGTTCACACTTGTTCCACACACACTTACATTTGATTTGCACTCTTTTTGTCTGCTAATTGCATTTCTTTTCTTTTTCTTTTTTCTTTTTTTCTTTTGAAAATCGGGTTTGTATTTGTTCACATCTTGCTCTCGCTCTGTCATCAACCATCACCCTTCTGTCATTTCCATGTTCCCAAGCATGTGAGGGTAAGGCTACACAGTAGCATGAATGGGTTAGAGTAGAAAGGGGACCTGCATGGTTTTTAGGACCGATTCTGGCCGCTATGTGCTGCTGTTGATGTTGAGCTGACAGCCACACTAGTTGCATATTTCCTGAACATTTTTCCTAATCCTTAGTCGCTTATTCCGAACAGCTAAGACAATGCAACAGTAGCTACTCCTTTTCTTTCCTTTGCATGCAGTCTTTCTTTGTGTGTGTTGTGGGGAGGAGGGGGGCGGTGGATGTGTGTGTTTGTGTGTGAAATTCCTTTTCCCAAGGAAGAGAGAGAATCAGCTGGGGTGGGGTGGGGTAGAAAATGGGAGAGGAGAGTCAGCTCCCAATGCCTGTGGGATGTCCCACACACCACCCGCCAGCCGTCATGCTCCCGCTGATGATGGATGAGACAGAATGAACGGCATCTCCTGGAGGGTTTTGAAGGAGGTGGAAAGAGGAACTGAAATTCATTTCCAAAGAGAAATAAATAAACTTGGCCACCCCGGGGCTGCCATCACCGCTGTATTAGCCAAACTTTAATTTCATTCTTGATTTGATATGATTTCATTGCAAGATTTTGGAAGGGTGGGGGGAAGGGAGAGGAGAGAAGGGAATATCCATGGGAGGAAAACAGTTGGGACTGCTAGAATGTGAATGTGGGAGAGAAACAAGATGTGAGTTCTTCTTCTCTCCCTGAATCTGAAAATAGACTGGAGCCTAAAAACAGCTCCAAGAGAAAGAATGTAAGATTCAAAACCCCAGAATTCCATTTCCAATTTTGTGTAGCAAACATAATGGCTGGAAGCTAAAATCTTTTTATTGCTTCCCTGTATTTAGCTTTCCTTTACTCTAGATCAGTGGTTCTCAATCTTCCTAATGCCGCGACCCCCTCCCCGCCACCACGACCCCCACAAAGGGGGCGTGGCGGGCTAGCTCACGCTTAGGCGACCCCTGTGAAAGGGTCGTTCGACCCCCAACGGGGGCGCGACCCACAGGTTGAGAACCAGTGGTCTATATGAATGACTTATTTCCCAGGGCTGTAGTATGAATGAATAAAATAAGGTGTCAAGCTTCAAAAGTTGTATAATAAGTTGTTGCCTAAATCACCCCGCCCCCTCCCCGCGCGCGATGAGGTGACAAAGGGGGCATGGCGGGATAGCGCACACTTAGGCGACCCCTGTGAAAGGGTCGTTCGACCCCCAAAGGGGTCGCGACCCACAGGTTGAGAACCGCTTCTCTAGATGCTCCTCTATTCTGTGAATAAATGATATTTCGGGCTTATGATGGCTGCCGTGGAAAATACGAATTGCAGTGTTGTGAATTTGCTCTCCACTCTCCCATATAACACCCCAAAATGTTTACTTGGGCCTGGGCAGGGGCCTCACTGTTCTTTCCATCAATATGTGTAAGTGTAAATTAAGCTCAGAGGCATTCTTTTAAATAAGCACGATACTGGAATAGCTTGCCTTCCCATTGTTTAATATTTAAATATTCTTTCGAAAAATTAAATCAGATGGAGCAGGGAGTCTAGGTGATAGTGGGATCTGTGGGAACTTCGGAATTCTACTACAGGATGTCTATAGGGTTCTGTTCTATAGTTTTCTTTTCAAGCATATCCTCGCCAAAATGAAAATATAACATCTGAACGTTGAGGATTTGTTCGTACTCTCTTTTCATTCTTTGCCCTTGCTGTATTTTCCCCCCTGCTTGGGGACCATGAGGGCCAGGGCTTTTAGTCCCTAGTTCACCATTAACCTCTTTTGATGTGCCATGTAGCATTGCTGGATCTCTGCAGCAGCCAACTACACCTAAAGTAGGGATGTGGAATGGGGTAGCCCCTTCCCTGTCAGAAGAGAAAAAGCTTCTTTCTCCCTAAAGAAACTTTAATTGCTGCGCAACCTGAAGGCCCCTTTTCTGGCATTGAGGGCCAACTTCTCAAAATTTCACAGAAGTCATTTCACAAAATAACAGAGTTGGAAAGGACCTTAGAGGTCTTCTAGTCCAACCCCCTGCTCAGGCAGGAAACCCTATACCAGTGATGGCAAACCTTTTTTTGCTCAGGTGCCAAAAGAGTGCGTGTGCGCGCGATAGCGCGTGCGTGCGTGCCCACTCTCATAATGCAATGCCCTCCCCCCGTGCATGCACACACAACCCCCCGCGCTGCCCCCCCGCGCGTGCATGTAGAAGCTGTAGTACACTGAATGCCTCTGGACTTCCGGTAGGCCCGTTGTGCTGTTTTTTGCCCTCCCCAGGCTTCAGGAAAGCCTCCTGAAGCCTGGGGAAGGCAAAAAACCACAACGGGCCTACCGGAAGTTCATTTCCGAACTTCCGGTAGGCCCGTTGGGTCCATTTTTCGCCATCCACAGGCTCCGGAGGCTTTCCTGAAGCCTGGGGAGGGCGAGAATGGCCTCCCCCGCCCTCCAAAAGGCCGAAAATCAGCTGGCCAGCGCGCACATGTGCGCTGGCGATGACATAGGGCAACGCCTCGCGTGCCCTCAGATATGGCTCTACGTGCCACCTGTGGCACGCGTGCCATAGGTTCACCATCACTGCCCTATACCATTTCAGATAGATGGCTTTTCCAGTCTTTTCTTAAAAACCTCCAGTGATGAAGCACCCACAACTTCTGGTGGCAAGCTGTTCCACTGGTTAATTGTCCTCCCTGTTAGGAAGTTTCTCCTTAG
>QLTV01003773.1:103700-128630 GCA_003457575.1 Thermophis baileyi
ACTCTTGATGGAGCTTCTTCCGGCCCTTGTTGATGCTGGGCATGCCTCGGTTACTTGGGGAGATGCACAACCTGCTCTCCGCCCCGAGACACTGGCCTGACCGGTGTGTGTGTATCTCTGTATCTCTCTCTCTCTCTCTCTCTCTTGCTCTGTCTCTTCTCTCTCTCTCGGAAAGCCGGCGAGCTGTCCTTGGGGCTCTTCGCTACTCCTTTTCTTTCTTCTTGGCAACTTTTTGGAAATCCAGGCTGGCTGAGGAACGAGTGCGAGCCCCGGCAGAGGCTTCCCTTCAGGCGACCCTCCTCCTCCCCCCGCTCTCATGACCCCCTGGCTGGCTGTGGCGGGGCCGGGAGGGTGCGCATTAGTGGGGAGACCCTCCTCAAGCGAGCAGACGGCCATTCCACGCGCCTTTGCTGTGCTTTGGCCGAGCCCGGCCGCTCGATTGAGGGTCTCCCAGCTCGTGCGCACCCTCCTGGCCCCGCCACAGCCAGCCAGGGAGTCGCGAGAGGGGGAGGAGGGTCGCCCAAAGGAAAGTCTCTGCCGGGGGTGGCTATGTTCCTCAACCAGCGCCGGAGAATCAGCCCCGCCCGCTTCTCCATTCCTGCCATCGCCCTTACCTTCTCAGGCCAGGTGAGGGAGGGGAGGGCGAGGCCAGCCAGTGATGGGACAGGGAGCCACAGCAGGGCTGTGGAGCCGCAGGTTGCGGACCCCTGGTCTAGGAGAAAAGAAAACCTGTCTGTCTATGAAAGTCTGGCATCGCAACTGAAGCTTCAAGCCATGAAAGAGGACTCTCCATTAAACCCAAAATAGAACTTGGCTAAAGTATGAAAGGAAAACAGAAGCTCTTAGCTACTGCCATTCTAGGTGTCTTCCCACCTTCTCTTTCTTCAGTTCTTGGCATTTCAAGGTGCTTTGGGAAAATAACCTGCAACTGCTTCTCTTCCAATGCCTGGCACGAAGGGGGAACAAACAGAAGCAGCAAGCCAACGGCAGCATCTGACTTGGTACTTTGGTTCTTATCCTTTTCTGTGAAGGAAATTACTGAGCTAACAACCTTTTCACACACTAAAGAATTTGGACAGAGAATAGAGAGAATCATAAAATAAACCCTGAATTACTGGAGAATAGTATAAAATAGTTATTTGGGTTGCATGTGTGAGGACACGAGAGTCCTCCATAGAGATGATTGATTCATTAGCAGGAACCCATGCTGGGGAGAAAATGTTCCAAAGTAGGTAAGCTCACTTCAGTGCATTTAGAGGAACATTGTATAGGATTCTAAGGACTTGCCTTCAAAGGACAAGGTCATGTTTCCTTCACAGGCTCATTTTGGCTCATTTATGTGTAGGGGGGGAAAAGGCAACCCAGTCATAGGCAAAACTGTTCGGCTACTTGAGCATAGGCTACAAAGGCAGGGGCTGTTCTGTAGGCTACCTTATTTGGGTGACAAAATGACCCAAATGACCATTGAATGGCAGCAAGGGGGTAGTTTGTGCCATTTTTTTGCTGCCATCTAGCAGTTTCCAGGATTTTTTTCAGCCCAGAGAGGGGTTGCACTGATGCAGGGTGTGGATGTCTCAGTTCATGTAATAGAAGGCAAGATTCTGATGTGTGAAACCATATAGGGCTTTATGCCTCATTTTGTGGTACTTTCTTTGTTTATACTAGTATTTAGAATACTGAACTAGAAACACAGGAAACATCTATGCATTTCTACCCAAACTAAATCCAATTCAGTCTAGGATTTGGAAACAACTTTTTATTTCTCACTGCAAAGGTGGGCTAGTTCACACACGGTAAGCCAAGGTTTCCTGTCACAAATTTTCCTAACGAGGGCATAAGAATGAAGCTGCCTTGTACACAGGCTGTTCTACTGAGGAATCCTGGTTCAAAGGGAGACTGTGAGGATCCCAAATGGGATGGACACGGGGAGCCTCTCAGACAGATTCTTCGTCCCACCCAGCCCCAGCCCCCTTCTGTGTTTCCCTCCTGATGATGTCTTTATGCTGCCAACCTCTCAGCTGTCAGAACCAAGAAGCTTTTGAGTGCCCACTATTCAGAGTTCCAAACACCCAACTCTGCCAGACTTGGTTGAAGCCCCCTGAGCTTCTGCCCTTGGCATTTGATCGATGGGATGAGTGATGGGCATGTGAGGCCTGGGTGAGAAACGCTCCCCTAGCTGTTCAAATATGCAGAAGCTTTACCTAGTCCTCACCCCATCTATCAGCAAGGGTGGCAGAGGGCCGACCCTGCCTTGCTGCCACACATAAAGACATTCATAACCATAAGACAAATGACAGACAGACTCACTCACTTCACACATACAGAACTTCCCAGGTAGTGTGAGAATGCAGCATGTTGTGGTAGAAATGTGAGGATTTCAGCCAAGTTCATGCAGGTACAGAACTTTTTACTTCAGATACAACAGATGAGAGTCCAAAATAAGTTCCTCCAAAATGAGGATTACTATGTCAGCATGACAGGGAAGACCAGTTAAATAGCAGGAACAAGAAAATGCCCTTTGGCCTTTCCTGAGTGGGGGTAGGGGGGAAAAGTGAAAAGCTGCTCCTTTACATTTTCTGAGTAGATGCCCGGTTCCTCAGACATTAGGAAGATTCCCACTGTGCACAACAGGTCTCTTTCTAGAACAACAAGGAAACCCTCCATGATGGAAACAGACAAATCTTCTTATTTGACAATGCCTCTGGCCAGGAGGAATGAATTATATTGGGAAGAAGGAAAGCAGGCAGAGATCTAAATTTGCAGGGAACAGAAAGGATTCATGAGTTTTGAATTTTCAATTATTTCTCGTAAGCTGGTAATGTTAAGATGTGTTGAAAAATAACTGGTGGAAGTCAAAGCCAGCAGGCTTTAGAGGATACCCACTTTTGGTGCATTCTCTTGAAAATTAATTTAGTATTTATGGATTTAACTATCAAATATATATAGTTGTGTACATCACCCCAAAAATGACTCCATATGTACAGTCACATTTTATGATGGAGGCAATATGGCCATACACTGAAGTGCCCTGTTGGGGACTGTTTATTTGCAATTAAGATAAATAACAGGAGAACCTATACTTAAAGAATGTGATGCAAAACAAAGTTTCTCTTCTTAATTCAGGTCCAGCCTTAACCAAGGTGCTTCAGTTTCTAATTATTGTGACTCACAGTATGAATTAGGATGCTTGGAAGGTGGTTAAAGAGCCGAGGTGGCGCAGTGGTTAGAGTGCAGCACTGCAGGCTACTTCAGCTGACTGCTAGCTGCAGTTCGGCGGTTCAAATCTCACCGGCTCAAGGTTGACTTAGCCTTCCATCCTTCCGAGGTGGGTAAAATGAGGACCCAGATTGTTGGGGGCAATATGCTGACTCTGTGAACCGCTTAGAGAGGGCTGTAAAGCACTGTGAAGCGGTATATAAGTCTAAGTGCTATTGCTATTGCTATTAAATTGGAAAGAACAGGGGATGAACACTCCCAGGCTGGTGCCTTTCTCATTAAGGCTGTCTTAAAGATAACCTGGGCAGCCAATTATATGCCACTACAGGTAGTTCTCAGCATACAACCATTCATTCAGAAACTGTTCAAAAAGTCAACATCACTGAACAAAAATGATACAATCGATTCTTAGAGTTTTAGCCATCACAGAGTTCCTGAGGTCATGTGATCATATAATCCAGGCACTTGACACCTGCCTTGCAGTTATGACATCACAGCGAGTTGTTGACCCAGGCAGTCCTCACTTAATAACACCAACCGGAATTACCAGAATTGCTGTAGCTCAGTGACACAGTCATGTGACATCGCTCTTTATGACCACATTGCTGAGTGATGGAAATTCTGGTCCCAATTGCCATCATAACCTGAGAATTACCTGTACTATTTGTCTTGACTGATATTCATTAAAGTCCCCAAAAATGCCAATGTAGTTAAGCGAAGAATCAAAGAATATATACACTGTATGCATAGGCCAGTATTTCTTGTCTTAACCAGCATTTATTTCTCCAAAAGAATTGGCTGGCTAGAAAAAGCAAAAGACAGCCTTTAAATAGAAATCTTGTTGGAGTGTGGATGAGGGGAGGAATTGAAAAAAAGCAGAAACAGCGGAATATTAAAATTACCTTTATAAGCCAAGCCAAAGGAAGAAAGAAAGAGAGAATTATTTGAAGAAATACTGGCTAATCATAAAATGCATAAATATCTATCTATACGCCAGAGACAACTATCTAGAGACAATTGGACTGTGGTAATGTATAATAAAAGTATGAAAGCAATATTGAAAGAAGACAGGGAAATTATGGATAAATTAACTGAATTATTTCCAGTCGTCTACACAGCAGAAGATCTTAAAGACAGAACCACCTAAACCTTGTTTTCTAGCAATACTGGTGAAAGCATTTGGTCCATTCTCTTAACTGGAGAAAGGGTTTTGCCAACGTTTCTAACCTGATGCTCTCTGTGTTGGTCTTCAATTCCCATAATCCCCAGCTAGACTCAGGTGCTGCCAAGAGATTCAGGAGGTTAAAGTCTAACGCATCTGTGAGATACCAGCTTGGGGAAAGGCTATTTAGAATTGCTGACCTACTTCAGAAGTTGTCATGGATCCAAGCACTTCTGAATAAAGATTTTACCAGCATGTAGCATTTGGCAGGAATTAGAGGAAGAAACAAAGAGAATCAAGTTTCCTAAATAATTTTTCCCTTGTCAGAATCATTTTCAGGGGAAAAAAATATTACTCCTCTGACTTAATTTTGACACATGATTTCCTATAAGGACAGGCATGTTTCATATAAAATTATACTCACTTTGAAAATGACTTGCTTTAAACTCATAGTGGCTGTTTCAGTTTAAAAACCAGAAGAATAACGTGGAATATTAAAGCAATATGGAATTTATCTCTTATTTATCTCTGCTTCTTTTCCTTTGTTATACTTCTCTCTCTTCTTTTGTAATAGTTTGTCAAACTCTATGGAGTTGTTGCACTCAATTTTTTCTTCTTTGAATCATCCCTTCGTTGGGCATCCAAAGTATTAAGGGCTCTTAATTATGGACTTGCCTCACCAAACTCCCAAGGATGAAATCAAAGGTGGCAGGAAGAAAATTGCGGATTTCAGAGGACATGATGATGCGGGATTCATCAGTGCGGTTGAAGTCTGTAAGCACGCAAGTTGATGGCGAACCTTTTAGGCTTGGCATATCAAAAGTTCAGAAAATGCCTAACTTGACTTTGCTGGCATGTGTCACACACACAAACCAAAAAGAAACAATTTCAGTTTTGACCCCACTTCCCATTCAGGCCGCTCGGAACAACTGCACAGTATTAAGTGTTGGTGAATGCTGGCATGTCACCCAAAACATTGTGTTTCACCTTTGGCACATGTGTAGCAGGTTCACCATCACCGATCTAGAAGCGTGGGGGAATTGGGGGCAGAGCGTAGAATAGCTGGGAGAGATTCACTGAGGCAGATTCCCCCCACCCCATGTTCCAACGCTGGCTTCTATGAAGCCCATGGGGATGGATAAATGAGGAGGATTGCTGAGAGCTGCTCTTCCGTCACTTGATGTGGGCCAAGCACACATCAGCTACTTGGAGACCTATGGAGACCTATGGTGGTGAAATCCAAATTTTATTTACTACCGGTTCTGTGGGTGTGGCTTGGTGGGCGTGGCAGGGGAAGGATACTGTAAAATCTCCATTCCCACCCAACTCCAGGGGAAGGATATTGCAAAATCCCCATTCCCACCCCACTCTGGGGCCAGCCAGAGGTGGTATTTGCCAGTTCTCCGAACTACTCAAAATCTCCGCCACCGGTTCTCCAAACTACTCAAAATTTCCACTACCGGTTCTCCAGAACCTGCTGAATTTCACCCCTGCTATGGAGGGCACACATAATTCTAATAACCTAAGTTGTAACCTCAAAAAGTGCAGGCAGTTTTACTTCAGATGTTTCCTTGTAGTTTCTTTGTTTTCCTTCTCAGTTTTCACCTTCTTCACTGATGTGAATAAACACTGATGGAATAGTTAAAATATAGATGCTCATCATGACATTGGGTAAACTAACACATCAAATTAGCCCGTGGTTCAAAGCAGTCTACAGTAGTATACCTTGGTACCTAGTTTGGTGGGGCTTCCTTTTAATCAACAACTGTAATGTGAAAGGCCCAATGTATCATAATGATGTTTGAATGCTTCCTTATTCTCTAGCAAGAAACCAGTTGGTCAATTACACCTAGCAACTCCTGCTTAAAAAAAGAGCAGGTGTGGTATAGCAGTTCAAAAACAGGATCAGACACAAGACTGGGAATAGAACAGAACAGAACAGAACAGAAAGAACAGAACGGAGCTGGAAGGGACCTTGGAGGTCTTCTAGTCCAGAAGGGTGGGGTCACTGGGGTGGGGGCCTGGAGTAGAAACAGGAAGGAAGCAGACAAGCAGCAGTGGTGGCTGTTCTCCAGAACAACACAAACCTGATAGGATCTCAATGTAAGTCTAAGACTGAAGTGATCCAACTTCAGTCCAACTAAATCCCCCATTTAGCCATGGACATTGAAGCCTGTTAACAATCTTCAGACAAATTTGTCTCAAGATTGTTGTAATGATAAAATATACTCCTAACATTCTGGGTAAAGCACAAAAATAATTAAAGAAACAAATTGATAATATTAGCAAAATTGCATTCCATTAACCCTGTTTTGTTTTTGCAAAACTCAAAAGTTAAAGCAAATTGTTCTAGCTCTGCATGGACTGTGCTGGCAAAATTTAGTGGATATGTCATAGGTCAATATAAGTGTATATATTCTGGAAACTTTCAGACTATGTTTTGGGAATTCTGAATTTAGAAGTTTGTCAAAAATCCCTTCATGATGAGATCTTAGAAAGATACAGTAGTTCTTAATTCAGACAAACCTCAAAAGAGGCCCAGTGAGCCTAGCTAGAGTGCCCTAGCTTTATTGTATATGTCAATTACTAAAGATAAAAATGTGAAGAATATTGGGTTTACTGAAGAATGGAAAGCAAGAGGGAGTTTTCTAAAAAGCCGCACAAAAGAGATACAGGATGCACACACTGCATGCTTCATTTCAACATCTTAATTTCACATTAAGGGGCGAGCAGAAGATAGATTTGGATCTACTATTTTTGATCCTGGGTGGCTTACACTAGATTAACAAGGATAACTAATTCCTGAAGGTTAAATAATAAGAACTCTCCCCCCCCACTCCCTGCTCTGGAAAAAAAACAAAAAAGAGAGCTTCCTGAAAAAGTACAGGTAGATTTTTGTGGGAAAAGAAAATGAGTCTCAGTTCTGGAATTGAAAACAATGTTTGGCTCAACATGCATGCCATCAGGGATGCTCTTGTTTTCCTCGTGGAAATAGACTTTTTTTTTTTTAGTTGATGGTGTCAATCAGGCCCATCAAACTAAGTCAGTCTGATCTCCATTGTGACACATCTAGATTAGCACCCATCTGAGAATCATTGAGATCTATGTTAATCTCTGCATTGAATCTATATAGAGTATTCTATTCCAAACACTTTGATGCCTTAATGATTGGTAAATCGCATTCATCGACTATATTTATTGGCTTTCAAGATGGCACAGTCTAAACATATTGGTGAGAGGTATAATAATTCCAAATACCAAGAGACTGAAGGAACCATGAAAATGACCTTGAAGAAGCCATCAAGAAAGTGTTAAGAGAAAAACAGGTGCAAAAGCATGTTCAGTGAGGTGGGAAAGTATTAGAAAGAGATTTAAGCTGGCTCCTCCAAGGCTTCCTGGGCTATAAGAAAGAGGGAAGTGAAAACAGAGGCAGAATTGCAATATTTTATTACTATAGCCTGTCTCAATTAAGTATAGTTCTATTTTTCCTGTGGAATCAGTTTCCCAATCTGGACAGCCTTATAGGGATGACAGAGGCCAAGCATACACAGTGTGCTTTCAGGTGTAGCTGTTAGTCTTGCAAGATAGTCCAGACAGGAAGCATGCCCAAATGAACTAATTCTATTTTATTGTAAGGTTACATTAACAGAACCCTGAAAGTATACTTCTCCCTCTGTTGCCTTTACAGCCCAAGAAACGAGGGAAGGTCTCTTCTGGCACATTTGCTATACACACATTCCTTCTTTGGGCTAAGCTGCCTCTTATCCAGCTGTTCCCCTGGCTGTAGCTCTTCCCTCTGTCTCCCAAGATCATTCCCACATGTCCTTGGTTGCCATGTTTTTAGTATGGTTTATTTTTATATGTATTGTATTGCCTTTTTTACCGATTGTTGGCCAGCCAGTCACTATTGCAAAATGGGTGGGCGTATAAATCACTTAAAACAAGAAAGCATTTCAATGAACTATTTATTCTGGATTTCATGGTTCAGCTTCTGATCCATTAGCCTTGATATCAAAAAGATATTAGTGCACAAACTCTAGAAGTTATAGTGCTGGATGATTCCATTGATATTATAACACTGACTCCATTGACATTGTAATCCTATTCCTAACTCTGCTTCCCATCCTTCCAATCCTTAATGTTGCTAGAGATACCCAAAGCAGAGATTTGGGGTGCCTGTCCAGTGATCCCATGCTCAACTTATTTATATTTATATTATATTTATTATATTTGTATGCCGCCCAACTCCCAAAGGACTCTATTCTGATCAATACTCTTGAAACTTGTCACCAGACTCAGAAGCATCTCAGGACTCTGTCTTTATTACCTCAAACAACCACACAAATTTAAAATAAACAAGAAATTACAACTTTAGATGTACTTCTTGGCAGGTCACGAGTGAATTGAAGACAATATCAGTTTATGTTCTCTAAATATGGCTGCTACAGCATCTCCAATCTACTGTCCGCAAGTTATATGAAAGATCCCTGAGTTCCATAAAAACAAGTGGAAGGTCGTGAGGATGTCTTCCATCTTACTATCCTTGGGCAAAGTAGTGATTAAAGAATGAGTTCATTGGTGGCCTATGATTTTATATACAGTTGTGGAGTAGCCTTTCTGCCAACTCAGCTTCACTGGAAATCATTCCAAGTGGTCGTCTACATGAGCACAAATCTGTTAATGTGAATATACAAACGGTCACTGAAATAGTCCTAGTTGCTGGTAAAAAAAACGCAAACTTCATATTTTTAAAATGCCTGCATCAGTGTTTTTCTTTGCATATATGTGAATTTCATGTACAATATACCTCATGCCAGTATGATGTATAAATATTGTTATAATCTTTAACAAGATTCCCTTTGGGGATGAGCATTGTTATGGAAAGCACAAGGAAGAAAAAAAAAATCAAAAGCCAAAGGAATTAAAGGAATGAGATAAGAAATTTATATGAATCTGTTTACACTAATACCATCAGCCATTTTTCCATTCCATTCTATTCTTTCAAAACGTCCTTGTTTCCACCATATCCTTGGACCACACATTGACTTTTGGGTGTTGTTTTGTTTTGTTTTGTTTTGTTTTGTTTTGTTTTTGAGATTTCTTCAACTTTTCCAGCCTGGTGAGCATCAACTTGTTTTCAGAGGTCCCCAGAAATCTCCTTTGTTTGAGCCATGACACACTTCCAGATGCCTATATTAAGAAGCTCAGACTTTGATAGTGAATACCCAGAATTTTCTTCTTTAAATAAAGCAGAACCTCCCACACTCACATCTGATTATCATGCCAATGTTTGAAACACCTGACCTGATTCTAATTTCCCCCTTGAAATGAACTGATAACCCTAGAGATTCATATACTTTTGCCACATACAAATATGTAGCTTTGGATAATTTTCCTCAATAAATAAATGAATATGCATAATATCTTTGACTTATTTATTTGAATTCTTTTAATCTAGTTTTTGGACATGACAGGAACATACTTTAAATTATATTTATGCAGAAATATTGAAAATTCAAAAGAGGTCACAAACCTTATATATCAAATTTATTGATATTATCATGTCCTTTCTCTAAATCGATTAATTGGTTGATTGATTATGTACCAGCAAGTCATTATCAACTCTTAGCAACCAGATGGGTAGTTTAGCAAGCATAAAATAAACTTTCTTTATCATGCAGCAGTCATATATTTCCCAGTAACCTTCTGAAGAGCAACCTCTTGCCTAGCAAAAAAGCAAACTGTATTTCCAAATCTTTGTTCATTGTCACATTGTCACTTCTGTCTTTTTAGATACAAATTCTTCTGTGCAACTTTGTAAACACAGTTAACAAACAATAACCTCCCCCCTTGTTGTTTTTGCAGAACTTTCCCTACTAACAGCATTTTTCTAATAGACAGTGATGTAGACTTTACACTTACAATAAACAAATCACACAGTCAGTTCAGAAGCAAACCAGATCTATATTTTAAGATTTCTCCAGTTACCCCATCATTGCCTGCAGCCTTATCATTTTTTCAACATTCTCGCAGCATTTTAACTTCTTAATCTTTTTGCCGTTTGGCGTTTAACATTTGTAGCAATTGTTTCAATTCCACTCTTCAAGATACAGTATAAGCACCATTCTTAGGCACGTCTCAAAAATACTCGTTCCAGGATTCACCCACTTAAATTTCATCCCACGCCATTACATTGCTTTTATTTTGATTCCATTCATTCTAGGAAAGGCTTCTTGTTTAGCCCTCTTCATCTATTCCAAAACAAATTTTAATTTCCACCAAAATTATTCTGAGTGTTCTCTGCCTCTTTTACTGTTCCTTGGCTTCTTTTATACTCTTTCCGGATTTTTTTTTCTTTGTATATACCGTACATTCAGTTTCTCTCATTCTCATTTCCCCCCCCCCCCAATCTTTCTCTTATGTGTGTTTTTTCTCATCCATGGCCTTTGTATTTCATCATTCGCCAAGCATCCTTTTTCATGCTTCCTATTAGTGTAACTCCACATTTTTTATCTAGCACTTTGGATAGATAGCTTATATTGCAAAGATCAGAAATAGACAGTATAACAGTAGATAGCGTAATAAATACCAAGTCAGGTGAAAATTAGTTAAAAGGATTCAAATAAAAATATTATTCAAGTAAACCAGAAGTGAATTATTTATGGATATTTGCAGCTGCAGTACAAAAGTTTGCAATGTTATGCTTAATAAAAATTTTCATACCTGATAAATGAAGATTAACATAAAATTCATCAAACTGGCCTGGAGCATGTGATAACAAAGGAAAAATAAAGCTTCTTCAAGTGTCACTATAAAAAGAGCAGTGTTACAATCTGTGAAGGATAGATTCAATTGTGCCAGCACCACAGGGGCAATTTTAACTAAATATAGGAACTTCCCATATAAAAGTGCTGAAAGGAAGATGTTATACCTTCCTCTGATGCAAATTCTTATTGAAATAAGGAGATAAGTAAAGTAATATAATTAGCCAATTTCCATCTAGGATGGTGGTTTCATTTTTCAATTGATTCTCTCTTTTTTTTTTGTATTCTTTTTTTCTTTTCTGTGCTCCCTGTTTTTCAAGATTCGCTCTTGATAATACCAAAAAATGTTTTCTTTCACATTTAGGATTTTTTCAATGCCCTAGTAACTTTCACTAATTCTCCTAATCTCATCAAAGCAAATTAATCGTATTGTTAGATGTACATATATACTGTATGTAGAAATAGGTTTATGCTTAAACCAAGTACCTGAAACAGACTGTTTTCTAAGCAGATTCTTGCCAATTACCATTCTTAGTCATTATTGAATCCCTGAATGGTTCAGTAACTTTTTTTCTGTTGAATTCCCATTGTGTAATTTACCTGGCAGAAATTTTTTCCCAGCCCTGCTGGCATTCATCCAGAATGTTGCACAATTCTGGCAGAGAATCATCTCCATGCTATTTCTGTCTGTTTCTGTTTATACCAGAGTGATGTGCCACTATCACCAACCTATTGATTCCTATATTCATACACACCCACAATAACGTAGATGACTTGAATTCATTCTTTCTGACTTACTTTAAACCCTTCCATTCAGTATTAACCAATTTCGTTGTATACATGATGTACAATGACAATAAAGGCTTTGATACTTTGATACTTAAAATTTCCAGCTTCACTTCTCTGCATGATGTATTCAACAACACTCCACATGATCAGACCACCATCATTCAGATCTGTTGCATTGTTCTCCTAACTTCACAGGAACACCACATATCTACTTTCTTTTTTCATTTCATCCAGTAATTCACCATTTACTTTGCTTACATTTCCAGTCAGAAATTTCAATAAGCTATAGTCATCACCTGAAGGGCTTTGAGCTTTAGCAATTATTAGCTTTCTCCAGAAACCTGAAGTCTACCTACCTGTCTCATGCCTATATGACTGTCATGTTTACTTATTTGTAAGCTTTTCTTTGGGGAGGAAAGATTGTCAAAGAGCAGTTTTTTCTCCTTCAACTAGGTCAAGGAGAGAAGCAACTTAGAACTAAGGAGAAATTTCCTGACAGTTAGAACTCAGTGGAACAGCTTGCCTCCAGAAGTTGTGAATGCTCCAACACTGGACGTTTTTAAGAAGATGTTGAATAACCATTTGTCTGAAGTGGTGTAGGGTTTCCTGCCTAAGCAGGGGGTTGGACTAGAAGACCTCCAAGGTCCCTTCCAACTCTGTTATTTCATTTCACATTTAGAGGTTTCCTTGATTCAGATAAGAATGCATATGTTGTGCTGGCCTTTTTTAAATCCCCTTCCCTTCCCCCTTTTCATAGTCATGTATACCTGCCTAGGACTTCCCCAAACACTTTTTCTGCTCTGCTATAACTAATCAGAAGCAACAGATGAACTAAAAGATTCTCTGTGCCCTTTCTCTGCTATCTTACACTGCCTGGATGATTATTATATCTAGCAGTGCAGAAAATGGGGGAATGAGCATAAGGGTATACAGAGATTTGCGAGGGTTGGATGCTATGAATTAGCGCATCAAAACACCTCCGCCCCTACCTCATACTGTATTCTTGTTATCAAAGAAACTGGCATAGACATTCAGGAAAAATCTGCTTGCACCATCGCTGTCTTAAGAGCAACATGAGCTTGTCAAGAATATCTTCCCATTTTTCTCCATGTGTCACTGCCAAGAACAAAATCGACTGCACCATGTGCCATAGTTAGCTACATCAACCTCACCCAGTCAATTATGTGCAGTTACAGCATGTGGCCTTCTTGAAAATTCAAGCAGACTCAATAAAGTCTTCTGTCAATGATTTCTCCATGAGAAAATTTAATAATAGAGGAATTTCCATCTGAATATTATTATAGCTTTTGGGAGCTTTCAGATGTTCCTGCTTATGTCTCTGGGTCAGTCATTACTGTCATGGCTCTAGGGCCCTGCTTTCTCCTCCCCCTCCCAAAAAAACCTCTGTTCCCAATTCTTTAACATTGCAGCATAAATAACCACACCACTTTACCTATTTTTCCCCCCACACATGACATGAGAATCCCTACTCTTGTGTGCCTGTGTAGATATGGCTAATATCTATACTTGTGGTCGTAAAGATATGCCTTCAACACCCCCACCACCACCACCACAAAGCATTAGGAACTATTTCATCCACCCCTTCTTCCCCTTCCTAATAAATACACACTTTCCCAAAAGACTAGCCTAGGCATAACTTTACACCTTTTTCAGATGGACCAATCTAAATAAGTAATTTTCAATAAATGTACTTTTCTGCAGAATAATACAAAATTTCTGTGGTCTCTTGTTGGGTAAAAAATTGGCTAAGATAAATAACAGGCAGAGAAGATTGGACCTAACACAAGAAGTCTATTTCTATGGCAGTGGATTCCTTTTAAAGACGGCATACATTTCTCATTCCTATACATTTACGTGTTCATCAAATGTTGCACATATATTCTACAGCCCTGGCAAAGTGTCTCTGACAGTTACATCTCTCCCATCCAAATCTCCCACTCAGATTTCCTGATGCCTCTTTGGTTCTGCCTTGCTCCAGTCCCCTCACAGCAACTCTTGCAAATGCATTTTCCTGGAATCTTAAACCCTTCACACATGCACTCTTTATTGCTTTTATAAATACATCTGTTTGGAAAAATAGTGCCTGAATTGCTAAGGCTGTACAATTGCCATGTGGAATTGAACTGAAGCCACATTGATCTTGCTAGCTCACTCCAGGCACTTGCCCTTATTGCCTGCATTGGGGGCGGGGGGGGGGCAAGAAGAAAGGAGAACACACACTGGCCTTTAGAGGAAATAATGCAAGAATACTGTAGCAGTAAGGAAGGGGAAGGAAGCAAAGTCATTTCCTTTTTTCTGATAGATCAGTTGAGAAATATCATTGTCTTCTTCACCAGCTCTGGGCTACATGTGACTCTAAAGTCTCATTTCTGTGGCCCTCAAACCCACCCACCCCGAACCTAAATTGTTGAAAACTGACAGCAGAGATGCCCACTCTTTTGAAGTGGGGAAATACAATACACGGAAAGGGTGTCACTAGCTCTAAAATAGGCACATGTCAATTTAAAACAAAAAAACCCTCCAAACTTCCTCCAAATCCAGCTTCATCTGTATGTCTGATGCTGTCTCATCCACTTTGTGACCCTTGACCTATGTGACCCAAATATTACCTGCTGCACAAAAGGAAGGAGGCTATAAGAGGGTATAAGAGGATCGGCATAATGTTGTTAAGTGTTGCAGTTGAAATCTCCTTAACGTAGTAGATGATCAAGGATCATCTAATTAAGCTGAACAGTAAAAGATCCAGATTAGATTTAAAAAAAAAATGCCCTATGCAGATCTTCTAGTGAATCAATGAAATTCAAGACTACAAGATGTGATGACGATTAACTTGGACTGCCTTGAAAGGGACTTGAAGAAATGCATATACAGTAGGTGAAGCAATCGATGGCCACTTATGATGGCTATGTATTAATTCTAGTCTCTGAGACTGAAAGCCTATCAATATCAGTTTGCAGTGAATAGAAGTAAAAGGCCTCCTTGGAGTATTCTGGGAAGACATCTTGACTGCTCAGAGGCATCCAGACTGGCCTTCAAGGGGAGGTCAAGGAAGAAACCAGCACTGTGCCAAAGTGATGCAAATGTTGCCCCTTTTCCATGTATGTTGGGAATTGCACGCATGTATGAAGGAGGTAGAGTTTGTGATGTGCCAGGACAAAGCTGCTCTCCTTTTAGTGAAAGTCCTGGGTGCTAAAAAATTTGAAATACATATGGATTTGAACACCTATCTTTAAAAAAAAACCAACCAACCCTAATATGAATGCAAAGAAAATCTCCAGAACATGAGGCAGGCATAATGGTTGTGTAACTGGACCTGCCTAGACCCTAGAGTAGCAAACCTGAATTCTTATTCTTTGCCACATTGCCAAGCTCTTTCCTCCGATTTGTATAATTACACACACTACATGAACATGGTCACAGGCATCTGTGTACCTGATGGACACTGCCTAGGCTTCTGACCTGCTAAATAACCACTCACAAGACTTGGTGGGCAGACATAATCAGAAAAGATTTTTGTTCCATGGCCTAAGGATAAATACGATCACTTGAGGAAGGTCTCTATATCAAACTGCTGCCTAACCAAAAGTGTGGACAGTCAAAAGGCTGGCAGCACTAGAACATGAATGGATGAGGCGGCAGCCGCCATGTCCCACCTCTCGTGACATTTATTCCCGCCTCAGATTCATCAGCAGGATATTCTTTCACAGCCGAAAGGGTTAATGGGGTGGATGGTAGGTGAGAGACAGACATCCATTTCTGAATTAAGTCTGTTCTGCTTTACTCTTGCCTGCCACACTAGCAGTAAGGCCTTAGCTGCCTCTGTCCCTTTAAGTCTAAGCACGCCCAATCTCTCTCTCTCTCTCTCTCTCTCTCTCTCTCTCTCTCTCTCTCTCTCTCTCTCTCTCTCTCTCTCTCTCTCTCTCTCTCTCTCTCTCTCTCTCTCTCTCTCTCTCTCTCTCTCTCTCTCTCTCTGTGTGTGTGTGTACACACACACCTTTTTGTCTTTTTCCCCTTTTATAAAAGAATCAAGGTATTGAGCGGCACTGGGGGTGCTCACAGCTGCTGTTGCTGTGGCAACCAGTCTTCCTAACCTGTAATTGGTACAGAAAAGCAACCTGGTTTAAAGTTATTACAATGAAGGCAGACCGGGTTTTTAGCCGATTAGAAGCCTCCCCAGGTGCTGGTATAAATAGAAATGGAGAGACGTAGCATAGGGACGACTCTATGCTAGGCAGGGGGTGCTCTTCTGTTCCTCCTCCTCCTTGTCGTTGGTCTCCTCCTCCTCCTCCTCTTCAGTCATTCTTTGCTTGGTCTGGCCCTTGATAACGGGACAAAGCTCAGAGGCCTTTATAACACAGAGCTGTTTCACGCATCCTCTCTAGGAGAGCCTGTATTGCAGAGCAGGAGTGCTGGGCTTTCTGAAGTTCAGATGCATTTGGCAAGAGAAAAAAGACATGCATTCAAAAAGGTACACAAAGGAGATTTCTGCATAATTTTGTTTCTATTTTAAAAGTTGGATTATCGGTCAAAGCTGGCCTCTCTGGAACACGGGAAGGGTGATCCAGAAATGTGGGAATCCATTCTGTGAATTGCTCTGGGCTTCAAGGCCTGGTGCTCACTCCTATTCATAGAATCTCAAAGGCAAAACTTCCCTGGGAAGCCCTCTAGGCCAGGGGTCTTCAACCTTGACAACTTTACGACTTGTGGACTTCAACTCCCAGAATTCCTCAGCCAGCATGCACTGGCTGAGGAATTCTGGAAGATGAAGTCCACAAGTCGTAAAGTTGTCAAGGTTGGAGACCCCTGCTCTAGGCCAGCCTCCCCCTCTACTTAAGTAGGATGTCCATTAGTTTAGTCCCTCCCCACAAGGTGGCTATCCAAATTCTTAAAAAGCACCAAGAAAAGAGAATCGGTGATAGTCTATTCCACAAGCAAGCAACCCAACCCAACCATGCAGAAGCTACCCTTAATATTTTGTTTAAACTGCTTTTTTGTGAACTTTTAACATTTCTTCAGACATTTTCTGGACATTTTCCTCAAGCAGTTTTTCAACACAAGCCGGATACAATTCTGTGTAATTTCATAGACTACAGATAGTCCTCAACTTACAACCACAATTGAGCTCAAAATTTATGTTGTTAAGTGAGAAATTTGTTTTGCCCTATTTTACGATTTATTTATTTTTTGGCCACATTTGTTAAGCGAATCACTGCAGTCGATAAATTAGGGACATAGTTCTTAAGTGAATCTGGTTTCCCCATTGACTCTGCTTGTCAGAAGGTCGCAAAAGGGGATCACATGACTCCAGGACACGGCAACCGTCATAAATGTGAGTCAGTTGTCAAGCATCCAAATGTAAACCACGTGACCATGGGGGTGCTGCAACGGTCATAAGTGTGAAAATGGTTATACGTCACTTTTTTCAGTGCTGTTGTAACTTCGAACGGTCACTAAACAAATAGTTGTAAGTTAAGGACTACCTGTACGTTTCTTCATAGGCTTAATGGTCACATATTCTGAATCTAGCTCATGTACTGATGTTCAGCTTCCATTACAGGTAATCCTTGACTTGTAACTATTAATTTAGCAACCATTGAAAGTTTCAGTGGCACTGAAAAAAGTGACTTAACCACTGGCCCTCGCACTCAAAGCTGTCACATTATCCCCACAGTCATGTGATCAAAATTCGGGCACTTGGCCACCAGTGATGGTTCCGGTGTCCCAGCATCGTGTTATCACCATTCGCGATCTTCCCAGATGGCTTACGACAAAGTCAATGGGGGAAGCCTGATTCACTGAACAACTTCAGTGATCTGCCTAACAACTGTGGCAAAAAAAGGTCATAAAATTGGGTGTGACTCACTGAACAACCACCTTGCTTAGCAATGAAAATCCGGGTCCCTATTGCGGTCCTAAGTTGAGGACTACTTGTAGTCTTACGGTTAGTCAGCATACAAGTGACTGGAACCTAGAGGGCAGGAGATTATCCCCGTCTGTGAAGCCCATTTCTCATCGGCAAAGCATTTTCAGAAATGCAGCTATGACATTTGATGCAGCAAAAACAAGAATCTTGCGAGACACGAAAGAGGAATGCATGCCTTATTATAAACTAATGGACTACAGGTAGTCCTCGAGTGACGATCACAATTGAGCCCAAAAATTTATGTTGTTATGTGAAACATTTGTTAAGTGAGTTTTGCCCCATTTTACCACAGTTGCTAAGTGAATCACCACAGTTGATAAGTTAGTAACCCAGTTGTTAAGTGAATCTGGCTTCCCCATTGACTTTGCTTGTCAGAAAGTTGCAAAAGGGGATCACATGACCTTGGGACATTGCAACGGTCGTAAGTATGAACCAGTTGCCAAGCGTCTGAATTTTGATCACATGACCATGGGGATGCTACAAAGGTTGTAACTGTGAAAAACGGTCGTAAGTCCCTTTTTTCAGTGCCGTCATAATTTTGAATGGTCACTAAATGAACTGTTGTAAGTCAAGGACTACCTGTGGAATCCACTTCTTCTGATACATGATATTTTATGTGGGTTTGTGTGTACACATATATGTAGGCAGAAAGGAAACAAACTAACAGCCAGAGTTAATAGGAATGAAATACAAAAAGTACAAAGAAGGGCAATTAATGTACATGTAAGCAAAATTAGCGCAGTGATTCCTTACAACACCAATAATTGGTCATAATATAATCATTTTAGCATTGTTGTGTAAACTGACCACTAGATCAATAGGAGAACGTCCAAAGGATGCCCTGTCAGTGACATAAGAACCTAACTGTAGAGACTTGCCCTTCCTTATCCCTGTGGAAATTTTGATAACCTGAACTCTCTCAGGCTAGAATGAGAGAAGAAGAAGATCAACGGGCATCTATGGCCTTGCCGGAAGAAGCTTACTTTTCTTGACAGGATCAAAGCCTTTCCAGACTTCAGACTTTGTTACACCAACTCTAGAGCTGTCATAATTCATTTTCATTCCATCACAAGCAATGAGAAGGATTTCTTTTAAGTAAGCAGGGAGAGGAATAACAACAAAAATACCGCCTTTCCTTCACATCCATCTGGAGAGTAGGAACAGGATTCCTCTCACTGCAGAATCCTAACTGCACCATCAATACCTTCACCCTGCCTGTGGGACAGGATGGAAAAACTGTTTTTATTCAGAAGCATTTAAAAGAGAAATCAATCATGAGCTGGTGTAACGCAGTGGATTCACGTTAAAGTATCATTCCACCGCCCCTTCGTTTAAGATGGCTAACAGTAGAATATTCTGGTGCCAGGAAAAGTTCTCTTCCTGCTTCTTTCTCCGACTTGGGAATTTCCCAGTAGCTGTCGACATAAATGGGATATTCGGAGAACTGAAGGGCAGGTTTTCACTTTTTGCTCGATCACTATCAATGCAAGTTACTCACTACTTTCTGAATGTAGGAATGGACTTCCTCTCCAGCCCAATGCAGCCACATCCATGTTTCCAGCTTGGGTTCAGAGCAGCTGTTTTCTGACTCAAGCTGTCTTAAACCTTCAAGCGGATGCTCTTGACTGCCTTCTAGTAGCAGCCCAGTTCCAATTGGATGCAGTGCCTATCACACCACTCCCCTCCAGCAACTAATCATTGAATTGGGCAGCCACTCTGGCCTGGGTTGCCAGGCTGTACATGTCCTCTGCTGGCTGACAGCTGCTTTTTTAAAAAAATGATGATGATGATGATGATGATGATGATGATGATGATGATGATGATAGTTCTGATGTGAACCATCCCCAATTCTAGAAGCTGATGCTCCATTCAGTCTTTCCATCTCCACGTGGCACCCTTTGCATTTCTGCCCAGCCTCAGTGTGACCTGTTCCCCATGTTTTCCACCCCCTGCCTCAGTTCTGCAAAAAATTCCCTTCCTCCTCCTTTATTTTTTTTAAAACATACAGTATTTTATATTGCAGTGATAGGAACATTGCTGCTTTGTTTCTGTGGAGCTGAACTATCTATCCGTTCTTTGCTACAAACTTTCTCCCAGACTCACAGAACAGGAATGAAAGAACAACCTGTTCCGTTGTTTTATGCTCTGGCATCAGAGCAACAATGAGGGAAGAAAGGAGAAAGAGAAGATTTGTGTCAGGGTGAAAGGGGATAATCTGAGAAGGGGCTGGGTGCCCATACATGCTGATATCTGGGAAAGGAAAAAAGAGGCACAGGGACTGATACGCGAAGACAACAATTCCTAAAAGGAAAAGGCAAGTTCACACAGGAGCCAGCCAGCAAGTCTTCTGTCCCCTACATGGGTGGGAAGAGCTAGAAGAAGCAAGGGAGGGAAAGGCCAATCAGGCCTTGTGGTGGCCACTCTCGACTAAGCACCAGCGTGGCCTTGTCGCCAACCCACTGCAATCCAGGCTGGCATTTCTGAAGTTGGCATAAAAACTTGACTTATTGAGAGCTGCATAGGAGAGAAAGCTGTGACGAGGAACTGCCCAGTTTCCTCTGAAGTGCACCCAGGATAGACAAAGTAGCTCTACTGATTTTGGCATCTTGCCAGATTGAAGGTCAGATTTATTTTACCCAGGATTATCCAGTGTGTCCTGTGCAGCACCCGGACTGCACTTCTGCCACAGGAATTGCATTTACCCTTTTGGAAGATGAGCAGCAAATAAGTTCTCGATGTGGTCCTGAGCTTGACATTTATTTATGTATTCAATTTATATAGCTGCCCATCTCACTTTTACACGACTCTGGGCAACTTACAATGAAATAAATAAAATACACAATATAAAAAAATAAGAATAAAACACGGAACAGCCAGGCATGATAATGCTATTTACATAATCCGTATGGAGACAGGTTAGTATGTAGGTTTGCTGAAAGGCGTTTTATGTCTTTATCATGTAGTTTGTTGAACTCAATAAGCTTTAATATCAAATGAATGGATATAAAATTGCAGTCCAAGTTCTGAACATCCTAAAGGGTCATAATACACAAGATTGCATGATACAACTTGATGGCAGAACAGATAAGCTGTGCTCAAGTGGAAGAAGGAACAGATAAGCATCTGCAACTATCAGTAGGTTTGTGATATACAGGAGCGTTTACATGTTCATTGTTTAATTCCATAGCAATCCATAGCAATTACTTGTCATGCATTCTAGATCTGATGGCAGAGAAATTATAAAATCCAGTGATCCAAATGTTATTTTGGAGGAGGAAGCTCACTTCCATTCTTCTTCAGAATATGTCCCTATTCCTTTTGAGTGTTTTTAAAATCCTGGCCATGTCTCCACATCAGCGTTTGTGTGGTTCACTAACTATGTACTGTACTGATTCTACTCCCTTATTTCAAACACTCATTTTTGGTATGCCTTGATTATGTTGTAGAACAGGAGTGGCCACTAGAGGGCAATGTGCTGCAGGGAGTAGAATAGGTATAAGGACTGTCTTAGAGACCTATGAAACCAGCCTGCACAGTTGTTGATTAGAAATAGCCATCCTACAAATCCCCATCGCCAAAAGCAAGTATAAAGCAGCACGTGATGTGATATGAATGGCTACTGTGACTGGAATTCTTGAAAACTACTACCAGCCACAGTTGACAATATTAGATTAATGTACAATTAGTATAAGGCCATTTCTTATTTTTCTAACTGTATCCCAGCATGTTCCGCATTTGACAGCAGATTCATCTCATATATCTTCGCAGAAAGGCAATATTTCCTTGAATGAAAAGCTGACAGTTACATGCCTGTAGTTTGATTATCAATTGCAGGTAGTAGTAGTTTCCTATCATTATTTATCTGCTTTTAAGAAAAGCGAATCAGATCTGAATTATGTTTGGAATGATTTGAGTTAATTCTTAATAGAACTCATATCACTTCACAGACGAGGGTGATTCTGGCTTTTCTGTACCTACTTAGAAAGATCATCATCAATCCTAGCTTTAATGGAAATCCATTATAGGCGAATCTTCTATAGAGAGATGGATTATTGGTCCTTTTGTTCTTTGCAAAAGAGAGATACAGCAAAAAGGGAGGGTGCGGATAGGAACCTGGGATTCCGCTTCAAGCAGAAAGGACACAGCGTGAAATAAAGCTTGAAAGCAGGGTCTGATGCTTGGACCCCCTAATCCAGAATCTCGTTCCAAAAGTCGCCAGGCATTCTGGGGATACTGATCAATTTAGGAAAGGCTGAATGACTTGATTGGTACCTAGGCTTTTTAACGTAACTGAATGATCTGTATCAGTCTGAGAGCCAACAGAGTTTATTTGTATTCTGTTCTTGGAGGAAGGAAGAACCATTGTCCTGGCGTCCAAGAATGTTACCTTTGTTTTGTCATTCGTAGTGGTAGAGCAGTAAATACTGATATGCAGATACTTATTATGACTGATTGCACAGCCATAAATCTCAAGAAGACTCCATAGTTAAATCCCCACGATCTATTATTTATAACCAAACATTATTTATTATAAAAGACATGGGAATCAAAAATAAATAAGACAAACCATTTCCGCACAGACCATGATTGTAATTTTGAACATAGTTAACTCAGAGGAATTCCACCAAAAACATACTGAGACTTACATTTATAGAAAATAGAATAATAGGGTTGGAAGGGATGTTGGAGATTTTCTAGCCTAACCCCCTGCTCAAGCAGGAAACCCTATACCATTCTGGCCAAATGGCTGTCCAATCTCTTCTTGAAAACCTCCAGTGATGGAGCACCCAGAGTTTCTGGAGGCAAGCCACTGATTAATTGCTCTCACTGTCAGGAAGTTTCTCTTTAGTTCTGGGTTGGAAGGAACTTCTACCCATTACCTCTTGTCCTGATCTCAGATGCTTTGGAGAATAGGTCGACCCTCTCTGTGACAGCCCCTCAAGTACTAGAAGACTGCTATCATGTCACCCCTACAGTCCTTCTCTTTGTTGGAATGGAATGGAATGGAATTCTTTATTGGCCAAGTGTGATTGGACACACAAGGAATTTGTCTTTGGTGCATATGCTCTCAGTGTACATAAAAGGACAAGATACATTCGTCAAGAATCATAAGGTACAACCCTTAATGATGGTACAAATAAGCAATCAGGAAACAATCAGTATCAATATAAATCGTAAGGATACAAGCAACAAGTTACAGTCCTGCAGTCATAAATGGGAGGAGATGGGTGATGGGAACAATGAGAAGACTGATGAGACATACCTAGTTCCCTCAATTTTTTGTTTTATGATTTACCCTCCAGACCCCCTTATCTTTGTTACTTTTCTCTGAACTCTTTCTAGAGTCTCAACATCTTTTTTTGATCAGCTTTTGAACCAGCTTGAGCTTTTCCAAAATTAAATGTCTTCAACCAGTTGCATCTTGCAAAGAAATGTTATGTTAACTGCTAAAGATGGAAGTTGGGAGGAGATCTTCCACTTATTTTCCTTATTCCCCCCCCCCCCCGCCCAAGCCTATCTGTCATAGCCAATGGTAAAATTTGAAAGCCTCATTATCACCTCACTTCCTTGCCTGAGCAAGAAGATTAATTAGCCTAGAGCTCTAACAGATGGTACCATCACTCTGGCTTTGAAAAAGTGTTAAAATCATCTCCTACTACATTCCACCCGCTCTTTTCGCTACCAAAAATATTACTGGATGCATTTTCAGTTAAAGGCTTTTAGGAAAACTGACTTGAGAGAATAAAGGACACATTCACATCACCCTCTGCTGAGAATTTGCCCACACTGAAGCCGGCTTGTGAAAGTATCCCATCCTCTGAATAGTTCATAAATTAGCAGAAGCTGCTCTTTTTCTTTTTCTTTTTCTTTTCATCCAAAATAGGGAGTTGATTCAAACCACACAAACCTGAGGCTACTTTGGCTCAGGTCAATCAATCAGTGGCATCTTCACTGTATAGCCTGGATGAGAAAGGAGAGACGGAGTTTATCTAGCCAGCAAAAGATACAAAACTGGAAAGGCTACAGATATGCGGGTGGATTCACACAGAATGAATGCTCTTGATGAAGTGGAGAACGGAGCTGAAATCAACCAAATAAAACTTAACCACAATAGTTGTAGTGTGTGTGTGAAAACCTAAATGTACAGATACAAGGTGGATAAACAGTGAAAGAGGACAGGGGAATGGTAGATGCAGGGACAAGGCACAGATATTACATTTTTGGGGAAAATACCTAAGGAAGGCATGGTAAAAGAAAACATTTTTACTCCAGAATGCTCAGGAGACAATTACATTTATTAGTCCTCTTGTAGCAGGGAATGCAGACAAACATGGAATAGCTCAGAGGCAACTCAGTTCTCTACTGAGTAAGTGCTGGATTCCTTGCCTTCACGCTCAGTCCGAAATGAGTACTGTACCTTTTATGAAAGAAAGGTTTGATTTAGAATAGAAAAGACTTGCCTGACCTGATGCAGGAAGAGAAAAGCATGTGTGGACTGCTCAGGCTTCCCAGAAGAATTGTCCGTTAGCCTGGCAGGATTCGTTCTGCTGGAGCTGGCCAAGCTTGAACTTTGTGCTTTCCGCATAGGCAGCTTTCTCCGATAGAGCTCCTGTGAATTGTCAAGAGTACCAGAAATGGGCTGTCACATCCAATGGCTCCCCAGGTGCATACTGAGGGCAGGATTGGTGCTTCCTTGACCCTTGCTGGCTATTTACAGTACATGTCTAACAGTGGTGGGTTTCAGGTTTTTTTTACTACCGGTTCTGTGAGTGTGGCTTGGTGGGCGTGGCTTGGTGGGCGTGTCATGTGACTGGGTGGGTGTGGCCAACTTTTTAAAAACCTTTTTTAGCATTTTTTAACTACCGGTTCGAACCGGTAGTTAAAAAACTCTTTAAAAAAGTTTTTAAAAAGTTCCGACGATCAGCTGTGACAATCAGCTGTGCCCGCGATCATCAGAACCTTTTTTTAAAAACTTTTTAAAGCATTTTTTTACTACCTATTCGCCAGAACCGGTAGTAAAAAATGCTTTAAAAAAGTAAAAAAAAGGCTCCGAT
>QLTV01003773.1:128688-170663 GCA_003457575.1 Thermophis baileyi
CCAAATCCCCATTTCCTCACGATCAGCTGGGACTCGGGAGGCAGAGAATAGATGGGGGCGGGGCCAGTCAGAGGTGGTATTTACCGGTTCTCCGAACTACTCAAAATTTCCGCTACCGGTTCTCCGAACTCCTCAAAATTTCCGCTACCGGTTCTCCGAACTACTCAAAATTTTCGCTACCGGTTCTCCAGAACTGGTCAGAACCTGCTGAAACCCACCTCTAAGGCAAGTCCATCTTGACCTCGCCTACTCTATACCTTGAAGCTCAAGCCTGCTTCTTTGCATGCTTCTCCAGAAACCTTGAGTGTCCCATCAGTCTTGGGTATTTTTTTGTTTTTTTTTTACTGTCATGCATAGCTCTGGCTCATCCATTCTCCTTGAGTGTCTTTTTCCTGTCCCTTCTTCCTTGTGGTTTTGGATTGACAAATCTTTGCTGTGATTCCAACCCTCTCAAGAGCTTCCATGCTTGCTGATGCTGAGTCCACTGTCTCCTAGTAACCCTAAATCACTCCAGGTAGGTGCCCCTTGGCTCTAGCCGCTGTTTTAAAGTGGTGAGTTGAGGCACTCCACCAGTTATTCTTGCACTCAACTAAGTTTTGCATATGGGAGAAGCCAGGGAAATTGAGATCCCATACACCAGGGGCATCAAACTCGCAGCCCACGGGCCGGATGCGTCACGTGCTGGCCACGCCCACCCCTGGTTTAGCGAAGGGGGGAAGTTGCAATACGTCACATGACGACAACGTGTCATCGCAAGTTTGACACCCCTGCCATACACAGTAACAGTAGCTCAGATGCTAAGCTTTTTGGAAAGCAGTTTGAGCATCAAAAGGAATTCACAGTGATGGCTGTGGCAGTGCTCTGTTACCCATGGGTAACTTAATTATAATTGTATGGAATTAATTAGATTTTCTGGGTTTGCACAACATGCTGAACCATAAACTGACCACATGGACTGGGTTGGCGTTAAGCTAAAATGTAGTTGGCTATGTTTGTAGCTTAGTCGCTTGTGCGAACACAATCACTGGACATAAGCACTGGAACATAAACAAAGGGATAGAGAGAGGGGGGGATTCACATGGTCATGAACAATAATCTGTTCAGTCCATTGAAAGACCACAGTGACCCTTGTCTAAGGCCTTCATTTTTGCAACCCACTAATGCATATGGGGCTTCCAGTCCTCTTGCTTGATGCTAAAGAGGGTGCCCCTGTTCATCCTGGATCAGTTTCTGGCAATGGGAATGTGTGTTTATTCTTCCTTCCCCAGACCAGGTGGGGCAGCCCCATGTTTTGTCTCAATGCAAGAAGGTTCAAGGACAGGAAGGGAGTCGGTAGGGACACCGGTTGTTTACCTTTCACCAGCAGGCGGCCGAGGAGCATGCTTGCTTTTCAACCAGGGACTTTTCTTAATAGCCGAAGCCGGAAGCATTGACTGTTTCCTTGGCTTCCTCCCAAGCTTTTCAGAGACAGGTGTGAATGAGTTTCCAAGCACCCCTGAAGGAACAAGCAGATAAAAAGAGCCGGAGAGGAGAAAGGCATGCTTCTGTGTGCAAAAGTGAGAAGAAAAGGTCCAAGCGGGCAGTCCCAGAGGGAGGGAGGGAAGGAGGGAGGGGGGACTGGGATCCAGGAGTTGCTATATACCCTGCACTGATCTGCACATCCTTGTAGAAGAGCTGCCATTCAGCTACATTCTTTTGTAGGATATATTTTTTTAAAAAAAGATATCCTTCAATAAAAGCTGGACCCCTACTGACTTCAGAGGCACAACCATACAATTTACTGGGCAAAAGTACCATGTGGATTGCTCCTGCCTTTTTCCAATCTTTTTCCACTTCCTAATCTAGCCTCAATGCCCCCAGCCCCCAATTCCTAGATAGTTTCCATCCATTCCCATCCAGTACTAGTCTGGCTGTGTTTTGTTTCCAAGATTCATGCTGCCACCCAAAAAGTGCCAGGGTGTTGGAAGCTGAAAGTCACCGTGTTCCCCCTCATGACCCCCATTTTCTGGAATTTTTTTTTCTGATCCTCAACACTTAACTATGGACCTTGTTGGGTTCAGGATTGTTTTAACTTGTTTGGTTGGGTGGAGCTTCCTTGGTCCTCAGATTTCTCTCAGATTCTTCTCATCTATTTCTCTCTGTGTTGGAGAGTTTTGACTTCATTTCTATTGGCATTTCCTTTCGTTTTCACTTTCTTCAGTACTAGGAAAAGAGACGTTCCATTTCAGAGTTTTCTTCATTACTGATTTATAACATCACTGGAGTGACCTGGCGACCCCTATTTTTCTCCATGATCCCAGGATACCAGCCTTGTCTTGTACCCAGGCCATGATTTATAACTTTTCCTGCTGTTTTTTTCCCCGTATCTCCAAACATGCAATCTTTCCTTCTTAAGCTGTCATGGTACCACCACAGGGCCAGTGTGAGTAAACTGCTACTACTTCTGCCCAAATTTCTAGGGGTGCATTCATATGGCCAGGCTTGGACTGTAATTCCCAAGCAGGATGACATTGACATGACAGATGGTTAGATATCTAAAGAAAGAGTCTAGCATAGATATGCCACTCATCATTAATCAATCAGCCTGCATGCTGAAAATATTCATCTCTCCACCCATGCAGACAACACCCTGGATGAAGTGGGCTGACACGGTTGAGCCAGTCCCCTACTCCCACAGGGCAATACATATTCCAATCCCAAGGAGTGGAAGTTCAGAGATGCCAGGTCCTCTGTGGTAGTCTCAAAGCTGCAGCAAAGTCACTTCCTGTCCTGTTGGGAGGGAGGGAGGGAGGGAGGGAGGGAGGGAGGAAGGAAGGAAAGAAGGAAGGAAGGAAGGAAGGAAGGAAGGAAGGAAGGAAGGAAGGAGGGAGGGAAGGAGGGAAGGAAGGAGGGAAGGAAGGAAGGAAGGAAGGAAGGAAGGAAGGTTAGACTCAGTGAATCACAATAAGTACCATTGTGGAGATATTAGGAGAAATCACATTTGTGCATGACTACTCTAGGACTTTGACCTTGTCCACATTCTCCTTGTCCCAACACAGAGATGCCCTACAATGTATTAAAGGCAAGGGCATGCACCTCTTCAACCAGCGCCTTCAAAGCAGCAATTTCTTCATTGCTGCCTTTTCCTATAGGCCACCTGAGGCTTCAATCTCCTCTCTGGCCCCTCACCATCCATTTCAGGACATTCACCTTACAGTCGGAGGGTCTTTTCTCAACCCAGCTAAGCTGTCCCACTTCCCTTTCCACCCCATAGGTGGCAGGAACAACAAAGGGAGAGATGGAGGGGTATTGGGAATGACAGTACTCCTGGTCCAAAAAAAAAGCCCCACTTCCTTCCATGGAAGGTCCATATTACCCCAGGGTTGCAGCCTGAGTAGCTGTTTACTTTGCAGCACAACATCTGCCATATCTCAGATGATAACAGTGCCAAGACCACAGCTGGATGTTCTTCACATGAGTCCAAAGATCTTCTGGTAGATCACTAGCATGTCTATCTTGCAGCTGAGACAACTAACTTCTATGGGTCTGGGCAAATGCACCTGTACTCTAACCCCATAGAGAAGTTATTTATGAATGCATAACGGGCCTGCTGGGGGGGGGGGAAACCCCAACCGTGCCACCTTGTGTCTGCAGCCAACAGCACCACGGTGAAGCTGCATTCGACTTCATCACATGGGTGCAACTCTTAAAACCCTATGGGTGGGGAAGTAGAGAAAATTGGTTCTTCAACTGCTACTTCAGGAGGGGAGAGATAGGACTTTTGGTGCCAAGGGATCGAACACCCCGACGGGCCATTTTCTTTTCTTCTTTCCCTCCCTTTTTCCTTCAGCAGGAGAGTAGCGTAAGAGTAGTGCCTCAGGATGTTTTAGTGCTGCTTTGCAGAGGAGCACTTTTCCTCTGTGCAGGCAGCAGGGTTAAATATCCCCTGCCCACAATCCTTCTGGTTCCTGCTCACAGTTGACTGAGAAAGATTTGTTTAGCCCCAAATAATGTTTTGGAGCTAAACAAAAAAACAAAAAACAAAAAACAAAACCCTCACTAACTTCAGTGCCCATGAAATGTTGGTGTTTGCATGACATGCTCTTCCCTTCACCAAACACAGCCATCTGATTTGTCAGTTGCAAAACATTTAGGGTGGCACTGAAAGTCAAGACAAAGAAGCATGAAGCCACCTCAAGGGCCTGGTTTTCTGCTGTGGAAAGTTTCTCAGATCAGACCCTGAAAGCCAGCATTCCTTTCATTTGATCTGCTAGAATCGGATTGGCAAAGTAGCTCAGTCCTGGATGCAAAAAGTACAGTAAACAAGGACTATAATGCAAAATGGCAAACTTATATCATATAGTGAGTTGTCCTGGCCTTTCCAATTATTTTCCCATTCCAGGGGTTTAGGATTGGATGTTTTGCTTTGTTTTAAGGATTTTGCTGCTGCTTTTATCATTTTCAACCCCCAAAAGGTGGGAACTAGGGGCAGTGATTTTGGGTTATGACGCTGATGAATTTTGGGGAGGGCTCTGCAGACTAACAAATCACGTGGCCCATCCTTGCATTAACGCTATGCATCAATCTCTTGGCTTTGTGCCATTCTGAATCCTTCCAAGAACAGAAGCATTATTCCACCTTGCCCTTCTCTCACCATCTGCCAGAATGTTAAGTTCACACTTGTATCCTCCAGCAGCAGCCCAAATAAGCTCGGGAACAAACATGTTAGTACTTTGTGAGAAACTCTGTACTAAGGAGCCAGTTTCTTCCTTGTGAGCAGATCTATGGGTGAGCTTGCTGGGTGAAGTGGCAGGCTGGAGTCCTTCTCAACCCAAATGACGAAACATACGTTCATATGTTTTTGTGCATGATGTTAGAATGCATAAAGAAAAAAAACGGGCCTTGCATTGCAATGTCACGTGGCTCATTTTGGCATTACTGTGGTTAGGAATGGACAACTATTCATATCAAGTACAGGCAGTCCTCAACTTATGGCAACAATGGAGCCCGTAATTTCCATTGCTCAGCAAGGCAGTTGTTAAGTGAGTTTTGCTCCATTTTGTGACCTTTTTGCCACAGTTGTTAAGCGAATCATTCAATCGATCATGAAGTGAACCTGGCTTCCTCCCCATTGACTTTGGTTGTGGAAGCTGGCTGGGGAGATGACAAATGGTGATCACGTGACCTTGGGACAGTGCAACTGTGGTAAATACATACAAGTTGCCAAGGTCCCAAATTCTGATTCCCTTGACCCCAGGAATGTTGCAACAGTCATGTGAAAAAGGATCGTAAGTCACTTTTTTCAGTGCCACTGTAACTTTCAATAGTCACTAAACGAATGGTTGTAAGTTGAAGGCTACCTGTAATTGGAGAAGGGTGGCAGCCTATAGGACTCTTCTTAGGAGCAGTATTGAATACCATACTTCATGAACAGACCTTCAAGGAGGGGAAATAATTTAGTCTCAGAGGAGCAGGTTAGAGGTTATTTGGATGTACACAATCAGTATAATCCAGTGTGCATGGATTGGGTGTGTTACTAGGTTTGTGATTCAAAGATAATTCAATCTTTCCAGAACTGGAGCCTTACAATGTTCTTATATAGCTAATAAAACACATTTAGATATCACCAGGTGAGAGAAAGCTATTGTGATCCATTGGAGCAAAATTATAAGCAACTTGCATTCCATGGACTTCATGGAGTTCTAGCTCTCCTCCCCCCCCCCTTTCTGGCCAAAAAAAGGATGCTACCAAAATTTCCACTATTTTAAAATAAGTAAAAAGGTTTAATATTCCAATTTTACTTGAAGAACAAATCCAAACACTGAAAAGCAGAGCCAAACATTCTATCCTGCCATCTCCCAGTATTGTCTCTGCAACATCATGACATCTTTGGCTCTCAGTCAGAAGAAGCTGTCCCATTTATTTAGCAGAATTATTTGGGATGGCTAGGCTTTTGAGCCTTTCTTCAAACGTGCATGCAGGTTTTCTGTTAACAAAGAAAGGCGTCTTCTCCACCTTAGAATGTAGAAGATAACGTTGGATAAACTGGATGCTCTATATGGAAGTTTCAGTCTAAGTTAAGAAACAACAGCAAAACTATAAACCTTACAAGGTTTTTTTTTTCCCCTTTAGTTTGTATTTGGCATCTGAGTGGTGCCAAACCTGTCTGAGTTGTGTGTAAACTTCCCCCACCCCCACATCTTCAAGCCACGCATTGCTGATGAGGAAATTAGTTCTTTGATCCAACCATAGCTGTATGCCTGGGAACTAAGGTGGTGTAAATCAAATGTTCATAAGATGTTTAATTTGCATGAATTATTTTTCCTATAGAAAGAGTGGAGACATGAGCTTCCCTGAGTGCAAAGATCTTTCATTTTGACCTGCAGTCAGCATGGATCATTGGCTGTTGATGTAGCTATAGAGCTCTAGGCACTTAAGAGAACATGAAAAGGTTTTTTTTTAAGGCTTCAGAGACTCTAGAATCTTAGGAATCTCTACAGTTCTGATACATGACCTTCGGAATGATCTGACACTGAGTTAGATGGTTGGGTCATCTCCCTCAGCATGGACAACTCTGCCTACAGTATACACAGTTCTCTGCAGTTTCAGCCTTTCCTTGATCTCCTTGGAGATGCTAAAGATTGGCCTGGGATCTTCTGCCTTCAAACAGTATGCTCTGCCTCTAAGCTTGGACTTCAAATATCACAGTAAGGACCCATCAGAGATACTGTATTCTAGTAGCCCAGATTAAACTGTAGGTTGGTCTTCACACATATTGACCTATAATCCCTACAGTGCTTTGTCACATAGGCCCACAGGAAGTCATAGGAGCTGAAGTCCCAAGCCTGGAGAAGCCCCTGTGTTATCTACTCCATGTGGTGTTCAAGGCAGGATGTGATTGTATCTGTTAAGGCCCATCCATACTCTAATAAATGTGACTTCCTCACTCCTGAGGGTGTGCATTTCTATTTTGTATGTCTTGGCCCTTGCAGTCCCCAACTCCTGGGTACCTAATGTGTAATCCTGGAGGGACCCATAGAAAGCTCAGCATCCTAGTTGCTAATACTTTTGTCCCCTTTGTCTTCTCTCCCTCTCAAGCCAGGAGGAGGTACTTGCAAGAAGGCAGATGAATGTTGCAAAACTAAATTTTCTCTGCTTCCTAGCAACAGTCGTCACGGTGCCAGAGTGGGGGTGGGAGGGACACATCAGGGTATCACACACCCCCTTTCCTGCTTCCCCAGCCTCATGTTATTTATATTGTGTTGACATCATTAGAATCCAATCCCTGTTTCCTATGGGAGCCTGGTATGATTGTTGAGGGTGTGACATACAGGCAGTGTTCCCACACAAAAATGGAAGCAAACTCAGCTCTTTCACATATATGCACAAAAGAGAACAGGAAAATAACTGCACAATGGTTACAAAACTGAGTATAGCTTATGTGGACTCTCTCTCTCTCTCTCTCTCTCTCTCTCTCTCTCTCTCTCTCTCTCTCTCTCGTATCTAATATCTGTCTATCTATCTACACAGATACACACACCACCACCTTTACCACATCACACCACACCCATAGTTATATTAACTGGCAAATGAACAAAACACACAAAACAGAAACATATGTCTGGCTTTTTATTTGGCAAAGGAGATAAATGGAGAAGTATAACAGCTACAGTAAGAGAAACTTTAATGCTCAAGAGTTTACAAATTCGGATTCTTCCATGTCAAAGACGTGTTTGTACAACACCAAAGTTGCAGACAAGGGCTACCAGACCTGAGCTGCATAAATTCAGATTGCAGAAAATATTTAAAACTTCCCCTTGCATCTGTTGTGTGGCTTTCCAGATCACGGCATCTCCCTCCTATCTTTCTTTCTCTTCCTATCTCATGGTAGCTTTCCCAGATCTGGCACTTCCAGATACATTTGGACTATAATTTTCAATATTCCCAACTGCCATGGCTAAAAATGATTGAGAATTAGAAGAACTAATAGGCAACTATTATTTATCTATTAATTTTCTTCTAAAACAGGATTACTCAAGGCAAATGATGGCAATGTTTGTAGTATTTCATTTGGTGTGTTTTTTTGAAAAAAATCCAATAAAACCAAAACTAATGAAAAAATATGAGTAGTAGAATTTCAGCCATTACTAGCAGATCATACTATTAGATCATATTCGTTTGTGGAAAGCTTGCCTGAATAAATAAGCTTTGTTCAGAATATCCTAAATCTTAACAGGGAAGCCACAATCTTACCTCCTCAAGTTATTTGTTTCCCAGCCCCCAAGTTATTTGGGAAAAAGCTCAGGTTCCATCCCAAGTTCCCTGCTAATTCAGCTGATGTGGGAGAAAGCCATTTTGAGACAGAGAATTCCCTACCTATGAAGCAGAGGTCAAAAACAAGATGTTTGTTTTTGAGGCCCAGGAGAATTTGAAACTCATGGCTTGAAGAGGCTGGGAGATCTGGGGCTCTTTTACCATTAAGGATCCGAGTTCAAGCAAAGGATGAGGCAGAAAACCCAAATTAATTCCATTTGTGTCCCATTTTTCCTTTATAAGCCTATGTGATGCAAATAGTGCACCCTTCTCCTATTCTTTCCTGCAGCAACCCTAAGAGGTGAATAACAGAATAATAGAGTTGGAAGGGACCTTGGAGGTCTTCTAGTCCAACTCCCTGCTCAAGCAAGAGACCATTTCAGACAAACAGCTGTCCAATCTCTTCTTTAAAATATCCAATGATGGAGCACCCACAACTTCTGGAGGCAAGCCATTCCACTGGTTAATTGTTCTCACTGTCAGGAAACTTCTCCTTAGTTCTAGGTTGGTTCTCTCTTTGATTAGTTTACATCCAGTGTTTCTTATCCTTTGGAGAATAGGTTGACCCCTCTTCCTTGTGGCAGCCCCCAAAATATTGGAACACTGCTATCATGTCTCCCCTGGTCCTTCTCTTCACTAGACTAGCCATGCCCAGTTCCTGTAACCGTTCTTCATATGTTTTAGCCACCAGCTCCCTAATGATCTTTGTTGAGCTTCTCTGCACTTTTTCTAGAATCTCAATATCTTTTTTATATTGTGGTGACCAAAACTGGATGCAGGCAAGTGTGGTCTTACCAAGGCATTATAAAGTAGTATTCGCACTTCATGTGATCTTGAGTCTATCCCTCTATTAATGCAACCTAAGACTATGTTGGCTTTTTTTTTGGCAGCTGCAGCACACTGCTGACTCATATTTAAGTGGTTGTCTACTAGGACTCCTAGATCCCTCTCATAGTTACTGCCATTGAGCCATGTATGGCCTATTCTATACCTGTGCATTTGGTTTTTCTTGTCTAAGTTTAAATGTAATAGTTTTCTCACCATTGAATTTCATTTTGTTAGATAGGCTCCAGTGTTCAAGTCTGTCAAGATCCTTCTGGATCTTGAACCTATCTTAACTTTTCAGGGTTAGTCTGAAAAAGAACGACTTTTTCATTCTTTTTCTGACCCAAAACCATCCACTGAATTTTGATAATTGAAGGTGTACTTCAACTTTGATTTTGTGGATGCCAAACAAGTCCATCACTGAAAGCACTTCTCACAGAAAAGACGAGAAACTCTGACTCGTGGGCTCACTGTAGCCTATGTAACATCTCTGACCCCATCTAGATCCTTACTGAGGTCCAATCTTTTTCCCAGCCTTTCATCATCTCTCTTAAAGCCCCAGCCCAGCCCGTTTCCTCACACGTACCCTGAATTCCCCCACTTGCATCAGCTGATCACAGAGAAGTATTTTTTTTTCCTTTCCACAAGAGTAGAGTAGAGCTACTCTACAGCTTCTTTGCCTTAAATTCAGTTTTCTGTAATCTGTTGTCATCTCGGGGCCATGGGGAATTTTGCAGCCTTTTGCTGGGAGTGATGAGCTAACTTCTCTTCACCTCTCTTCTCCAGAGGCTAGAATCCAGCTTTTAAATAATCTTTTCTATGGTCAGCCAAAAGCATTATTTGAGGGCATTGCAACTGGGGACCAACCTTCTAAGTCATCCCTCTCTAACAGTGTGGCATTGTATGTAATAATCTAGAGTAGTGTTTCTCCACCATGGCAGTTTTAAGATGTTTGAACTTCACCTCCCAAAATTCTAGGAGTTAAAACCCACTCATCTTAAAGTTACCAAGATTGAGAAACAGTGGTCTATAGTGATATCAGCGAAAGGTATCCTTAAGCCATATTCCACGGAGCAAGAGACTTTCTGCAGGTGGACTGCTTGGGAGGAGAAGACCAATTATTACAATAGTGGCAGAGTCCCAGGGTTTGGGATGTTGGATCACATGCAGCAGATGATATCTATTTCAGTTTATATGCTATACAAACATCAGAGATGTATCATTCAATTCGCTTGCCCTGAACAAGTGCAAACACCCTGAAAAATTCATAGCTATTAATTAAAAATGGTTCCCACCTCAAACAAACTCAGATGAAGCTGTCCCATTTTGAATTTTAGCCACTGATCTACTGAGCATAGTATTGTCTACAATTACTGCTCAAACTTTTTGCTATCTTCGTGTCTCTTCCACCATAGGTTGAACAGTATTCAGTTTTAGTTAGCCTACATTCATCAGTCTTCTGCTTTCCAATGTTTGCTGCGCAGTAATTGCCTTATTTTTATGTAATTTTGATTGACATTACAGTAGTTGGACTTAATATTCTGGAAAGCAAGATTGAAATGTCATATTACTGTTAAGATAATGACACCCACAAGTGAATTTTGACTCCTGGTAACTACATCCTTGCAACTTTCTTGGCAGTATGAACATAATAGTTCACTCCTCTATTATATTGGGATTTTATATTCGACTTCCAGCCATGGATTTCCTACAGTTTCCTATCCAAGGGCTAATGAGGTCAATTCTGGTCAGCTTCCAAGATCATTCAAAGTGGACTAGGTGGCACCACCTGCTTAGGCTATATTCTATCAATACAGCTACTATTTATGGTTATGGTGATAATAGCAATGAAAGTAAATTTGATTTGAGTGGCCATCCTATGCAGTAGTGGGTTCTAAATTAGTTTGCTACCGGTTTGCGCGCGCACTCGCGCGTGCGCATGATGCTTCTGCGCATGCGCAGAAGCATCCCGGGTGGGTGGACGGAGCCTCCCACCACCGCCGCTACCGGTTCTAAGAACTGGGCCGAACCGGGAGCAACCTACCACTGATCCTATGTGATCCCAGACTTGGATTCCTTGTAGCCCTTGAACCTGGATTCCTTTTAAACAGGAAGTGTGGAGCCTGATTTTGTACCTTTTGTGTGTAAAGCAGAGAGTCGTTTGCTGGGGGTGGGTCAGTTGTCATGGGCATCATGTGCCCATGGGCTTTCATTGGCACACACAAAGAACTTTGTCATTCTATTCTTTTCTGTCTTCTAAAAGAAACTTTCCCTTGAAAATAAAAGCATCTACTCTTCGAACCTATTTTCTAAATTTTTCACAACCTAATTAGATGCTGTTAGATGATTACATTTTGATAAAAATTGACATTATTAGATTCATTGCAAAACCTTAGTCTTCCCTATTCTGGCATTTTTAGCACAAGAGATATCCCCAGTGCTATCACTCCTTCACTTTGCTCTTATTTCACTTTTTATTACCTTTTCAGCTGAAGAAGTAAGTTTCTTTAGTCCCTATGAATAAACTTTCCTTCCTTACAGGTATTTAAACCAGTGCCATGTAGTTGTGTACTTTCCGCTTGATGATGATATTAATATTGATGATGATATTAATATTAATGTTAATCTGATAATGTCATATTATGGGTAATTTCTGTAATGTACTTTTAAGATCCCAGATCAAAATGTGGGATGTATTTTCCTCAGAGCAAACAATATCAGAGTTCACCAGTGCGTCTATGACAGCGGTTCTCAACCTGTGGGTCGCGACCCCTTTGGGGGTCGAACGACCATTTCACAGGGGTCGCCGCGCGCGTTAGCCCGCCATCTTGGTGCCACCGTCACTTGCAGGGGTGAAATGCTCCTGGTTCGGCCGTGCCTGCGGGTCGCCAGACAGCCGATAGCAACAGAAGCGGGAGACTTCACCCACCCGCCCGGACGCCGCCATTTGGGTTTTTTTACCCTCTGCGCATGCGCAGAACGCTTTGCGCATGCGCAGAGGGTAAAAGAACCCAAATAGTGGCATCCGGGTGGGTGGGCGGCGCCTCGGGGGGGGGGGGGGGGGGGGGGGGGGGGGGGGGGGGGGGGGGGGGGGGGGGGGGGGGGTCACGGCATTAGAAAGGTTGAGAACCACTGGTCTATGAACTCTTCTCAGGCCAGGATTCTTCAACACAGTGCCCATGGGCACAAGGAGTTCTGCAGACACTTTCTGTCCTTAAACCTTTAAGTAAAAACAATCTTTGGCTCCATTTATTGGGAAAAGAATAGTTTTATTAGACGTCAAGTCAGAGGTGGGATTTAGCCGGTTCAGACCAGTTCAGGCAAACCGGTTGTTAAGATTTTGTGCAGTTTGGAGAACTGGCTGATCATACCACTAGTTGGCCCGCCCCACCCCTCCCAGTCACTCCTTATCTCGCCTCGCCCACCTTGGCCGGTGCCTAGAGTCACACCCGTGGCCCAGTTGCTCTCTGGCTCCTTCACTCGCTCACTTGCCCAGACCCCGCAGCCCAGCCGATCTCCACGCCTAGCCCGCTTGCCTTCCTTTGCTTGCCTGGCCACGCGGCCCAGATGATCTCCGCGCCTCACCTGCTCTGCTCACCGCGGCTGCCTGCGAAGGTAAGGTGCTTGGCCGAAGGGCCGCCTCAGGGTGGATACGGTGAGGCTCAGCCGCCTTTTGGACCTGGCTCTCGCCATCCTTCGCCCACATGCCACCCGCTCGCCCTCCGCCTCAGGTCGGGGGGGACGTGCCAGTTCCTGCCTCTTGCCTTCCGCGGGGCCTCCACCTGCATGCCGCCCGCTTGCCTTCTCCTCCGCCTCGGGTTCCGCATTCAGACCGCGATGGGGAGATGCACCGCTTCCGGGAGACCACCGCGCTGGGGCTGAGACCACTGCTGTGGTGCCCGCGTGCAGCCCCGGGACATCAGCCCACCCACCTGGAGTGCCGCTGCTGCTGGGCCCATTGGGATCTGAAGGGCAGGGCACTTGGGCTGGCAGAGGCACGTGGAAACTCTTGGAGCTCGCCTTCAGGACGGATCAGTTCGTCCAAGCCAGGCTTTGCTCCCCGGGAAGGGCTCCGCAGCCGCACTTTTTAAAAAGGACTTTTAATGAAACCTCCAATACGGTGACCAAGATCCAATCCCGAGCCAAAAAAACCAGCTCTCCCTTCTCCACCTGGCGCGTCTGCTTCATATCACTAAATCGGGCCTAGAGCCTGGAGGATGAGAAATTTAAACCTCACGGTGCCGGGACCTTCTGCGAGGAGACAGCGCATGGGCAAGTTCCTCCAGCGCCATGAGGTGTGTGCGTGTTTGCTCTGTGTGTACATTTGGACAAAGAAAGAGGCAGTCATCAGGGAAGAAGCAGGGAGAGTGAGTAAGGGGCCTCTGAAGGAGGGGAAACGGGGCGGAGGTAAGCGAGCCGAGCTGGCGAAGGGTGGGACCACGGTGAAAACATGCAGGAGCAAGCAGGGCAGTGGGGGGAAGGCAGGAGGTGGGTGCATGCACTGAACACTGCGGCTTGTTTTGTAGGATCTGGAGCTTAGCAGGATCTTCTGTTTTAGAAAGCGGGTTGCGCCCCTTGCCCTGAAGCAAACTTTTCTTTGAAGCCTGGATGACCGAGCGCTGCGCCATCTCTCCAGTTGTCCTTTGTATTCCCTGCCGCTGCTGCCGGTCACCTTTTGCTGGTCCAAGCTAAGAAACTTGAGTTTACTTCATGAACCTTGCTCTGCTGCCTTTCTGTTCTTCCCACCCCTCCCACCCGTTAATTTTCTCATCCTCCCCCAGGCTCTAGGCCCAATTTAGCGAGATGAAGCAGACATGCTAGGTGGAGAAGGGAGAGCTGGGTTTTTTGGCTCAGGATTGGATCTTGGCCGCCACATTGGAGGTTTCATTAAAAGTCCTTTTTTAAAAGTGCGGCCACCCCCTTCTTCACACGGGATCGCCCAGCAGTGAGGCGGGAGAGGGAGAAGGGGGCGGCTGCTAGCAGAGAGGGGAGTGCTTCTGGGATGAGGGGAGCCGGGAAGAGAAAAGGCAGCTTGCAAGACGGAGGCAGGAAAGCAAAGCAAGCGAGTGAGTGAACCTTTGGCCTGCCGGGTGGCCTCTTTATTCCACCTCGCTCCCAAAGCAGCTGGGCAGCACCTGTCTCCTCGCGTGAGAAGCGATGAAGGGCCTTCTCACCGGGAGCTCTGCCCTCATTCAGATTACCCACCTCCCTCTGGCGGCCCTCAGCCGAGCGCAGCTGCCCCACCAACCGAGGAGAGAAGCGGACCCGCTTCGGCGACACCACCATCACCTGACCCCAAAATCTTTCGTCTTTAAATGTTTCTTGAAAGTCACCCAAAAAGGGTGAGCAAAGTAGGCTCCTTATCCTACATTCTCATTAGGGGTAGTCCTCAACTTATGGCCACAACTGAACCAAAATTTCCATTACTAAGCAAGATTTAAGTGAGTTTTGTGATTTCCCTTGCCACCATTAAGTGATGTTCAGTAGTAGTAAATAAATAGAGATTGTATCTTGTTGAGGCCTTTGAGGCGAGCGGCCGGGAGGTGAGGCTGGGTGTGGTGAGTGACATCAAGTTGGTCATGCCCACCCAGTCACATGACTACCCAGCCACACCTACCCAGCCTGTCATTAGGGCAGAGAACCAGTTGTTAAATTATTTTAATCCCACCACTGAGTCAAGTGTATTGTGATCAAGCATAGCCAGAACTGAGAATTGTGCACCAAAATCCCTAAGTTCAACTCTTCCCTCCCTTAACTGCCTCCCATCTCTGACACCCCCCCCCAATGATCAATCAGATTCAAGAAAGATATTTTCAGAACAGTCACTTCAAGCATAGGATGGTATGGAGCTGCCTTCTTTTCCCAGCCGGGGGACCTTGAAGCAGCATCTCAGGGAGATACAACAGTCACTTTCAGTTCCCCCCAAGCATCCACCCTCTCATCTACTCTCCACAGAGTTCATAGCAGACTGTCACCACATGGTAGCAAAGTACAAGCAAGCGTAAGGTAGCAGCTGACACTTACCTTGGGCTCTTTGGACTTTGTTATTGGCTTTATACAATGGCAGCCGTTCTGTGAAATGGGTACCCATACCCACATTTCCTTTTTGGTATCCATAGTGATATTCTCAAAATCCCAAATGTGTTTTTTGATCCTAAAAGTGGGGAAAGGGTGGGTGTTCATGCAAACAGCACAAGTTTTAAGGCAGAATTGAGGGCAGACTTCAATAAATGCATCAACACAGAGGAAATGTTCTTCTCATACAACTGTACCGCTGCCTGCTGGTTTTAATATTCATTTCTCCAGGGAACTTTTCAGGGAGAATCTCCCTGAAAACCTGGTTAAGTGTTTTTCCTCATCTTGTTTTTAAAATAGCCGTCTAATCTCAAATGTAACTTAGATATATATGCAGCCCTGTTTTGTAGCTGAATGGTCACCGGATTGGAATAAGATGAATCTACAGTTTGAATGGTATGTTTTACTCATTTAAAATATCAGAGGGGAAAATTATCAAACAAATACATTTCCTAAATATGTACTTTTAAAATATTCATGGCATGTTGTGGTTCCAGTTGGCATTCATTTGTGTAATCGGCTGTATAAGTTTTCATTATTTTATTCTCGTTCTTCCCTCCCTGCCTCTTGGATTTCATTTATTTTCATCTCCAGTGATGAAGCAATTGTTGGACTGGCGATGCAGAACAACAGAATGTTCCTTTCCTGCCTTCCTGGCATCTCTGTCCCTTTGGTCACCACGATTCCAGCCACAGAGATCTAGCAGTCAAAGGTTGCATGGTAAAAGTCAAGAGAAGATATGCTGGAGAGTCAATCAGGGCCCTCCTGATGATCATTCCTTCCATCTTTGTCAACATATCAGAGTGAGAAAGCAACACATCGTTCACAATTTTCTCTGTCTTCCTCTCTATATGCATTATATTCCTTTATCCCTAGAGAGACAGAATTTTTTTTTAAAAAAAACGTATTACAAGTAGTCCTCGACTTACAACAGTACATTTAGTGACCATTCAAAGTTACAATGGCATGGCAAAAAGTGACTTATGATGGTTTTTCACATTTGTGACCATTGCAGCGTCTCCATGATCACGTGATCAAAACTCAGATGCTTGGCAACTGGCATGTATTTATGACGGTTGCAGTTGTCCCGGGGTCACGTGATCCCCTTTTGCAACCTTCTGACAAGCAAAGTCAATGGGGAAGCCAGATTCGCTTAACAACCATGTTACTAACGTAACAAATGCAATGGTTCACTCCACAACTGTGGCAAGAAAGGTCATAAAATGGGGCAAAATTCATTTAACAAATGTCTCACTTAGCAACAGAAAACTTGGGCTCAATTGTGGTTGTAAGTTGAGGACTAACTAACTAGGTCTGAAGCCATGTGTCTGGCCCAGAAAGAGCAGTTTTCCCAAAACCAAAAACAAGAAAAAAAATCTGCAAATAATGAGAGAGATAACTGGGCTGAAACTGTGTTTAGGGCTGAGGAGATATTCTTTCCCTAACCCCCAAATCAAAAATGAGTGAGCTAGCTGGGTCTAAAACAAACAGCCACCCAGTGGTGAAATCCTACCAGTACGCCCCGGTTCGGGCGTACCGGTAGTGGCAGCCGCCAGTGGTTCAGAAAACCGGTAGCGACAGCAGCGCGAGGCTCCACCCACCCACCCAGATGTTGCCATTTTCTGGTTTTTAACCCTCTGTGCATGTGCAAGCGCACGCGCAAAGCCTTCTGCGCGTGCGCAGAAGGTGAAAAAGCACACGTGACGGTGGCGCTCACGCTCGCTCACAAAGCGCGCACTTCCGAACCGGTAGGGAAGGTAAGTAGATTTCACCGCTGCAGCCACCCCAACTCATAAGAAGCTTCTTTCTTTGCCTGCAAGTTTCTGTAGGTAGCAAAATTTGCTCTGGTGATTAGATTGGTGTCTGGTGATTATTCAGTACCGTTATTTCTTGAATATATTGATTCTGGATGTTATTGCAGCACAGAGAGATGAATACCTGTGTATTGTGCATATTGCTCCAGCTGCAGAATGTCCTTTTGCTGCCTTCCCTAAGGACAATCTGACCTCAGTTGTATTTTTTCCTAACCAAGCTTGAAAATACCTTAACTGAAAACATTGCTGTGTTGGATGAGGAACACCTATTTTAGAAAATGTGCAAGTGCTGGAAACTGTGATTACCCAATAACTAGTTCTTGCTGTTTGGACAGCTGATGCCAAAACGAATCAATCCTTACTTTTGCTAAGCATGTGGCAGGTAGATCTGTGAAATTTTGGTACCCCTTGAACTCCATACAAAAATAATTCTGTCTCCTAAGGGATAATGCCTCAGGAAATTGTTCCCAAAGAGAACCAGAGATTCTTCCTCCTTGAAGGATATGCCCAACTACTGCTTTCAGAATAGCAATAGCAATAGCAATAGCACTTAGACTTATATACCGCTTCATAGTGCTTTACAGCCCTCTCTAAGTGGTTCATAGAGTCAGCATATTGCCCCCAACAATCTGGGTCCTCATTTTACCCACCTCAGAAGGATGGAAGGCTGAGTCAACCTTGAGCCGGTGAGATTTGAACCGCCGAACTGCAGCTAGCAGTCAGCTGAAGTAGCCTGCAGTGCTGCACTCTAACCACTGCGCCACCTTGGCTCTGAATTACACCAGCAAATAGCATTTTCCCTATATTTTTATACATTTATTAAATATTTTTTTAAAAAAACAACAAGATTAAAAACTAATACAAACTAATATAAAGTGGATAAAAAAGAAAAGAAATAAATAAAAGAGAAAGTTAAAAGTGTAAGAAAGAGGGGGTGATCTTTACAGCAGTTATAAATACAAATATAAATTTACCTCTTACTCTATGGTTACAGCATAACTCTCTTTCTATAATCTATTCTATAGTCATCAAAACCATAAATTGTAAGATCATTGTTTTCTGTTTCACACAGAAAGTTTACAAGAGGTTTCCAGTCAGCAGTAAATGTAGATATTGTCTTTTCTCTGATCAAAGAAGTCAATTTAGCCATCTCAGCAAATGCCATCGTCTTTACCAACCAGTCCTCCATTGTGGATAAGTGTCAAATCTTTCCATCTTTGGGTATACAATAATCTTGCTGCAGTTATCATGTATAAAAAGAAACATCCATGATTTTTTTAAATGTATAACTTGTGATTCCCCCCCCACCACACAAATCCTTTTGTTTAAATGGTGCATCAGTTCTCAAAACAGGTATTATCTGAAACAAAAACATCATTCTAGGCAAAACATTCATTTTTATCACATAAATTCTCCCCAGCAATGACAGTTATAGTTTCTCCCATCTTAACAGATCTTTTTAATTTTCATTTGATTTCCTCACATAATTATGTTGAAATAACATACAATTTATATTTGTCATAGTGATACCTGGTTATTTTATCTTCTTTTCAATCTTAAAATTCATTTTATTCATCAATTCTGTTTGATTTTCTACGTTCATAATTTGTTAACATTTTTTCTTCTGTTTATTAATCTTAAAACCTGCTAAGGTACCACATTGTTTTAATTTGCCCATTAATATTTCAGTTCCTTTTAAAGGATCTTTCAGAACCAACACCAAGTCATCTGCAAAAGCCCTTAACCTGTAAGTTTCTTTTTTTAACCTTTATTCTCACAATTCTCTCATCTTATATCTTTCTATCTCTATCTCTATCTCTATCTCTATCTCTATCTATCTATCTATCTATCTACGCTCATCTTGTCTTATATTGCTATATATATCTCTATATTCTCTCATCTTCTCTTATATCTCTTATATCTCTATCTCATCAATCAAAATAATATTTCAAGAACCAAAATAAACAAGAGGGGGGACAGTGAGCATCCCTGTCTTGTTCCTTGGTTTTGTTAGGTCACCATTAATGGTTATTTGTGCTTTCTGGGAAGTATAAAATGATGTTACCCACTTTATAAAGTTCCTTCCAAAATTCATATCTTTCAAAACAGCAAAGCACAGTTCAAACTATCAAAGGTCTTCTCTCCATCTAAGAAAATCAATGTAGTTTTTTTATTACATTGATCCAAATATTCCAAAATGTCCAACACATTTCTAACATTGTCCTTTACGTATCTTTTAGATAAAACCCCACATTGATCCTCATAAATAAAATCCATTTCCCCTTTAAATACAGCAGGAATGGGCAATATTTGGTTCACAGGATGGATGTCACTCTGCAGCATCTAATTTGCAGCCAACAACCTCTCAAGTACATACAGCCAAAATCTGGCTATTGTGACTGATTTCTGATGGCGGAATTAGCTCACAAACCCACCCCCATTTTTGTTGTAAAAACAAAGGTGAGGAGTAGAATTTTAGATGGCAAGCTGCTCCAGTTCCTGCTTATACCATCCCCTTCCCCAAGTGTAAAAAAAACTTCCATAAATCTTCCACTGAAATTCAACTAAATTCAACCATACATTTGCTATTAAAACTTTAACTTTTCATTTTTGATGCCATGACTTTAGGCTGTTCAAATTTTTAAGAAGTAAAATATGAAGATGGAAATGGCCTTTGTCCCCCTCCAAAGTCTCCTTCTCTCCCCCACTGATTACACTCAATTTATCAAAAGATAAGCCAAAATAATTCAAGCCCACCAATTCCCATGACATCACTGAGTGCTCCTAACAACCACCAAATGGCCAAGAGGTTATACTGCAGCCTTCAAAATCACATGCCAAGAGTATATTCCATTAAAGCTTCCACACTTAACTTTGGACAAGACAATTTCAGATGGTCTGTCAAGTTCCAGATTTGGAATAGCTGAGATGGAGTAAGCAAGGAAACAAACAACCACGGACAAGTCTTGATTCAACTTCTGAAAGTCTTCCTTGGTGATATCAGTAGAAAGTATGTACTTCTCATGTCTGAGGTTCAGTCAGACATCCTAATAGACCAACGCATATTATATTATGAAAGGATCGATGTCCTCATGTCAAAGCAACATAATAAACTTTTCAAACTGAGGTATAGTCGTACTGAAGTAACAGAATGTATGATTTATACACTGCAGGATCCAATCTGGGTCGCTCACTGGAACCAGAGTTTTAGTCTTCTGAGCTTTCGGGCTCAGGCTGGAACCCATCCTCAGGGAACTTCTCTTTACTGAAACATTCCTGGGTATCCTGGGAAAACGTATGTTTGTCTTCATTCGTAATGTATACACTGAATCTTTGAATATATTTAGTATCTATTTTCTCAGATTTTTGGATGTTTCTTCTCTGTACCTATTGCTTTATGGCTCATTATCATCACCACAGTGAGATATGATCTTTAAAACCATCCCAAATGGGTTTCAGATGTGGGAAACATGCTTAGCTACTGATATTGGAATGTTGGAAAACATTTCTGACTGTCATTAAAAATGTAATGTCTTCTCTGAAAATGGTTGGGGTTTTTTTGGGGGGCAGGGTGTGTGTGTGTTATATTTTTTCAAAATGGTAATTGAAATGCACCAGAAAATCACAGGGATTGAAGTAAAATCTGTTCCATGTTTTGCTGCTAGATGTGCACATCTAACACTATACGTTTTCCCATATTTTTTTCTGCAGAACTCCATTGCACTTGTCAATCACTGCAGAAGCATTAAACAATGCTTTTGTCTTAAACACTACAAAATTCTCTGAGTCCTGAATCAGAGGCATTTTTCAATGACCTTTGCAATACTTTCAGCAGTTGCATAATATATCATGAATATATTCAGAAAAAAAAAGAGTTCCAAATGAACCTTGAGAACCTTCAAATGTGGTGAGTATAAGGCAGAACCTGCCCACATCAGAACTACTTTCTATTCTAAATGTTTGTTTTTTCATAAGAATGTAGCTACAGAACAAAGGTATAACGGAGGTTTTTGTGCAAACATAGTGATTTTTCAACTCATGGTACTTCTGATAGAACTGAGCTTTGAGAGACAATCATTTCATTGCTTCACTTTTTTTTTCTATAGTTGCATTAAAGCAGAATCTAGGACAGTAAAATTATTTGTCACTTGATTCATCTTCATGATTTGGGATTTAGGATGTGCAGTTCAAAAATGGAGAAGCAGGCTTAAGAGAACAAGCATTTGCTTGAGAAGTAAAGAAAAATGATTTTCAGCTCCAGTCCAAGGTAGGTTTACTTAGAAGTAAGTTCTCCTGAATCCAGTGGGATTTAAGCACTGGTAAATATGCATGAAGCTATGCTTCCACTCCAGGTTGGAGACGGAATAAAAATCATTGGCTGGTGTACATGGGATGAGAGTGTTGCCAGACAAAAGAAGATGTGAGTTTAACAACAACCCAGAATAAGGGAGTTTCTCATACCAGTGGCTTCATCCTGATTTATCTTCCCCCATCCCAACTTAGAAAGCGAAGCAGAGTTTAGCAAGATTAAATGGGACCTCACTTGGGACTTTTGAAGTGATTTAGGGTTAGGGTTCTGGAGTTGTTGGGCCAATTCATGCAGAGAATTGGCCAGAAGCCAGGAAGCTGGTTCCAATGGGAAAACCAAGCGAAGAGGAAAAACAAAAATGAGACTTAAGCAAAGACAAGGTCAGAGCCAAGGAGTCTGTGGGGTAGAGCATAAAACATCAACCTCATGAAAGGCAGGTCAGGAACAGAGGTGGGTTCCTCCCGGTTCGGACCGGTTCGCCTGAACTGGTAGTGACCCGCTGGTGACGTCATGATGACATCACAGATCCGGTTCGGTCGGTGCCGGTCCGTGGATGCTACCATCTTTTTTTTGGATTTTTTTGGATCTTTCCCCCCCAGGTTTTTTTTTTCTTCTGCGCATGCGCAGAAGCCGAGTTTCCGGCACTGCGCATGTGTTGCCATCTTGTTTTTGGCTTTTTTGGGGGGGGGGGGATTTTTTAAATTTTTTTTGCACTGTGCATGTGTGCGTGCGCAAAGCGTGCGCGCCCACGTGGCGCAGGAGGAAGCGAACTGGCAGCGAGGTAAGTTAGAACCCACCCCTGGTCAGGAACCTTACTCAGCATTTCAAACATACCACTGGGAGAAGCAAAACCAAAGTGGACTTAGAGTAGAGTAGAGAGAACAAATATTGCTCCTTCAAAACAATGTCCCTGAATGATGTTGCCCCAAGTCTAAATTGCAACAAGCTTAGATTGCTACAAACTTTTATTCTTTAGTAAAAAGTGGTAATTTTTACTAAAGAATTATTATTATTATTTTTACTTTCCTTCATTGTTTCAGTTTTCCACATTTGTTGAGGAAAGGTTAAAGCAGTAAGAAACCTTCAGGGACAAGATCTTTTGGGACGGTCTGGAGTTCCTTGGTAGAATCCAGGCTTTAAATGCAAAAAGGCCAAGCCTGAGTCCTCAATATCTCTTACTTTAACCTTCCCCAGCCTATATGCCTTCTGCTTGTGCTGAGTTCAGCTCCCAAAATTCTCATGGCCAGTAAAATCATCATTGAGAATTCTGGGAATTGCAGTCCCTATAATTGCAGGGTGTGCAGGCTGGAGAAGGCTACTTCAGTAGATCCAAGAGAGGCTCCTGTTGAAAATCTTGTAGACTTGCTGCCAGCAAGATAGATAGATGAACCCTGATGGCTTAGTGGTTAGAATGCAGTATTGCATGCTAATTCTGCCGACTGCCAGCAGTTCGTTCCTGACCAGCTCAACGTTGACTCATCCTTCCGAGGTTGGTAAAATGAGGACCCAGATTGTTGGAGGCAATATGCTGGCTCTGTAAATGGCTTAGAGAGGGCTATAAAGCACTATGGAGCACCGGTATATAAGTCTAAGTGCTATTGCTTAGATGAGTTTGCCTCAAAGTACCCTAGAGATGTTTTGGATGACAGCTTCTAGACTGCCTATTCCCCACAGTTCTATATTTTTGGAATTCTAGAAGGGTGCCACATTGTGGAACTGGAGGGTACCACATTGTGGAAAACTGGCATTGGTACTACTGAATATTAATACAGTACCATTCTATATAAGGCATCAACTTATGGCCCTTGCTACACACGCAGCTGCCAATAGGCTTACTATTCTGCAAGAAATCCTTTGCAAAAGGAGACCTGGCTTTCAATCATCTCTTAGCAGCTAGCACCTACATGTACACCATCTCTAGAGCTATCTTGCCTCTGCTAAGGAAGGAACAAATACGAGCAATATGTGCTGTGGTTTTAAGGTAACCACAGGCCAACTCAAGCACCAGCGAGCACAATAGAAACCAGATGTGAACAGTGCCAAAAAAAACTCTTGGTGCTTCAGGCCCTTGCTCAGAAAAGGTTATTGTAAGATTTTTTTTTTCTTCATTCTCTCTCTCTCTCTCTCTCTCTCTCTCCATACAGCTGGAGAACTTAGAATGACTGCCCAGAAGTAGGATCGATGCATTCAAAGATGCAGCCTTTGCAGCACTTGCAAGCCCGTTTCTCCCCTTCCCTTTCCAAACACAGAAAGCGTGTGATATTCCACAAGTGCAGAAGATCTAGGAAACACATTCCTTCCCCTATTCCCCCCTCCCACCTCCCTAAGAAGATTAAAGCCCCATTGTTCTCTTGCCAATTTTAGCCCATTAAGCAAGCTAATCACAAGGAAAGGCCATTATTGGCTGAACAACACACTGTAAATTATTAATGCAAAAAGCAGGATTGCGTCTCCAGAGAGAAATCCTGGGCATCAGCCATCAGGGATAGCCCCGGTTCTGGGAGCTCTCCTAAATGAGAAAGCAGGAGCAGCACTCATCTATCGCCTGTGTCAGTGGGGGGAAGGGGGGAAAAAAGGGAGGGCACCTGCCAGAAGCCATCCTCCACCAAGAGGGAAGATGCAACACTCCTTTTTCATGGGGAGGAGCTGGCACTGGGTATTTTCAGAAGTGCTTACCAGATACAAGTGTCCCTCTGGATATAACCAGAGATTTCTCATTTGGGGGATCAATCAGGTGGTTTGGTTCAGGGCACCACGATCCTCATTCAGCAAATACGGTGTTGCAGAACAGCTCCCTGGATGTCTGTGTGGCTTACAGGGAGCAAGGGGGCGGCAGGGGGGGGGAGGAAGAACCTGATCGGTTTGCCGCGTTCGCTATACTCCCTTGCAAAAACCCAGTTACAGCCGTTATATTTTTCACACTCCCTGCTTGAAAGGCTCTAAAAATATGGAACTGCTTTACACCGAGCCCAGCTATTATATTGCCACTCTGACTGACAATGGCTCTTTGAGGCTTCAGTCACGTTTCCTCCCCCCCCCCTGCTCTGTTACCTTGAATTGAAACACTTTGGTGGTGCAATTTAGGAGTGCTCTGGGGGTTGCATATGTCCCATAGATTGGGAGGTTCCCCCTTTAGAGGTACATAGTCCTCTCAACAATGACCCTGTAAAATACACCAGGAAGAAAATTAGTGATATCTCATGTGTATTCATCAGTTTCACGCATTCGATCATGAATCCTGGGGGCTGTCCATAATTACCATGGCAGAGCCCTACTTTGCTCAGTTTAATAACAAAGAATTCATGAATGGATGGTGGAACAGCTGTACAGCTGGATAGTTTCAAAAGCAGGGGAAGAATAACCAAGGAATATTAAGGAAAGCGGTGAATGCCCCAACTCTTCCTCATGCAGAGCGGAGAACCTCACGCTCATATCTGTCACAAAAGCAACTTGCTTTTCTTCCTGGGATTGACTGCATTTGTATAAGTGTGCAACGCATTTACAACGTGAAGCGAAAGAAATGTGAATAAATTGTGGTGCCTAATTTATGTTCTCTGTGATAATGGAGATCTGACCATGACACCTTCCGAGTATTTGGCTTCTAGTGATACTATAGTCAGCCTTTCTCAAAGCGCTGACGGGGGTTGATGAGAGATGCAACTCAAAACAACTGGAGGGGACAACCGGTGAGGAAAGCTACTTAAAAAAAAAAAGTGCTTCTGGAGGGCATTAAATGGCTATGCTGAAAAACTGGGTGCCTTTCCTACACTCTCTCCTATTTATGATGGACTTAGGAGTAGCTTAAGAGTACAGGGTCATCACTAGGCTTCAAGAAAAGCTCTCATGCTTTTTTTTTTCCATTAAAAAAAAACCCTGCAGTAATATTAAGAAAAGCTACCCTCCCCCATTTGAGTAAGTAAAAGAAGCAGCTCCTTTTGCAAATATTCTAGCATGCCTTTATGTTGGCTACCTTGCAGGTTTACCTATACAAAATGACTTTTGTAATAAACCGTGAATTGGATGTAGGTATTAGGAATGTATGTCGAAGCGTAAAGCCACCTTATATTTGTTTTTAAAGGGTATGCATACTGAATGCTTAATATTGCTAGAGATATTCACAGGTATAAAAAGTAACTACCAAAACCTGCTTTCAAGCATCCTGGTTCTTTGCTTCATTTTTTAAAATGTTGTTTCCAGTTAAACAACCGATTGTATTGCCACCCAGAGTTAATTGTATTGAGATAGGTGGTGGAATGGAGAGGAAGGGAAGGAAGGGAAGGGAAGGAAAGGGAAGGGAAGGGAAGGGAAGGGAGGAAGGAAGGGAGGGAGGAAGGAAGGAAGGAAGGAAGGAAGGAAAGAAGGAAAGAAGGAAAGAAGGAAAGAAGGAAAGAAGGAAAGAAGGAGATATTTCAAATTATCCTGACAAAGAGGCAAAACTTGCCTTGGTAACATCTTCCTATATGATGGATTACAACTCCCATCATCTCCCATCTTAATTCTGGGGATGACTGTCCTAATTTGTGTCACGGTGTTCTTTTATGGGCAATGGCAATTCAATCAATGTTTTCTTCCAGGCAATATGAAGAGCGGGCTAATGAAATCTAGCTGGAATTGCGAACTAAAGGGGGGGGGAAATCTGGCAGAGCCCCTGTGCCTTGTAGAAACATAGAAAGCATTTCTTCACATGACGTGCTTGTGTATGAAGGGGATGGGAGAGAAAGCTTTTCAGAGTAAGGTTCTCCTGCATTAAAGCCACAAAACGTATCCATAGCTGGAGTAAAAGAAAGAAAAACCTAGCGACTTGAGTGAAAACCTTGGGGCTCTGCTCTGGCTGCCTTGCTCATGGGATTTCAAACAGCAGCCACAACTGAACTTTTATGCTGTGGCTCGTCCCTTTCTTGGTCTGCAGGATTCCCCTTCTCTTGTTGTCTCAGACTGGTGGGCGTGAATTTGAAGAGACTCTGGGGTCTGATGCCACCATCTGGCTTTTCTGCTCCTGCAGAGCTTCTGCTTGCTGCTGCTGCTGCTATATCCCACCAACTGCCCCGTCTGACCTCCTTTCTGGGAAGTTGCACCCTCTGCACCCCTGAGCCTGGCACCGGCGCCATTCTCACAGCCAACGTGGTACCCGACTCTCCTGCCAGACAGGAATTGGCATGGCCTTCTCGTAAATCATGCTCGGAACAGAGTGGGCTGGGAAGTACAGGTGGGGGAGAGAGAGTGGCAAAGCCCAGAGGGGGAGGGAGGGAGGGTTTGAGCAGGGAAGGGCCTGCAAGGCCATTAGTGAGACGAGGAGGGAAACCCTAATGGAAGAGCCTTGGGAGACTGGAGAAAGGAGAGGGGGGGCTTGATTGAAGAGTTTAATTAAAAAGAAATAGAGGCTGCTGTGCATGAGTTCTCTCTCTCCCCCCGCCCTTCCTATGGAGGCAGTTTCCAGGATCTGCAGGGCCGGCAAGGCAGTGTGTTAGCAGCTCTACCAAGCAAAATTAATTCTTGGAAACCTTCAAGAAAAGGCAGCACCTGGAGCATGTGGCATCCTTTTGCCTAGCCTGCATCAGAGCAAACAGCTCAGATGCACGTCATGCCTCTGTGCAATCTGATCCACCCTCTGTCTCCCAAGAGCTGGTGTCCACGGCACTGCATGCAATGGCAGACATTTGTTCGGCAACCCAGGCCTCTCCATCAAGCACAAAGCTGGAGGTTGACTTCTCATGTCTCCACACTGAATTACTGCTACACGATTGGTGAAATGAACCAAATCTGTACTCATGAAATATGCTTCAGTGTACATTGAAAGGAAGGGAAAAGGAGCGCAAAAAAAAAAAAAAACCCAAAAAAAACCACCCTGATCTTCAGGCTTCTTCCCACGCCGTGTGGCTGCGCGTGCATTGTGTGCCGCTTGGCCACACCTCGCGTAGGTGTGCATGCATGCACAGTGCCGAAAATTCGCAAACCCCCCCCCAAAAGCCAAAAACAAGATGGCGGCGCATGTGCAGTGCTGGGGACTCGGCTTCTGCACATGCACAGAAGAAAAAAAATAGTAAAAAATTCAAAAAAAAATCCCCCCCAATTTTTTTTAAAAAAAGATGGCGGCGTCCACGGACTCACGCACCAACAGAACCGGCTCCGTGACGTCACCAGCGGTTTGCTACCAGTTCTATAGAACTGGTGCGAACCGGGAGGAACCCACCTCTGCTTCATCTCCTGCCTCCTTGTACCCCTCCCCTCAGTATCATTGCTTCCCAAAAGACAAATCAGAAATACATAAAAAAAAAAAAAGAATGGGCTTCACATGGGGGTGGAAATCACTAAATTGTAGAGTGCACAGTTTCCATGCAGAAAGTCTTTGGGTTCAATTCATGGACTCCTTATGTTACAATGGGAAGATCACAGAGTTTGACTTCCATACAGTGGCACTCGGTATAAGCAACAGGATGGATACTTGACCTCTGACCCTTGACCTCTGCCAAGCTTCAGATTCCATCTGATTAAAATACAAAATGAAGATCAGATGAAATGCTGAAAAGCATTTGCCTTCAACATATTCTTTAGAAGAATGCCTTTTAGCCCCCATACAAGTCTGAAAGGCATTTTTAGAAAATAAAAACTCTGGAGTGGCCCTTTATTTTTACCTTGGAGAATGTTAAAGATAAGTCGAGATGGAGCGAGAGCCACCTACTCTCATAAAGACATCTGACATATTTTGTCAAGGTGTTGACTGCTTCTTTACAATGATCAAGCCAGCTAAACTCATATAGCAATGCAGACGAGAGTGCTGGAGAGAGATACAGTAAAAAAAAGAACCAAGGCTATTTGTATGTCTCTAAAAATGAATAATTGTGTTTGTGTTGCAGCTCCTCACATTATGGATCTGCAAAGGTGTCAAACTACTGCCAACATTAGATGCTGAGCAAATAAGAATTGGAACCATTGACTTTCCCCACCATCCTTATCATCAGCTTAGAACATACATATACACATACATATAAAGAGAAGTAGAAGGAATAATAATAATAGATATAATAGCTGGATTTATCTTCTATCATTCCAATTTTCTAAAATCATTTTAACAATGGTTAATTCACAGTGTACCATTAAAGAGGGCTTCTATGCAGCATATCACAGTGAAAGAAAAATAGACTCAAACTAAAAAAATAATATTGTAGGAAACATTACATTTAGTATTAGTAATGTCCCAGGCAATGTGCAATGTCAGGCTATGACACTTAGCATCTTTGTATTCATCAGATCTAACAGCACTGCAACATTCAGAGTAACCAGTCTTTCTCCCTAAATCTGAAGACCGCTACAGTTTCAAGACAGTAATGGTTCCTTCATAACCAGTGAAACCATCATCTTGTAAACTTCCATATCATCATCATCAGAGTTGCAAGGAAGTTTGGAGGTCTTCTAGTCCAGGGGTCACCAACCTTTCAGACCCCAGGGACCACTAAATTCATAATTTTAAATCCCGTGGACCACTAATATGATCTGCCTAATGACTGGTTGGGTGGGCGTGGCTAGGTGGTCATGTGACTGGGTGGGCGTGGCCAATTTAGCAGTCCATTAAACAATACACACCCTCTCTCTCTCTCTCTCTCTCTCTCTCTCTCTCTCTCTCTCTCTCTCTCTCTCTCTCCCTCTCCCTCTCCCTCTCCCTCTCCCTCTCCCCGTCCCCCTCCCCTCCCTCTCTGTCTGTATCTCTCTCTCCCTCTCTCCCCTTCCTCTCTGTCTCTATCTCTCTCTGTCTGTATCTCTCTCTCTCTCTCTCTCTCTCTCTCTCTCTCTCTCTCTCTCTCTCATCTCTCTCTTTCACTCTGTCTCTCTCTCTTTCTCTGTCTCTCATCTCTCTTGCTCTCTTTCTTTCTCTCTGTCTCATCTCTCTCTCTTTGTATCTTTCTTTCTCTGTCTCTCCTTCTCTTTCTCTCTCATCTCTCTATCTCTCTCTCTGTCTCTCTCTCATCTCTCTCTCTCTCTCTCTCTCTCTCTCTTCATTCCATTCTTTGTCTCTTTCTCTCTCTCTCTCTCCTTCTCTTTCTCTCTCATCTCTCTCTCTCTCTCTCTGTCTCTCTCTCCTCTCTCTCTCTCTCTCTCTCTCTCTCTCTCTCTCTCTCTGATTTTCCGGTGCTCTCTGGGTCTCGCGGGCGCTTCTTCGGCCTTTGTTGGTGCTGAACGCACCTCGGTCGCTCAGGGAGATGCACGACCTGCTCTCCGCCCCGACACTCGCCCAACCTGGCTGCGGCCGATGCTCCACATTGTAATGGGCTCCAGGAGGAGGAGGGGATGCCGTTTCCCCCCCCCCATTGTGAAACACGCTAAATTTTACTGTGCTGCACAAGGCGCTGCAAGAGCAAGGGGCAGGCCATGGAGGCGCCAACAGCAGCAGTGGAGAGAAATGGCTCAGCTGGGCCAGTGTCTCGGGGAGGAGAGGAAGTCATGCATCTCCCCGAGCGACACAGGTGCGCGCAGCACCAACAAGGGCCGGAAGAAACACCCGCGAGACCCAGCAAGAGATGAAGCAAGTACAGGGGCGCTTCGCTCCTGCTCTGGAATATGGAGCGAGTCTCCATCCCCTGCCCTTATCTTCTCAGGCCAGGCGAGGAGTGACTGGGAGGGGAGGGCGAGGGGCGGGGCCAGCCACTGGTGGGTTCAGCCGACAGGGAGCCACAGCAGAGGGACGAAAGAGCTGCGGGTTGACAACACCCGTTGCTTCAGCCTGCCTGTGCCGCCGCCCCCCTTGCCACAACAGCACCATTATCTTGTTCCGGCCGGTGAGGGCTGCGCTACTCCTTGCACGTTGCACCACCTGCAAAGTTACAAGTTGCACCTCCCTCCCTCTATGGCGGAGATTTCCAGCCCCACTATGAGTGCCTGGCCGGTCCCATATTCCAGAGCTCTAGTCACAAGACTGGCCCATTGGTCATCCCAGAGCAGCTCCTCTACCCGGGTGCGCTGTGGACCACCAAAATTTTCACGCGGACCACCAGTGGTCCGTGGACCACCGGTTGGTGACCTCTGTTCTAGTCCAATACCTTGCTCAAGCAAGAGATGCTATACCATTTCAGATGAATGGCTGTCCAGTCTCTTCTTAAAAGCCTCTAGTGATGGAGCACCCACAACTTCTGAAGGCAAGCCATTGCACTGGTTGATTGTTCTCACTGTCAGGAAATTTCTTCTTAGTTCTAAGTTACTTCTTTGCTTGGTTAGTTTCTATCCATTGCTTCTTGTCTTGCCTTCTGCTGTTTGGAAAATAAGTTGACCCCCTCTTCTTTGTGGCTGCCCCTCAAATATTGGAATACTGCTATCATGTCACTCCTACTCCTTTTTTTCACTGGACTAGACATACCCAATTCCTGCAACCATTCTTTATATGTTTTAGCCTCCAGACCCCTAATCATTTTAATTGCTCTTCTCTGCACTGTTTCCAGAGTCTCAACATCTTTTTTATATCATGGTGACCAAAACTGGAGTATTCTAAGTGTGGTCTTACCAAGACCTTATAACACTTCACATACATGGTACTAACACTTCACAAGATCTTGATTTTCTCTACATTGAATTTCATTTTGTTAGATAGGGCCCAGCATTCAAATCTGTCAAGATTCACCTGGATCTGGAGACTATCTTCTGGGGTATTGGCTATTCCTCCCAACTTGGTGTTGCCTGCACATTTGATGAGTCCCCCTTTTATTCCCTCATCTAAATCATTCATGGAGATATTAAAAAGTACTGGGCCTAAAACGGAACCTTGGGGTATCCCACTACTTACTTCCCTTCATGTAGAAGTACTTCCATTAAAGACTACATGTTGGGTGTGGTTTGTCAGCCAGTTACAAACCCATCTGGTGGTGATGATGTCTATCTCATATTTTTCTAGCTTACCAAGAAGTAGGTTGTGATCTACTTTGTCAAATGCCTTACTGAAATTTATAAATCTACAAATGCCTATATATTCCCTTTTGTTCATTTGCCAGTTTCCAAATGAGTGGATTACAAATCCCATCACCTATCAAATAATGTTGGCTGGCAGTGATTATAATTTCAGTTTAGCTGCATCTGGAGGGCACTGAAAGTTATATGTAATTTATTTCATGATCTGTGAATAGTTGAAAGTAGCAATGTGTTAGTTAAATAAAAAAAATTATCTCAAGTTCAAAAGCTTTTGCATATGACACCTCTTTCTTAAACAAAGAAATATAATGCAAAAAGGCTGATTTACAAATGAGTTTACCCTGGCTATATTTCAGGTGAAAAAAAATAATTACAAATGCCTTGAATGAAATGATTTTTCATAAGAATGCAGGATATTAATAGAATGGCACGAACAAAGGGAATTAGAAGACTTGAAATAAGCATAAAATTGCTTACGCTGTAAGTAGCAAATGGAAAAAAAATCTGCTGTACATTTTCCTCAAAATATGCAGCACGCCGCCACCACTCCAATCTCAGTTTAAGCTTTTATTGCATACTAATAAACTAACAAAAATGTCATGAAACAAACATAGAATCCAACACAGTTTTGTGGGATTTCAAAAGGGAGAATGATGCTGGGCATCAGCTGAACTGTTCATTTCCTCCCCATTGTGGTTGGTTGGTTGGCCTGTCTGTCTGTCTATCTGTCAAGGGTCCAACAACTGAAAAACTGCAACAACTGAAAAGCTCCATGCTGTTGTGAACAAATGCTAGAAGAGAATCGGAGACAAAGTTAGGGATGAGGCTGGCTTAAGCAGCATCCATTTTCAGTAAAGACAGGAAATACACCTAAGGAGTGTAGGAGCTGATCTTCCTGGGTTTTTTCCCCAGACTCCTCCCTCCATTCCTTTTCTTCAAAAAACGAAAAAGGGCAGAGGCACAACTTCCTGGCCCTTAAAGAAAGGGGAGGAGCTGGCAATGTCTCTGATCTATGGGATGAGAGTGGATTATGAGAAACCAAACTCTGCCTATAATAGGAACCTATGGTTCAACTCACACTGCAGCCATGCTGACATCTTGATTAACTCAAGAAACTCACATTGCTACATTAATTGCAGATTAATGTAGACGGCAGGTTTTTTTTTAGCTTCTGTCCCATTAATCTACTTCCTTCTATGGGGAATTCTGCATGGCAACCTAAACAATTTTTTTCTTCTCCTGCTCCTGGCTATTCCTGAAGCTGACTTTAGCAATCCCTATTTGGCCAGGATGGTGCGCCCTCTGAACTGCAGCCATTGCAGGCCTTGACTGGCCATTCTCTGCTCCTGGCCCTTCCTTCTGATCAGAGGTGGGATTCACTTACCTTCCCTACCCGTTTGCAAATGTGAGCACGCGTGCCTCATCTACGCATGCTCACGGCCTTCTGTGCATGCGCAGTGCTCGCGCATTATGTCGGGGCGGGTGGGCGGAGCCTCCCGCAGTCGCCACTACCGGTTCACGCGATCTGGAGAGAACCAGCTGAATCCCACCACTGCTTCTGATCCATGAAAAGTCTTGTAAATGTGGCCCTGTAAATGCCTACATTTTCATTTAAGGATTGTTCTCTCTTCACTAATCTCTTCTTTTCCTTTGCTTTCCCAGATATTTGCAAACAAGGATGCCTTCATAATCTCTTCTCAGGTTTTCTGCTTTGATACTAATACAACCTTCCTTCCTTCCTTCCTTCCTTCCTTCCTTCCTTCCTTCCTTCCTTCCTTCCTTCCTTCCTCCACTATTGCTTTAAGGACCCAAGTAAGGGAACCAGTTGCTCCTTTATTCCTATGTTACACTGAAGGTCCATGGAAACTCTGTGCAAGGAACAAATGATGGTTCAATTTTGTAAAAGCAAAAATTTTAGCTTCAGCCCAACATGCTTATATTGCAATATAAAGATTTGAGGGCGGAGGGAAGTTTTGCTATGCTGTGGGCAAGGGGTGGGAAAGCAAGAAGAGTTGGTTTCATCCAATTGTAATTTCTAAAAACTTCAAAGTAATCCTAAATAAATTTGCAAGAAGAAATGCATTGCTGCAGCTTGATGACATCCTCATGTCCTGAGCAAAAAAATAAAGAGTGGGCCCAGGTAGCATTTGAAATTGTCCCCACACTTCCTATGGTCACTGAAGTTCTCAGATGGAGAGGGGGCGCTTAGCCTCTATGTGGATGTTAAAATTCCCAGAATTACTAGTCTAGCGGATTCTGCTACCGCTAGTTTAGATAGGCAAAGCTGTTTGGCAATAGGGTGGGCAGCACAGTAACAGAATCTCATTCTGTCTCATTCCTTCTGTTCGGCAAGAATAACTTTCAAACAAACAGCTTCTGAATAGGACCTTTATCCCTCTATCTTATCACTTTTTCAATGAAAATCCTGGAGGATGAGCTGGATAGATTCAGCCCACCACTTTCACTCGACCAGGTCTTCATAATGAATATTGGGTCAACTTTTCCCCACGGAATTTGATCTTGCCTGATTAGATATATATATATATATATATATCATTCGCCAACCTGACATTCAAGAGCACCATCATTAACTGTTTTGCGCAGTTGGTGGAGTGGCCATCAAGGTCTTGGGAAACAAATGAGTAAAAGGCAGAGATGACAGTATTCATCCTACTCATCCTCCCACTTTCTTCTGCAATTATTAGTTTGCCTGCCACCACTGTTCCTCTTTGCCCACTAAGCTTACAATGACCCTGCCACTTATTGGGCTCTTGGTACCTATTTACTTTTCCTTGCCCTTTTCTTCCTTGTTGTTCTGCTGTTTGACACCTTTGGATTCTTTTTTCCCTGTTTCCCTGTCTGTTCTCCATCTAATTTACCCTGCAGTTGCCCATACTTCTCCCTTCCCTTCCCTCCCCTCCCCTACCCTCCCCATACTTTTTTGTTCTATGCCCCCACCCCCAGCTTCAAAAGTACACAAGGCTTTCTTTCTTCACCAATTCCCACTAACAAAGAAGTAGCTAGCAGACCATGAAGCATGGCTGGAGTGCACTGGGAAAACATAAGAACAGTGAATCCTCCCTCAGCACTGAAACTGCCTTTTAAACAGAACTGATAGATGTGTCCATGAATGTTAAGATTTACTTTAAAAAACCTGAAAAATATAGAACTTGAGATTGAACAGATGAGAACAATAACAAACAAACAAAAACAATATTTTTAAATCTTTGAAGGAAAAGGCAGGTGGAGTCTTTAAATAACCAATAAGTAGAGATACATTATCATACCCATCAAAATTGTACAGGCATAAATTAAAAATTGTTCCAGTAGGGCTGAAAAAAAATATACGTAGTATTTGTGTGTCTGTGTGTGTGTGTGTGTGTGTGTGTGTGTGTGTCCTTGAATAAGAAGCCAGGCGCACTGCTTGTGCAAGAAAAAGAATATGCTGACAGGTGTGAGCCCACTGTACATTCTTCACCTGCCCAATATATGACCCGGATTGTTCTACTGGCTTGGTTATCTCGCCAGGTGCCACTACCAATTTGTTCACATTAGCAATTATGCAAGACTTATTGTAGTTAAAACTTGTTTTTCCTGGCCTTTTATCACAGTCAGATTTATATTCTTCATTTTCCTACACCATAGCATTTTGGGGGGGGGGGTAAGCATAACAACCTGTTTATCAATTATTTAAAATTTGATCAGTAAATAACCTTGCTGACTTCAGGGACTGTCTATCCCTTCCTATGTTTTTTCTGCTTAGCAATTGCTCAGACTCTAGACTGCATCATGTCTTCAGGTCCTTCCGCATATTATGGCTACCCCCAACTAGTAGGAGTAGGGAGTAGGAGGCAGGAGGCTGCTGTGGGTTTAATCAATCCATATGCATGGGGAGTGTGGCATACCTGCTAGCACTTTCATTTTCTCCTATTTTTTTGTCCACCTGTGCACTTTCTCCACTGCTCAGGTAAATAGGAGCATCTGCTTTGCTCTGGCATTCTTTCTTTCTGTTTGTTTCCTATCATGGCAGCCAAGCTTAAAAAGGAGGATTTCCTGGGGCAGGTTTTTGGGCAGGAGCTCTTACTCTAACTTTGACCATCATGGCCAATCAGAGAAAGTTGGCAGATACAGGAATCTAATTAGCCACTATAAAAAGCGGGGTGTCTTTTCTCCGATGCCGCATTATGCCTCAGTTATTCTTCAGAGAATGGCATGAACTGAACCAATGGTCTAACTCAGTGGCTGAACGTATACATCATGCTAAGCTATTTAATCACTGTTCACTGAATAAGCCACAACAAGCTGGGCTCATATATCACTTAGCCAGGAAAATAATCCAGGTTTTGGCAGGCAAAGGTACTGTAGTGGCTGCAGTGTCATGTCTGGACGGATGACACCAGATTCAAGTCTCCACATAACAATAGAGCACAGTGAATGATATTTGGCCTATTACTCCTACTTAGCCTAATTTATTTCTCAGGCTATTGAGAACATAATACTTTTACTGTATGTTTAAAAAAAATACTTTGGAAACACAAGCACTCATTTAAAAATTGACAGTATGTATCTCTTTCTCCCAATATTTCTTTGCTAGTATCAATACAAATATTATTAATAGAAGTGAGGATGGTAACAGGGAAAGAAGATTATTGTATTTTTTTTTACATTTCTTTGGAATAGGAGTTCACTGCTTATTTGGGGCATGATAAGGGAACTTCCATTTTGCCCCCATGCTCTTTGTGGGCTATTTATATCTCAGCCTCCATCTGACAAATAAACGGCCCTGTACATGATCCTCCTGCTTTATCCTCAAATTAGGTTAGGCTGAAAGTTGGCTGTGTGGCTGAGTGGGAATTTGTACTTGAGTCTGCTCAGTCTTAATCCAGTACTCTAATCACTATGCAGTACTGTCTGATGTGGCATTGAGTTTCTCAAATCTCTGTTCCAAGAAAGAGATTGAATAGTTAACCAAAATGTATGCGTTCTTATTCTTAAAATCACTTTCTGGCCTTCTAGCTGTTTGGGAGGATAAGCTGCTTGATACTTACAAGAATTGTAGTTCCAAGCAGCTGGAGGACATCAGGTTTTCTATCCCTGCTCACAAAATAAAGCGGGAGGAGAAATATACACACATGCCCTAACTTTATCATGGTAATCGATTTCATATACTTCCTTTTTGCTGGGAGCCATGAAGACGAAAGCAATACTAACAAGATTGTTTAATTCTTTAAAAAATAAACATGCAAATGCATAAAATATAAATATGCACAACATGGAAAATTGTAAAAGTTGGTTGTAAGACAAAACAGTTGTATGACAGAATATATGCAATATCCAAAGCATTGTATAAGTACGAGAGTCTGTAAACATAACTTCATGTGATAATATGTGGACCACTAAAAATCTACATGTTTCAGCAATTCTGCCAAAAATTTTACCACCTTGTGACACTAATGCCTAAGAACATTGGAAACCTTTCTAAAAAAATATATTTTGAGAACCTCACATTTGCTATTTGGGGTAGACCTGGGTGATATGACACTTACTGGCACTGTACTATAACCTCTTTCTTAACAATATGGCCTGGTTCTCACAAAAGGTTGAATTACAGCTTACCCAGCCTATTTTAACCTGAGATGTTACAGGAGCACAGCCTATAAGTATTCTAAAAGGTCAATCCAAAAAGGAAAAGGCTGATTTAAAAAAGAGAGAGAGAGAGAACCAGTCATAGTTTCATGGAAGGTATTCCTGTTTGTAAGAAAGAGAACTGTTTTCCTACATTTTCAGTAACACAGATTTCTGTGTTCTGAAAAGTCTCACAAGAGTTTCCCCTGCAAACCTTAATGATAATGTAGTTTCACAGCTGGGCAACCTATGCACTGTGCAACTGTTGCACAATAGCATTGGAATGGGCTTTTAAATACTCGGGAGTAGCGTCTGGGGTACAGTTTATTTTAGATAGGGCTATGCCCAGTAGTAGGTTCTAAAACCCGTTACTACCTGTTTGTGCGCACGCTTGTGCGTACGCGTGACGCTTCTGCGCATGTGCAGAAGCTTCTGTGCATGCGCAGAAGCGTCCCGGGCGGGTAGGCGGAGCCTCCTGCCGCCGCTACCGGTTCGCAGAACCGGGCCGAACCGGGCGCAACCCACCACTGGCTATGCCTGCATTCCTGTTTTCCTTATTGGAAATAGTGCTGGCCTAGGGCAGAGGTGGCTAACAATAGTGACTTTATGACCTAGGGACTTCAGCTCCCAGAATTCCTGAGCTAGCATGGCTGGTTTAGGAATTCTGAGAGTTGAATTCCACAGATCATAAAGTTGCCATAGTTGCCCACCCCTGGCCTAGGGGCAACTAACCTCAAAAATTCATTTGTGTGACCTGGTTTCTGGAAATTGTCCGGATAATTGACATAACAAGAACTCATGATTCTGTTTTATCCTGAATCAAAGAGCAAAAAGTTGTGTCTATGATCCTAAAAGTAGTATGGACTTTCTGCTTCTCCTATTCAAATGATGGTGGTACAGAGGGAATGCATAAACTAAAACCCTCCATTTTGGTTAAGAAAGTACCAACTTGACATTTTTACACTGACTTTTAAAGTAATTGTTATTGATGAAGGAGGTAGATGAAATTCAGTGAGTGCTTATACAGTCTATCAGAGGTTTTAAACAAAATACAATCACAGATGGGGAAGGAAACCTAGGGCAACATACCAGAGCTCTTTCTTTGTGATTTACATACAATTCACAGGACTTCTCTGGGGTACCTTTTAAAACTGAAGAACAAGAGGCAGTTAACCAGCATTCCTACTCAATTCAAACTAGCTATCGTCATGTAGACTTTTTAAAATATATATATAACCAGTTGGAAGAAAGTTCCTAGAATTTTAGCAGCAGTAAGGAATAAATTTGATGAGGATTTACGCATACATTCTCTTTTAACTCATGAACTATTTAGTACTGTTGACCTCTCTTCCATATTTAGAACTAATCAGATATCCCAGTTGGCTTTTCTGGATATCAAAGCTTCTAGAAAATGTAAGGGCAAGACTAGGTAACAGTTAAACAAACATAAACCTTCTTTTTCTTTGCTGGGATTCAAGGCAGTATACATCACCCAACCATCCATTTTTGATAAATTTGTGGATTAGTCCAGGCATACAAATATTGACTGGCTTGAGATCATACAGTGAACAGCAAGGATAACCATACATTTTGAATCCTGATCTCTCCAGTCCTAGATTCACTCTAACTACTATATCACATAGAAAACAGAATATGTGTGCGTGTCCATGCATCTGCATGTACAGTACTTTAAAGTTAGAATTACATATTAGACTTATTATTAGCGGAAAAAACCTGTCCCCATCGATGTTAAATTCCTAATTAATCAATTATACATGTTATGGTGCCTAATGGAAATATATATTGCCTTGTTAAAGGAAGAAAATGTGTTGATACTCAGTGACGTGATGTTCCTATGTGGATCAGAATCAATCAATCTTGCAGCCAATACAGTCAGCCCACACATAACCTTTTGAGAATCAGTCTCTGAACTATTTTCACTTTCTGCTTCTACATATCTTATCCTTTTAAGCAAATCCTTCCTCTAATTATTAGCTAAGTTGCTACAAACAGAGAGCGGCTTATGACAAATAAAGTAGCCCAACAATAACACGATCAGCAGCAGTAGAGGGAATAGAGAGCATTAGTGCAGAGATCTCATAAATGTAATACTCCAGCCACATTCGTAGCATTGGTACAAAACTGCCACTCTGTGAAGTCCTTCCTGCAGTGTTTGAATTCAAAAGAGACAAATCATTGTACTCAGTGCTGTCAATTGGTTAAAGCTGCTGCTCTTGCTGCTGATTAACTGGTCAATTGAATCTTCAGTTAAAAACTCAGTAATATACAGGGTTATTCAAAAAGAATGAACTGATTTCATGACGCAATATTTTATTAAGGAAAAGTAATACAAAACTCCAGCCAAGTCACAAGCATTTTACTCACAATCAACTTTTATTTCCTGTCTTACAAGTGTTCAATATGGCCACCACCTGCAGCACGGGCAACATCAATGCGATAAGAGGATTCCTCCCAGGCGCGTATCAGCATATCACAATCCACTGAGTTGATCGCTGTTGTTATTCGATGTTTAAGGTCATCGAGGTTAGTGGGTAGCGGTGGAACATAAACGCGATCTTTTAGATATCCCCACAAGAAAAAATCACACACGGTTAGGTCTGGGGATCTCACAGGCCAAGCACAAAGAGCAAGGTCTTGGGCCCCCTTCCGACCAATCCATCGCTGGAGCACTTTTTCATTTAAAAAAGCTCGAACCATCAGGTGCCAATGGGGCGGTGCTCCATCTTGTTGAAAAATGAAGTCACGTGAATCTGCTTGCAGTGAAGTGAAGAGCCAGTTTTGGAGCATATCGAGATAGGTTTGTCCTGTAACGGTGTTTTCTCCAAAGAAAAAGGGACCATAAACCTTGTCCTGAGACACAGCACAGAAGATGTTCACCTTAGGGGAATCTCTTTTGTGCTCAACTGTTCCATGTGGGTGCTCTGTTCCCCAAATACGCACATTGTGACAATTGACTGTGCCGCTCAAGTGAAAAGTCGCTTCAGCACTAAAAATTAAACGTGAAATAAAGGGTTCGTCTTCCATCATCTCCAGCATCGAATTGCAAAATTCCATCCGCTTTCTTTGGTCGTCATTGGTAAGTGCCTGAACGAGCTGCAGTATGTATGGTTTCAAATGTGCAGGTGGGAAGGGGGCCCAAGAACTTGCTCTTTGTGCTTGGCCTGCTAGATCCCCAGACCTAACCGTGTGTGATTTTTTCTTGTTGGGATATGTACAAGATCGCGTTTATGTTCCACCGCTACCCACTAACCTCGATGACCTTAAACATCGAATAACAACAGCGATCAACTCAGTGGATTGTGATATGCTGATACGCGCCTGGGAGGGATTCTCTTATCGCATTGATGTTGCCTGTGCTGCAGCTAGTGGCAACATTGAACACTTGTAAGACAGGAAATAAAAGTTGATTGTGAGTAAAATGCTTGTGACTTGGCTGGAGTTTTGTATTACTTTTCCTTAATAAAATATTGTGTCATGAAATCGGTTCATTCTTTTTGAATAACCCTGTATAATCTTGGTTCAGCTCCTGGGATCCTGTCCCAAGAGAACACGTATAGTCAATCCTGGATCAGTTCCAGATGCCCTCTGAGCTACCCATCATTGGTAGCTCCACTGACATCCAGGAGAAGTCCATTTCTCCGAAAATACATCAGTCACCCTCACCAATAAAATCACTCTGCCCCTTCATAGCCATATGTGTTTTCTTTCCCGATGCAAGCCTTCAGAAGAATTTTTTTTTTTTTTAAAGGAGAGGGGTTGCAAAGTCATCTACAACCCTCTTCTCTTCAATGCAGGTTATGTTTTTTAAGATGTACTTTTATGTTCATCTTACGTTTAACAAATATGAACGTGTTCTTATTGAGATAGAATTTTTTTAAAAAATCAAGGAAATGTTCATATTTACAAATTATGAATCTATAGATAACACCAATCCTCCTCCACAATCTTGACTATTCATTCCACTACTTCTTTATGTTCCTGGCATGTTTTTTTTTTAAAAAAACAAAACCCTCCCTGTCCTCCTATTCTAAGGCCTTTCTGTTTCACCTCCAGCTTTCTTTATGAATTGACCTGGTCCTCTAAGGTATGCCCCACTCAACCTTGATGTTGTATTTCCATACTATATAATCATCCAGAGTTACCTGTTGTGCATGTGCTGTCCACATTTGTCCCTACTGTTAGAATGGGTACTTTGCTGTAGCTGTTCCTGTTTTATTTGGTTTTCTCAGAAGCTTATACATCTTTACTTAATGTTCATCTTTCTAAGATAGGTCACTGTGCCACCTCAGTAATTTCCAATGTTTTAGGTTTGTAATTAATTAGGGCTGTCAGACAAGTGAAGAATTGTTAGTTCATTATAATAAACTTGACTTTTACCTGATCAGTAAATGAATTGATTAAATTTAAATAAATGTGCATATTAGCAAATCTTGAAACAGATGTTTCTGAGATATTGAAGGAAGCAAGAGAAAATAAACAATAATAAACAAAATCTTGCCTTCCAGTTTGACAGAGTACTATATCGTGGGGTTGTGTGTGTGGTTTTTTTTTTTTTTGGTTTTTTTGCTTAGTTATTAAACTAAACACACCAGAAGCAAAATAACCTAATCAATGAAAAGTTGTGCCCTTAATTCACAGCTCTGAGCGTTAAAATTTGGATCTACTAATTAAAAAGCTAAAAAAAAAAGAGTAAAGAATAAGGGGGAACCATTAAGCTGTGAGGCAGTATTGGTTTTCCATGTCCCAAAACTGGCTCATGAAGGCCACTTAAAGGCATCTTCCTGAAGGCCTGCTCTGTCCCAGCACATTATTGGAAAAGACATCCACCAAATTGAAGTGGTAATTTCCCGAGGCTATAAACAAAGCCAGGTCCTCAAAGAGACCCTCCTTCAAGGCCCTCTTCAGCTTTGGAGGTGATGCTTTCTGTTTTCCGGCAGGAGATGAAGCTGATCAATAAGAGCCTCTCTCTCTCTCCCCCTCCCTCCCTCCCTCCCTCCCTCAGTGTGTGTGTGTGTGTGTGTGTGTGAGAGAGAGAGAGAGAGAGAGAGAGAGAGAGAGAGAGGGGGGGGGGGAGGGGGGGAGGGGGGGGGAGGGAGAGAGAGGGAGAGAGGGAGAGGGAGAGG
>QLTV01003773.1:173270-212962 GCA_003457575.1 Thermophis baileyi
AGGGAGGGAGGGAGGGAGATGGTTGTGTTGGAGTGTTTGGATATTCCCCACGATGATGTTACAGGCCCCCAATGGCAATGGTGTTTTGAGGAACTTGCAGACTGCTGATATGAAGCTGTGATCTGCTAACCAGAAACAATTTATCCCTCAGACAGGAANGACCGGGATTTTGAAGTTTTGAAAGGGGGGGAGCGAGGGAGAGAGAGAGAGAGGGAGGGAGGGAGGGAGGGAGGGAGATGGTTGTGTTGGAGTGTTTGGATATTCCCCACGATGATGTTACAGGCCCCCAATGGCAATGGTGTTTTGAGGAACTTGCAGACTGCTGATATGAAGCTGTGATCTGCTAACCAGAAACAATTTATCCCTCAGACAGGAAAAGTTCTTCCCAGTGTAATTAAAGCTTTGCATATTTGATTTGCTAAATGGACTGATTCAGAAAGATCCAGAAACTGTCCAGACTTCATGCAATTCCACCCCTTTCTGCCAACAGATAAACATGTATCAATTGTTCTTTAAAAAAAAACCAATTTCATCCAATTTAATTAAAGACCAACAAAACATTACAGCTATTTATTTATAAACGTAAGTGGTGGACCCAATGCTTTAGACTTCCAAATTCATATGTAGATTGGACCTTCAAGTTGAACTGGGTAGTTTTTCAACCACTTAAAAGCAAGTTGCACTGATTTGCTTTCTGAATGGCTGAATCTGAATTCAATCAGGCACTTTGTGAATACCCCTTTATACATACATTCATATCTACAGGCCTATGTTATATATTGAATAATCTATGCCAAATATTTGATATAAGACTTGAATGTGGTGTCAATTATATTGTGATATTTGCAATCAGCAATAACAACAATTCTGCTTAAGCATCAAATTAATTCCAGTGTGGTATATTTTTGATGGTTCTTAAGATGTTCAGTGAATGAAAAATAAATATGCATTGTGGCTGCTTAATCTATCAGCTGTAGATACTCAGAAGACTGGTGTTTACCGTTGCCTTGGACATGATGGGAAATGCAGAACCCTACTGTATATGGAAGATCAAATTGAGTAGCCAACGGCAGAAGGAAATAATCATTTCAGAGCAATGCATTTAAAAAGAATGGACAATAACCAAGAATGATGTTTATTACAGGGGATCTTAGAAGAATTTAGGAGACATGACCCTCATGTTCTTACAAATAGACATTAGTATTGGTATCTAGTATATCTTAAATACAAATACTTATACATTCCACCTGTAATGGAAAGGTAGGAACTATATGGGCCATTACCAGCAAGATACGATGAGAAGTTATAGTCCCTCTATAGATCTTCTATTAATCTAGAGGGCATCATGTTTGGGAAGTTATTGCTGGACTGTACTTCTCGTCAACCTTCACCAGGGTCCATGCTAGTTCAGATGGGAATTTTCAAACTTTCTAGAGCTACATGATGTCCATCTCTGCTGAATGTGAAGAGACTTTTCAGCCAAGGAGAATTCTGCAATCAAGAATTTTGTATATGAAGAGTGGCAGGAAGAGGGAGGTTTTCGAGAGAAAATCTGTGAAATGGTTTAGAGAGAATGAAGTATTTTGTGGCCAAGAACTGATCAATAAAAACCTGTATTGTTTTTGCATTGGAGCACTGTCATCTCCAAGGAATATGCTGCTACAGTGTGCTTTGGAATAGATGGCGAACCCACAGGGTATAGCTGACAGGACTACTAAAAACTTATTCCCTTCAGAAGCTGTGGTAGATTTGGGCACATTGGCTTTGAACATCAGAGCTCTCTCTCCAAAGTAAGAAAGCCTTCAAGCAATCTTTCCAACCTGAAACCTTCCAGATGTGTTGGATTGCAACTTCCATGATTCTAGTGAGTTCCCCACTAAGCTGGTGGTGGTTGCTTGAGTCAGGATGAGGCCACTAGTGAACCTTTCGAAAGATAAATTTTCAGTAAAATCCAAGCTGTGATTCCTCCTTCCCATCACAGCCACATGGCTCACATTACTTACTATTAGCTTAAATCACAAGATAAGTTGAAATTGGTGGCAAACATCAGAATAGTCTCTTCCTGAGTCCACAAATTTGGTTGTACTTGCAGTTAACTTGACAAGTAGCTTTTGTACAATCTCCTCCATTCCCTTTTCCAGATTACAATACAGAAAGCTTACATTTTTCTCTAGTTAAACCTTATATTCATTCCTGGAAATGCTCACATAGAAAAACTGATTAACCCAGGCAGATACCCATTATTTAGTCCAGATCTTTGGAGGACAAAGTGTATTATACAAGCATTTCCGATTCATTTTTTTAAACAAAATGAATTTCTAACCTTTGTGGCAGCAGAAAAAAAAAGCTTGAAAAGGTGAATCCAAATGACAGAAAAAGGAGATCGGGTTGAAGGACAAAACTGGGATGGATTCCTGAGTGCTGAAGGAGCAGTGAAATAAATTCTGATCTCTGGTAGGTGGAAAACAAAAACTGGACTGGTTATCCCTTGACAGGAATGAACAACTGATAGTATCTGATTATTTCAGTCAAGTGGGAGAAAATAAGTCACATCATTTAATGCTGCGCATGTTTCCTCAGAAGTAAGTCTCACTAAAGTCAATGGAATTTACTCCTAAGCAGGTGTGCGTATTTTTATCAAATCTTTTCAAACAGTTTTGTTTGGGAAAACTTATAATAATACTGCCTGATTTTTTTCATATAATCTTATATTGGAGAGAACCTTTAAATACAAATTCTCCCCCCCCACCCCCAAATGTATTCATTTGGGTTACATGGATTATTCCATGCACAAAGCATAGTCTCAGAACACTAGATTTCAGATTCCATAGACAATCTCTTTGTAGAGATTTACAGAAACTCCCAAAGCAGTTAAACCCTGATTAGGAAAACAAAGTGTTTGGCCAAAAAAAAAATAATGCTAATGGCAGAGAGTTCCTTCCTAAGGGATACTTAGAGCAGGTCAAAAAGTAAGCTTTCATCATCTTTGGAAAAAAAAATCAAACATTTGTTATCTCCTCAGACTTCAACTTACTATGTTTTTGTAACTCTGATTCAAAGCTCTCTCCTGTGGAAACTACTTTATTCTTTCCCTAAAAACATGTTTAATGTACAGCATTAGAAATATTCTTGTACTGTACTACCAGTTTGGGGTTTGGAAATAGTCTGTCCACATATGGGCATTCTTTTAATGTTCTCCAAGGTTTAAGAGTAGATCAAATGAGAACCGAATTAGGATTCTGTTTGGAGAATTATTATGGCCAAAAAAAAAAAAAAATGTGGTAGCACTTTTTCCGACTAACACATTTTAGTGTAAGCAGCAGTGAAAGCTTATATGCCTTTTAATAAAATGTGTTAGTCAGAAAAAGTGCTATTGGATTCCCGATTGTCTGTCAAACAGACTAACATGGCTCTCCCCTACAATGTCATGCTACTAGTTAAACCTTGATTTCTTGGAATACTAATATTTTTCAATTCTGCCTCTTGGTCAAGTGACAAAAATGCTCAATGGCCTTGGAAAAATATGTCCAAGTTCGAAAGCACAATTATGATAGCAATATTCCAGGCTTGTTTCTCTAAAGAGTTTTTCTATAGCTCCTCTCTGTCCACAAGAGGAGTGGACTCTCTGGATCTTGTCAGTCTAAGGGTGAACAAGTTCCCGCGTGAACATACATTATCTCAACGACACTATATGGAGCAGATTCATATCTGTCAAGCAAATAATTCCAGGTTGGCAAAATTCTAAAACCTACTTCAAAAATGTAGTTTCTCTAAGTCATAGTTCTCCAAATGTGATCGTGTACAAACAAAAGATACAATTCAAATAGAGAATCAGAGACATGTCCTTAGACAATGATTTGTTCTCCTTGAAGAAGACAAAGATAAGCTTTTGATAAAAGATTTTTAAAAAACAGAGACTGGAGTATAGCTTTCTTTATTAGACATATCTCACATGAAACTTGTATACAATAGCTAGATTTGAGTTAATGACGTCTGCTGTATTACAGAAGAGATATTCCCCAGTTCTTTATCACTTATCTTTTTAACCACTATAATATGAAGTAGGTAGAAGATCTCCCATATAACTCCATTTGATTGTCCATTTATTCAAAAGACACTTTCAAGATAGATTGAAGTCCCATATAAATTGGTCTACACTTCAGAAAATTGACTTTTTTTATTTGATTGTGTATCCAGGTTGGTTAAGAGAATGGCTACATTTCTTTTTAGGGTCTTTTGGTCTCATGTGAAGATTTAGTTTACTAAATACTATGTTTTATTTTGTATTGTTTACCTTTGTATTACGTTATAAATGTTATTATTCATTGTACAGCTTTATTAATATGTTTTAATTAGGCTATGTGTAACAATGGAGAAGATAATCAGTTTTTGTGAGGGTTCGTGGACAAAGAAATAAATAAATTTCTTTGCTTGCTTGCTTTACTTTTCTCTTCCCAGCTTTCTAATTCTATATAGCACACCAAACGTGGGGAACTGCTTTAGATATCAACTCTTGTGAACCCCAGTCAGTATAATGGAACTATAGTCTAAGAACTTCTGGAAAAAGTATGTTCTTTATCATGTTGTACTAAATGTACCTGCAAACACCACTTGTTTAACATATGCATACAGATGATCAGAAAATGATTTTGATAAGTCTCTTTACACTATTTGTTCCAACAAAATAATTTTAGGTCCTTAACCTAGCATTGGCTGGGTTTACAGGACATGCAACCACAAACTAGCAGACCGTATTGTAGCCTAAAGATATTGTGTGAATTCAGCTCAGGTGGGTGATTTATGGCTCAATGTATTCTGTGAATCTGGGATCAGTTTACCCATGAGAGGATTGTGTGCAGACATATTCAATAGCAAGTCTATGTGAGGGACTAGAGCTCAGTAACTTTATTCTTTCATGAATTGTTCTCAAAATTTCTAGAGTCAAAGAAAAAAAATCTCAGGAAGCATAGCTGAGAAAAATCTTTTCCAGGCAAACAGCTTTAGATATATAACAGATAATTTCCCTGATCTATCATTGATTGTGTCCATCCAACATGCTTACCCATAACTAACCCAATCATGGTTTATTTAAAAACTCTATGTTATTCCCACAGTATACTGAGTAATTAGCAGCTTCCTCAAATACAAAAGATTACAACCACCGAATAACTAACCAACCACATGGCAAGAATTGCACAACACATAATTCTAAAATGTGGCTAGGCAGTTTCTGTTTCAGTGTGTTCGACAACAAAAGCTAATGGAACTGTTTTTTTAAAAAAATGCAGCTTCAGTGATAATCAGGTTTAGTATTTCTTAGTTTTACCATGAGAGTAGCAATGTATAACAGCAGATACTATCCTCACATCACACATAAGAGGTTGCAACTCTCTTGTTCACAGAGGTTTTAGAAGCAGAGGACCCCTCTTATCTTGTCAATTGGGATCAACAATGCACACCAGATGGCACTAAAGGTGCCATGATCTTAGTCTGTGTTGCATGAATTCATATGCAGTGTCACTTTTAAATAATTCAGTATGCCAGGGATATTAGAGTTTTATTTTCTAGCTGCTGTGTTGAGAGGACAGCCTTAAATCCCAACTCCTCATATCAATAAATGTAATAGAAATTTATAAACCACTTCTGCACATTGGCATAATTTTATTCCCATTTTATAGATCTTAGGATAAGGTTGTCGTTTGGTGTTCTGTGCAAACTCAAGCAATGAATTCAGTAAACAGTTTTGAAGTAAACCATGGAGTTGGTAAGTTGTGCAAAAATAGCCTGCGTTTTTAATTTGGTGTATAATCATGGAAGATACAATTTAACACAATTCTATTACAAGACTTATTTTATATGAGCCATTCAATAGAACAGAGATAACTTTTCAGATGCAGCTAAACTACACCTCCCAGCATCCTTCATCTTAGACACATCTGAAGAGGAGTGTTTGTTCAGCTGAAGTTTTGATTTGAGCTGTCTGTGAAATACAAATGAAGACTTGATTTTTCCCCTATTTTAATGAACTGATCTCACTGAAATTATTGGTCCACCAGCAAACATCTCTAGATTTGTTTATTTCTTCCGATTGCTTGTGAAAAACCTTCATTTGTATGGTTTGAATTAATCTGGTATGTGTGTTTTGACATAAGAGATGGATAGTGAATTTCTAATACTATGACCTGAAAATATGTCAATATCTTCAAAAAATATAGGAAACTGCCACCTATCAGATCAGACCATAGAGAGATCTATTTTAATGCCATCCCCTCTGTCTTACAAGATCTTTCTGGCAGAGGTCTTTCCCAACACCTGCTGCTGTTGGATCCTTTTTGCCTGGAGATGCCACACCTAAACCTCAAGCTTTCACTACGGTATCCCCCACATCTATTCTGCCCCAAGGTCCAGAGGTTTTCCTCTATTTGTTTAGGAATCGGATCTGCTTTGTTCCAGGAATGACCTACAAAACATGCCCACATGCACTTGCATTATCCTAGACTTCCAGATGTCACACTAGCCCACCATGTATCTGTCAAGGTTGGGGGGTTGAGTCTTTCACAGGTCAGTATGGTCAGCATCACTGGATGGTTCTTACTTGCTAGCACTGACTGAATATTTGTGCTTATAGGACAAACCTATCATGTTTTTCTTAGATAACTCAGGTTTCTGGGATTAAACTGTATGCAATGTAATAAACACACCAGTGGATTAAATTGTGGTTGCTTATAAAGTTGTGCAATGAAGGGTAAAAATTCCCAATGACCTAATTTACAGAATGGAGACCACACAATCTGCTTGATCCAACTGTATATGAACAATGGTGGGGACAAACTACAATATCTCCCCTCCAAGGTTCAAATAATATTTGTATAGTTGTATAACAAATGCTGACCAGTAGTGATGTCATATGTCAATCTTTTTTTTTTTATCTCATGGGCTAGATTTTCTGGTTACATGCATACTGATAATACACAATTAATAAAATGGAAGTTGTCATGAATCAGCTTTTGTGATTACGTTTACCTAGTTTCCATCTGAAAATACAAATGCCAATTTAAGATAACTTGTAAGCCAGCATCTATAAATGCATAAGAAAGCTGTAAAGAAGGCTTACTTGAATCCAGGAGTCTTGGTAGTTTGGAGATCTTGGTTCAGGTATTTGCTTTATTCTTTCAATTCTCCCCTTTGATGCTGGAATTAGGAACTGATTCTAAAGCTCCATAGTGCCCATACAAGGATATGGGCACCATGAGCCCATAATCACCCATTTCATCAGAGGTAAGTAGAAAAGTATAGATAAAGATGGCTGCTGCTAGTGACAGTTTGGGGAGTGCAAGTCTTGTTTTGAAAGAGTGTTCTTTTTTACTCCTTCAGCAACTCTAATCAACCAAAGTTGTTACCGTGCAACACTGAAACATAAACACTCAGATTTGGGCCTGCAATCCACTCTGGAGTTCCTCGCTGGGTACATTGAAAATGCCTAACCAGATTCTCCAGCCGGGGTGTCTGTAGGGTATAGTCAAAGCAGTCAAGATGGTGTGATGATCTAATGAAAACTTTGCCTGTGACACCCATAATAAAAATGAGTCAAGCTTTGCCCCATTGCAGACACTGTATTGATTTTTTTAAAACCATACCCTGGAATGCCTTCTACGTCTAGTCAGGTGTTACCTATTCCCTGTGAGCATTTACCTGAATTGATTCCTACCTGAAAATCCATTTCTCTCCCTGCTTCTTCCCATTTTTTTCATAATTCTGGAAGGGACTGGAAACTCCCCAACCCAAACAGTTGGGAGTCTATGGAGATTCTCAGTCATCCAGGTCATGGTTGTCCCAAAGGTGCTTTTTCAAGAGGCAACTTGGACTTTCTGGTTGGGAATTAAGCAAACAGTTGGGAATTAAGCAAATCTGAAAAGCAGCCATTTGGGAAGGCTACATGGAGAAAGGTATTTCCTATAAGTCCCCTCATACCTGTGCACCTTTTTCTTCACTATACCATGATACCTGATGTTTTGTAGTGCAGTCCTTCCTCCTCTTGTTATCAATCCTCCAGGACCTGCCTAATACCCACTTGCAGCTTCATCTGAAACATTCCCTTACTCCCCATTTTATTCAAATCCTTCAACTTAAGCTTCCTTACACGTCTGCAGATCCATCCAAGGTATTCCTTTTTCCCAGACTAAATTTCTCTCTTCCCCGCTCGCTCCCTTTCAAAACTCCGTCCCGCATTTTCTTTCCTACGCGATGTATTGTCAACGCCTCCCAGGTGTATCCGTCACTTCTGGAATCCGCTCCGATTTTTCCCTCCCGCCTTCCTAGCCCCGAATAGCACTGGCTGGCTCGCCGTTGCCTCCCGGTCCTCAGGGAGCAGAGCGAACCGTTCGCTTCTTCGTCAAGCACCCCGGCTAGTAGTTCCGGGCTCTGTGCCTCAGGGTCTCGCGCAGGGGCTCGTGAGGGATTCGCTCGCTGCCGTCGATCGCCTCCGGCCTAGACCCCCCCTCCCCCGCGCTCCCTCTTTCTTCCCCCTTCAGTCACCTTCCTTTTTGCATCCACTTCCCCCTCTCGCCTTGCCCGAGCGGGTCCGCCGGGAGGGGGCGTCCACCGCAAGAAGAGGAAGGGGAAGAGTGCGTTTTGCCTCGGGGAAGGCAGAGGGGCAGCTGGAGCGCTCGCTCCACGGGGAGACACGGGGGCGGCTGGAGGGAAGCTAGCGGTAGCGAGGCCAGAGCTGTGCCCGGCCGCCTTAGAGCCCCAAGCCCCCTCCCCCCCCGATCTCTTCGCGGTGGGGTGCTGGTGGGGAGCGCGCGCGTGCTTGTCTGTGTGCACCGCGGCGGGGGAGCAGAGGAGAGACGGGCAGAGCAGGCAGACGGAGCCCCCACCCCGCCGTCGCCCTGCGCTCGCGCGGGTGAGTGTGTGACAGGGGGGTGGATCTTGGTTCGTTTGCCTCCGCTGGCTCCAAAATGCCCAGACTGCTTCATACGGATGGCTATATTTCAAGATTTCCTTTGGCAAAGCTAGGCGAGGGGCATCGCCTTGTGGAGGCGTCGGCCAGTGACATCTCATCGGTGGAAGGAGGGCTTTGATTTGGTCCTTCTCTTCCTCCCTCCTCTCCCCCCCCCACCTCTTCCTCCCATCTGCTATTTTCCGAGGGGGCGGCTGCAAACAAACAACAACAACAAAAATAGGGACATAGTCGATTGATAAGAGACGGCCCCTTCTCTCTCTCTCTCTCTCTCTCTCTTTCTTGCCCGCCCCATTTAACTCGCCGGCCCACCAGGGGCAAAAACAATCCGAAATCCGGACGCGTCGCTCTCAGTGTGTGTGCGCTCGCGCCCCCCCTCCCCCCCCAGCTTCTCTGAAATTGACGCCCCAAGGGGGAGCGATCGGAAGAAGATCGAGATCACGCATCCGATTGCCTCGTGTTTCCTAATATCTGCGGGGGCTCGAGCCCTGCCATTCCGGCGGCAGGGATGGATTAGAGATCTCTGAATGGAGGAACCCGGGAGGACTGGATCGCAGAAGGTAAGGAGAGGGAGGCTCGCTTTCGCGGGTGTTATGTGTATGTGTGTGTGTGTGGGAGGGGGGGGTTTGCTCGCGGGGTTGGTGTGTGAGTGGAAATTGAACTGTACTCTCTCCCCGCTCCCCTCCCATTCATCAGTGACTATTGGCCTCGGACACCTGGAGAAATGGGATGGATGGCGAGTCTATTTGCAAAGAGGGCGCTGGTAGTGTTTGGCAAGATGATGGTGGTGGTGGTGGTGGTGGTGATTATTATTATGGGGGAGAAAATGGGATATTATCGCCATCGTTACCTGAGCTTTCTTTTTGCTCTCTCTGCCACCCCCCACCCTCCCCCCCTTTGGATACAGCTGGACCTGGTTGTTTGATAAGCGTCTCTCATGAACTGGCTTGCTTTGCGCCGTGAGACTAGAAGGGGGGGGGGCGGTTTGCTGACTGAACTATGAGGCTGGGAGGAAGGGACCATTTCCTCCCACCTTCCTTCTACCTCAGCCCCCCCCCCTTCATTTTTCTCTGGAGATTTGCGATCTAGTCGGGGGTTTTGCAAGTGAGGGTCCTTTTCGCCTACGGGTGAGGCGGCCGCCTATCCTCCGTTGGGTTTATGTGATGCCCAAGACAAAGCCCTCTGCAAAAAATAAAAAATAAATTATCCTGCTCCTCGTCGCCGGTACTGCGGTATTTCCTCCCCCTCGATTTTGTATATATGTTGGGGGGGGGGGAGGAGGAAAGGAAATTGCCGTCAAAATACCGTAATGCACAAAGAGAAGGGTAGGGCAGTTTCTGGCGATCTTTTTTCTCTAGTCTTATTCTTCTCTTCCCCGCAGCTCGTCTCCGGGCTCATTTTGCTGCAGGAGGGGGGGGGGGGGAAGGGGATCCGGAACCTGGTTTAGCATCGCGGCAACGGTCCGTTTCTTGTAATTATCCCCCGCCCCAAATTTCTCTGATACGTGTCTATATGCAACAACCAGGTTTTGAAGGAAGAGGGGGTGGCGAGCATACAAGCGCGCGCGCGAAGCTCTCCCCCCCCCTCCCCACAAGTACGGTTTCAAGATGGGGAGGAGAAGGATGCAGGCAGAATGGTTAATTGGGAATGCAGGGCGGGGGACATGAGTTTGTTGTGATGGGTCTGGACTCTGGAGCTGTGCCATCCTCTCCCCTCGGTGCCTACCCCACCCTCAATACATTTCTCTAGGGGTAAGAGGATGTGCCCCTTACTTCACCTTAGGCCAGGCCTTCCCTAAGCAGCTCCTTTATGGCCGCCAAAGGGTCCCTGGAGCTGAAAATATGGCTGTGAATCTAATTCCGTAGCAGTGGGGCCTGATCTTGATCTGTCCACGGAAAGGTTTTCAGTGAATGGTGGATGTGAATGCCACACGCGTGCGCGTGCACACACACACACACACACATACACACACACATTTTGGTATCTTGTATAATATCTCCTGATTGTCTCTGCCCCATAAGAAAGAAAGACTGGCAAAGAATTAGGGGGCAGGTGGGCTGTCTGGAAGAAACTTGGATTGAAATTATTGCCTCCGCTCAAGTCTATTCTCCCCCCTCCCCCCCTCCTCAATTAGCTGACAACCATGATTATTAGACTTGCACTGATTTTAGGATGGGAGTGGAGATGGGATCAAATTATCTCTGCCCCCCCCTTTCCCCCATCATTATTTCCCAAATTAGGTTGACAGAGATGGTAGATTGATTGCTGCAACACAGTTCGATTTAAAATTCTTCGCAGGGCTGAAAGATAGAAGGAGGAGAGTAGATTCAGTTTTACGGTGCCCTGAGTTCTTCCCTAATTTGGTGAATATAGAGGCTGTGGAATTGTAATTATTAATGTTTTTAAGTGTTGGAAAATGAAATGACTAGAAAAAAGGGCTGTGTGTGTTTCTATGTTTAGGAGGGATTGGCTAGAATGATTGGTAAAAGGTAAGGGTGAATACAAATGTCATTAAACCGAAAGAAATGTAGATAAAGGGGAAACAGAAGCTCAGAAAAAAGAAATGGTTAGAAATCATGCTGCCTTCCCCTCCCTCTCCAAATTTATTATGCATAAACCTCTCCCCCACTCCCCAATTTCCTCTGGTAGCTTTCTGCAATTGAATAGTCTCCCTCCCTTCCCCCCCCACCCCCCAACTTGTGAACCATAAATGTCTTTTCTCAGCATTAGCTTGCTTGGCAAAGGTGAAGAAACTGGAAGATGTCAAACAATAGTTCTTTGGGGAATATCAGCAGCCCACAAGGGTTATTAAAAGGGAAAGTTAGCACCAGGAAGCAGAAGCTGGCCTTGCTTTTTCTGAAATCTCCAAGTTGGGGAGATAAGATAAAAGGGATAAGAAGAACATCTTCTGTTAAATATCTTCAATTCTCCCTTGAATCCTCTCTAGCTCCCTTCTCCCCTCTGCCTGTCCAGTCTAACCCTGATGCCCATGCTTGCCTCCTATTGCTTGGAAGACTCATGGCAGATAATGTAGAGCATCTTTGCCACCTTTTTGATACATCAGATTGTATCCAGTACCCACCCATCTAGGCTTGAGGGAGTGTTGTCTTGGAAAAGTGGGACACCAGTCCATTCCTGTTGGAGCATTTTTGCAAGGTAGGGGGAGGAAAAGGCAGAGCAAAGCCAGTGTGGCTTTAACAGCTTCAGAGAATCTCTGCAGCACAAAACTAAAGGCAGGATACTATAAACAATGGGAATTTAAACCTATTCCTTTTTTCTACAACAAGAATAACAATGGTTTATGGTCTCAGTGCTGAGAGAGGAATATCATCTGTTTAATAGGATTACAAAGATTTTGGGAAACAAACCTTCTGGGATCCATTACTATTGAATCTACTGCTACTGAATACTGTTGCCTTTGGATCCACCATTCAGTTTAATAACTGGGTGCCCAGGAAGTTCTTCCTGGAATTTCTTCTCTGAAAATTGGATGTGTGTCACACAATTGTGGTTGTTCAGAATTAACGTTACACTGCTCAAACAGTGTTCATTTATTACAACCATGAATTCCGTGCAATTTTGTTGAAAAGAACATACAATCTTCCATGTTAAGCTTGCTTATGGATCAGGTAAACCACAGCAGCAAAATGTGGGATTGGGACACTCTGGCTGTGTTTGTACCAGGTAAAAAAATGCAGCCAAGTTTTTTCAACTCAGGGATATGTTGAATGTGTGTGTGTGTGTGTGTGTGTGTGTTTATACACACACACACACACACATCATATTTATAAACGTATACACCATATACATATGGATCAGCGGTGGGTTGCTCCCGGTTCGGCCCTGTTCTGCGAACTGGTAGCGGCGGCGGGAGGCTCCACCCACCCGCCCGGGACACTTCTGCGCATGCACAGAAGCATCACATGTGAGCGCAAGTGCACTCACGAGCGAACCGGTAGCAATGGGATTTAGAACCCACTACTGATATGCGTATGCGTGTACATGTGCATGCATACATACATGCATACATACATACATATATATATATATGTAACATCTTCCTCCAAACAAGTGCATCTGCTGCCTTTCTTACTTTTGGGATGAACACCTCCAGATTTGTTACACCTATGGAACATTTACGGCATAAGCAAGCTTAGGAGTTTTGGAAGCAATTCTTAGGAGTTTTGTGCAAATGGATCAAGACCCCTGCTTGGTTTCATTTTCCATGAATCAATAAAGATGGATTTCCTGGTGGATGGATGTAAATTGGCATTATTCTCTTTGAACACAGGGGCGCTATGCTGCTTAACACCAGCTGGAAGTATGCAGCCTTTTGCCAAACACATTTGTGCTGTGGCTCTTGTGGTACATTCACGTTCTATGGCAGATTCTTCACTTATATGAGCCTATGACGTTTGCCTGGAACTAGGATCCTTTTTTCTTTTTTAAGAACCCTGTCTTCTGAAATTGACCAGCAGCAGAAAAAAATGCCTCTGAGCAAAGAGCTTTTCAATCAGATCTAAATCAACATCTCTCAGCATAGAGGCAACCTTGCCTTAGACATCTCAGCAGCTCCTAAGCTCAGGGGTTGTCTTGGATGTCTGTATCCATGTCCATTTGTACCCAGAACCACTAATGACTGGAAAAATTATTTCTTATGCTTGATCATGTGGGATCCAGATTTCAACAGAATTCAGCCATTTGCATGCTATTGAGTGCTTTGTTGGTGTTAAAAAGTCTTCATTTTCCAAAGGAAATGGGGAGGCAGTTGGGTACCTAACTAAGGACTTGTGTTGCAAGCTAACCACTAGGTTTGACTGGGGGAACATTTTAAAGTGTGTGTGTGTGTGTGTGTGTGTGTGTGTGTGTGTGTGTGTGTGTGTGTGTGTGTGTGAGAGAGAGAGAGAGAGAGAGAGAGAGAGAGAGAGAGAGAGAGAGAGAGAGATAGAGAGAGAGATATTAGTTTATATATACAGGATTTCTTTAAAAATGCTGTATTTAAGAAGTCAAGAAATGGATAGATATCTCAAGCTGTGTTACCTGTTCCTTCTTTGAGGGAGGGGATACGTATATCCCTAGAGGCTCCCTGTGTAGTGCTGAATATATTAGTGTTCTGTCATCTGTGCTCTGAACATCCATCTCTGCCTGTATGGTGAATGCAACTCTATTCTCTTATACAGTACATAATTATGCCTGTGTATTATCACATGTACACATACTTTCTCTTTTGTTATATTATCTTCTTTGATGGGATGCCCAGTCTTAGCAACTCTGTAGGGATTTTAAACAATATGTTGAGGATGATTAGGGGAAGGCAGTCAGCTGGACGCTGTTTGAGGTGAAGCAGATTCTTAGATTCTTTTCCATTGCTTTTATTTCCTTTATCATTTCAAGCATTGTGTTAACGAACAAACCCCTGTGCCTGTCTCTCATACCAGAATCCTTCAATGGAGCCAGTGTCATTATTAGAGAACTGCTGGAACCCCAGTTTGGTCTAGTGGTTAAGGCACCAGGCTAGAAAGTGGGAGACCGTGAGTTCTAGTCAGAGGTGGTATTCTGCCAGTTTGGGCCTGCCCTGGCTCTATGTCGTCCTATTTCTGCATGTTTTGAAGTCGCGTGCATGCGTGCAAGCCATGCGCATGTGAAAAGCGCATGCGCAGAAGGTCACATGCATGCGCAGATGGAGCATGTGCGCCAGGGGTGAAATGCTCCCGGTTCGCTCGTACCTGTTGGTCGCCGTAGAGCCGGTCTCCAAGGTAGCGCAAGGCGCTGCCCAGACGCCGCCCGGACGCCGCCATTTGGGTTCTTTTACCCTCTGCGCATATGCAACGCGTTCTGTGCATTCGCAGAGGGTAAAAGAACCCAAATGGCGGCGTCCGGGCGGGTGGGCAGCACCTCGCGCTACCTTGGCGACCGGCTCTACGTCGACCGACAGGTATGAGCGAATCGGGAGTATTTCACCCCTGAAGTGCGCTCACATTTGCGAACCGGTTGGGAAGGTAAGTGAATACTACCTCTGGCTAGTCTCATGAAAGCCAGCTGGGTGGCCTCTCTCTTAACCCAACCCAACTCAACTCACAGAGTTGTTGTGGTGGTAAAAATAGGAGGAGGAGGGTGTACTGGATATGTTTGCCACCTTGAGTTATTTGTAAAAATGAATAAAGGTGGTATACAAACAAATAAATAAATCTAGAAGAATCAATATTGAAATCTTCCAAAACCATCTTAAAAATAGGCAGAATCCATTGTTTTGATTTCCAACAATACCCATAGAGGTACTGCAGTGGAGGCAGTATGGGAAATGGTAGTTAAACTTACAATTTAGACTATCACTGTCTCTTCATAGCTGATGATGCCTATGAGTTCCTTATTACTAAGCCAGGGAAATCAGGTTAGCTGTTTCTGGTAGGAGAGAGGGTCTGTTTGAGGGCTTCTTTTGTCCAGGACTTTCTCAAACCTCATGCTGTTTTTCTTTTCCAGCATTTAGTCATGTTTCCTTGTGTGCACATGCTGAAAAGCTATCACCTTTCACTATAAATGCTTAGGCAGTGTCAAATTTCCATGGAGGATTTTTACTGTTCATAGAAAGGGTATAATTCTTTCCTGATTGATATTCAAGCCCTCCTAAGGGACTATTAAATTACCTAGAAAGTTGATTAGAACCAAGGCTGTCTAAATTTCAGGCATACTCTGAGCTGGTGTGATAAATCATCCAACCATAGACTTTTGGCATCTTGACATGCCCCTTTGACCATTGTGTTATTTGTAGTAATAGTTCTAAGTACTATAAAGCATTACAGGCATCACTCGGAGATATTCCAGATCACTGCAGTAAACTGAATATCACAATAAAGCAACTCACACAAATCTTTGGGTTTCCCAATGCATATAAAAGTTATGTTTACAGTATACTGTAGTCTATTAAAGTGTGCAATAGCATTATGTCTAAAAAAACAATGTGCATACCTTAATTAAAATAATATTTTATTGCTAAAAGTACTAATCATCATTTGAGTCTTTAGCAAATCATTATCTTTTTGCTGGTGGAGGTCTTGTTTAAGAAAATACAATATCTGCCCAGTGTAATAAAGCAAAGCGCAATAGAACAAGGTATGCCTGTACAATGAATTTCTGTTCTTCATTGAAAAGTCCCTTCTGCTTGTTCTCATTTCACATCTTAAAAATGTTGTACCTGTGTATGAGCTAAGTTGTCCATCTTTGTGGCTGATCCATGAAAACTCAGGCTTTATCCTGAAAGCCTACATCTCTTCTATGCTTGCTGCCTTTAATCTTCTCTAGCCCTATGCTTAGTCTTCTGCTTCTTCAAACCTTGGTAGCATCCTCTTAAAATCTTGCAGATTGGGAAAGTGGAAACTTATCCATTGTATTGGCTTTGATAGCATCAGAACATTCCTAAGCAATCACTTCTACTATAATATCCTCCCATCCATGATGTCTACTACCACTAACCTATCAGCTGGTTGGTGCTGATAAGAGTTGTAATCCAAGGTCCTCAGCCACCCTTCTGTGGCTCATCTGCATCCCCACTGGATATTTTACCACTGATCAATGATTTTTTAATTTAATGTTTGCATCTTGCCCTTTTGGTACTTCTAATACAATATCTATCCTGAGTGCAAGATTATTCAGCTTAATAAGGCTTTGATATGACTTTCAGTCCTATGTAAGAACTTTAACTTTTGCAACATCAGTGCAGACTTATATAGAGTGGAATCACAATATCCCCTTTTTGGTCTATGTATATAAAAACACCCTTGATTAGCAAACCATATTGTTGTAAGTCATATACCTCATTTGCTAACTGCTAACACATTTACATTGTCTAGTTAAGTACCGGTATACCTATTCCACACTCTCTGTGCATCTCTTCAGGCAAACCATAAAATTATTTCAAGTCAAAAGATTATTTTTTAACAAGAGGATGGTTGTTACTCCAAGAAGAAAAGAAACATGAGTGTTCATTTGCATGTGTTGACTATCATGCATGCAAAATTAAAATTAGGACCAGTTTATCTGCGTGACCGCCTTCTGCCACACTCCTCCCAATGACCAGTGAGGTCGCACAGGGCTGGCCTTCTCCAGGTCCCATCAGCCAGACAGTGTCGGCTGGCAGCCCCGCGGGGGCGGGCCTTCTCTGTAGCCGCTCCGCCGCTGTGGAACCAACTTCCCGCCATCTAGAACGAGGCATTCGGTTGAAAAACAACAATACCCTACCTTACTCTAACTTACGTTGACCTAACAGGAGCTAGCAAATTGTTCCTTTTCAAGTAGGGCCCAAGATGACTGTTTTTTTTCTATTGTTGTCTTTATATATATATATATATATATATTGTTGTCTTTATATATATATATATATATATACTGTGAGCCGCCCAGAGTCCTTCGGGAGTTGGGCGGCATACAAATTTTGAAAAATAAATAAAATAAAATGGCTTCTTGTCTGGTGTTTAGAAGAACACCTAGTTCAGCACAGTTGAAATTGAAGTTGTGCAGACTCTAATGATAATTGATTGGTAGAATATTGGTGAAAACTGAATAGAAAGCAAGTATTTAATAGCCAAGATTCAAGATCTGGATTCGGAATCTGAGGGAAACTTTATTTAAGGGGAAGAGAGTTGTAAAAGATTCCCCAAGAGCAAAACTGGAATCTGTATTTATTTATGTTACTGGAACCCCAAAGAATCCTGAAGAACATGTATTAAAAAAGTGTTCAAAAGGATAGACATGCACTGACAATTAAGAGCAGGATGCTTTCAAGTCCATGACAAAAATCCACTTACGGCTTTCTCCCAGGCTTTCTGTTTCAGAAGCCTAATTTAAGATACAGTATGTGTAAAGAAAACCTCTTTGCTGTTAATGTATGACAATTGGAAATCAGAAACTCTTGCAAATTGCTTAGAGCTAGGAGTAGATTTACAATCAGTTTATGGCTGTCCCTGTCCCAGAAACTAGAAAAAAAATTGAAGCATTCAGCTTGAAAGAAAGGGGATTATGGAATAATGGAAGGTGGACTCTACTCCAAAGGTACATCCAAAGGTAATTCTTTAGACTATTTGGCAAGTGTAAGTAGTAGATGGTCCCAGAATTCATGGCCTGACTTAGGCTATTTCTAGCACACTGGATGTCATGGTTAAAATATCCTTGTTCTAAGAAATGCCAAGCCATATTCTCTGACTTCCCTTGAGAATGGGCTAGGTTCTTGTTTACCGATGGACAGAATAAAAGAGTCCATTATGAGTGAGGCTAATTAACAATGATATCTCCACACTTGTGAATGTAGATCATGAACCATATTCATTTAGGCACCTTGCTTGATATGCATAGACTCACACCGCTTTCTCAATCATTATTATTCCCATTAACCCTCGGTGCTTTGTGTTTCCATTAGTTTTGGCCCCTGATTTTTAAAAGTGAAAGCTCCCATTCCTAGTGCTCCAATATTGTTCCACATTTTGATTCTTGCACTTTTTCATATCTCAAGACCCCAACCTTAATTCTCACCCTGTAGAAGATCTTATTGGTTCTCCATAGTGACACTGTACTATGAGATTGCCTTTCGTCCTACTCTTCTTACCCTATTAGCTAATGCTTCCGTCTCAGTAGTAGAAAAAGTGCTCTACATAGAGGCAACCCACTGAGGTAGGGGAGGTCCTCGTGCTGCACACTCTAGCAGCTGGCAAAAATAAGTCTCAGCATTTACATTATTTTCCACTTCTCATCCTTTTTGCATCCTCAGCTGTGTAGTTTTGCACGGTGTTTCATCAGTTGATCAAGTTGGCTGCTAAAGCATAGTGTGGAGGGCAGCTTGAGATTTGCTCCTATCTTTTATACAGTGGCTAATGGAGAAGTCATGGCGGTAATTCTGTTTCTGGAAGATCTTGTTGGAACTTGAGTTCAGGGTGATAATAAGAATAAAAAGATAGGTTTTTCCTCCCTACCCACTCATCTTTGAGTCAACGTACACCCTGAGAAATGCTGCCCATAAAATTTATTATACCCATTGCCAATCCCTGTCCTGCCTATTGCATTGGTTTTTGAGTCAGTGCCAATTAATGCCCTCATGGTGGAATGTGGCACTCATTATGGGCAAGTGAGTTGGTTTTCTCTTCTTGGTTTTGCTGCCATCCTTTTTCAACACATCACCAGCTAGTGAAGAAAACCACCAACTAGCATTGCAGTAGGAACCGAGTGGTGTTTCTCAACTTAAATGAATACGAAGCAAATCTATTATGCAAAGAAGCCAGGGCAGAAATAGCCCCACATCTGGGAGCTATAGATTGTGTAACTACTTAGGTGGTCCTGGAGTTCAGGAAATGCGAAGCCAACCAGCAGCTAGAGAGCCACTCTCTTACTTCATCACATGGAAGTGAGGCCGGGAGAGGGAAAGAAATGATTGAAGGTGTCAAATACAGGAGACCTGGCAAATCAGCCACAAAAATTTTCTGAACAGTGTAATGAAGAAAAATGGGGCTGCTCTGCATCTGAAGGTAAAAGGTATATCAGTTAAAGCAGATTAGAACAAACACCTGCCTCTCTTCTTCCTCTAACTAAATAGCGGAGTTGTGCTCTTCTCTCCTTTATCTGGTCAGATACCTGGAGAGAAGTTGGTGTAAAAAAAGAAGAGAAGTAGTGAGATGAGGGACACCTTGACGTTGTTGCTGGGAGATGTTAGAACAAGGGGGAAAATACTAATTTTAGATCAATAGAGCTAGGGGCAATGAAAAGTTGTCTCAGTTAAAGGCTAGGAACGAGATAAGGGCAATGCTGGGAGAAAATTGGTGTTATCAGGACATGATTGCATCTTGATTAAGTGCAAATGGGGAGAGAGCCTATTATATGAGGACTGTTCCCCATCTGAAACTAAATTATAAAGCAGAGGAATTTGCTCAGTGACTCTTTTATAGGAACAGGCAGTTTTATTTTTCTGAAATTGCTAAATGTCCACTACAATGTAAGATTTTAATCCACTCTTAGAGTCTGGGTATCTTTTTTAAAAATAGCCTCTTCTGCTGATCACATTAAGTGTAGCTGGTTGCATTTATTTCTCTAAAATAAAACTGAGCATGAGCAATTTCTTTTAATACTGAAAACAGGTACTTGCCAGACCACTTCATGCATAAGTATTGAAAGTAAAAAATGTGAAAGACAGAAGATGGTAGGAAGAATAAACCCATGTCCTAATTTTTGCCTCCCACTCTCTCCTCTTACCCATATCTGTATCTTATTTATTTTGTACTCGTTTTATGTGGGTGGAGTGGTGGGTGGATATATAAACTGTTCCTTTGTAGAAAGTTTTGCGCTTCTGATCCAATATGAATTCTACTTAGAGTTATTCATTCCTTTAGGGTAGATTCTGGTTTATTGCAACAACCTTTCTTAGAGAAGTCATATAATTCAATATGTTCTTTCCATTTTTGCTTCAAGAAGAATTTGATCTTGAAGCATGTGCGAAGTTGGCACTGTGGACGTGAATTGTCTCCATACACAATAAATTTTCTCTTGTGAAACTTGCTCAGTGTATTTTAATATATAAATAATAAAAAGTAGACATAACATCTGTGTCCCACTGTTAGGGGGCTGTGTGGGGAGAAAATGTTGCCAATTTGACTTTTCATGCTTACCTTGAAGAAGGTAGTGCGAGACAGAGGGCCATGGAGAGTCCTGATCCATAGAATAGCTGGGGGTCGGACACAACTGAATGGCTGATGACGACACATACATTGTTCTAAATATATAAATCAAGACCAAGATAGATATTAGCTGTATTGGCAGTTATACGCTCAACATGACTGTTATTTCTGCAGAAACATGAAGTGGCTATTTTCCATTCACATTAAACAACATACATCTTCCCCGCCCCCCTTTTTTTTTACCTTCCTTCCAATCCACACTCTCTTTTTCTTAGTACTTTCCCCACCCATAGTTCCCATGCAGTTTTCTGATAAGGCAGCAGTTAATTGATAAATGGACAGTGATGTGACTATGTGATTAATGGTGACAGCCAAGTTGGGGAGAAGCAATCTAGACCTGGAGTGTTTGGGAAAAGTTCAAACCAAGCTTTTGTCCAAAGCAACACATTCCTGCAGGAGGAAAGAGGAGAGGTTCTTCTTTGCTGAAATTCTTGCTTAAAATTTTGATGAAGAAAATGATATAGGGCTCAAAAACCAACTCTATACATCTTTGACAAATAGCAATTCAGTTAAATAGTTCTTCAGAGCTTAATCTAGGAACTGGCAAGCTGGTGATCCCAAGCTGTTTCAGATTTCAACTCTCATTACCTCCAGCTAGCATGATAATCAGTAAATGGTTGTGGGAAGAGTAGTTTAAAATATCTTCCTCTTAGTTCTTTTTCAGGAAATGAAAGTGGTGGGCTTTGGGAGGGGATGGGCCCATTATGTTCAAAGTTGCTTTTCCATAAAACATTCTTGCTTCTTCTGATACTTAGTACCATAGGGGATCTTGAATAGGACCCAGAATCCTTGACATTCAGCTCCATTGCTCTACAGTCAATGGAATAGAGCCTCTTACATTTGTTTCATTCCGCTCTTACGTGTGATACTATGAGGGTCATTGACTGAAAACTGTAAAGCCAAACTGTAAACATTGACTAAGTGTTCTCAGGAATGGTCCCTGCAGGAGCTATGGAGATTAATGAGCATTAATTATCTCCTGGCTGCCTGTCACCAGGGGATCTCAACACACCTTGCAGACGGGACTGAATAGGCTCAGAGAGACAGAGAAGGGGAACTTTATTAAAGCTTTGTTTTAATAACCCCTTCTATCTCCTACTTCTAACCTTCTCTCAGAAGAGCCTTGGCTTTCGGGAAACCTCAGCCTTTTCAATGTAATGTCTGTCTTCTCTATGGCAGTAGCTCTAGTTTACCATAACTGTTCTTACTTTTTAATTAGAATTGCTTTGTAATGCCACTTTCCATATTGAATTGTTCATAGGGACACTATTTGGATTATACCCTGTGATAAATATATTTAAGCACAGTATGCCATCCATATCTTCCAGAAGAACTGGTTTGTCCTAATATAGCTGCATGGAAAGAAACTTGAATGATACATTTTAGCGCAAGCTATCTGAAACAAAAAGTGCAAAATGCTGCACAGCAATATGTTTTGGCAATCAATATCAATTATTAGTATGACAGGAAGAGAAGGGGAGATGGAATCCCATATTTTGATGCAGAAGGGCACAGCTTTGATCCAAGGCATCTCTAGTTCAAAGATCAAGTAGCAGGTAATGAGAAAAGGCTGGGTCTAAGATCTTGGAAATCCATGGACTGAATTCACTCTCACTTTACTGAGATGTATTTATTTTCAAATTCCTTAATTTAATTTTAAAAAAATGTGAAGGTAACTTTAACTGAAGCATTGGTCTCAAATGTAAATGGATACAACAGTGACTGTGGGCCCTAGATGTTTGAAGCCCAGTGCTTGCATTGCATTCTGATAAATTAATTAAACTATTTGGATTATACCCTGTGATAAATATATTTAAGCACAGTATGCCATCCATATCCATTGTAACTTGCCACACATTCCAGGGCTACCATTTTCTGAGACTTCTGCTAAATAGTTTTGCTGTCAGAATTCCAAATATTCCTCCTGACCCTAAATTTTAGAGGTATCTCCACTAAAACATATTGTGGTTATAGTTTAGATGTATGAATCCAACCACTGTGATTTGTAAATTATGGTTTAGGTCTTAGTATCATGCTCAAATGTGGCAATCCTGCAAACTCCTAAAATGATAATGTATAGCATGCCACAAATAATATTTCACTTAGGATCGGGCAAGAAATAAATAGACCATTTGGCTTAAGATACGTAACTTTTTGCATACTTACTTTTTTGAGCTAGTCTTAGTTTTATCAGTCCTATTGGTAATTTGTTCATCTTTAATTTTTTTCATAAAAATCTCTGTCTTAAGAGAGAGAGCTAACGTTCAGAGTATACATCAAGTCACTCATATAAAATATGTGGTCAAGCAATTTTTGCTAAAATATATACATCTACTGGGCTCAAGGACAAGTCATAGCAGATACCATAAGTCATTCTGAACTACCTTTCCTATAAAATTATATATATTTTTGCTGCAGGATAGCATCGAGTCTCCTAAATATGTAGTCACATCTCACTGAAAGACACATACGTGCATACTATTTTCTGAAAGGAAACTCCCACACATGGGCTCCTACCCTTCACTTGCTACCCTATGGATGAATTGTGTGATTACAAGAACAGCTGATAGAGTAGGAGCGGAATTGGAGATGGCTACTAGTCATGATCACTCAGACTTCAAAAGATTAAGAGCTTAATTGCATGGCAGGATGTGACATTATGTCTTGCTGCTGAGTGACGGAATAATAATCCCATTTTTCCCCCAAGATACTTTTTTGCTTTTAGCAAGCACTGGTGGCTACCTCTTCTTTCACAAAGGAAATGCAGGGGTTGAGCACGCATACAAATGAAAAAGCCTTAGAAAGCCAGGGGTGATGGTAGTGCAAGATGTGGAGCTACTACATCCCCCTGACTTCACCTGGTGTCCAAACAGCAGGAAGAAGGTGGGGATACAGCAATATATGCATGACTGCATGCATACACAGAACAAAACCAGCTTGTTACAAGCCTACCACCAGCAGTCTCCCCTTCCTCCTCAATGTAGTGCCATGGTGTGCTGACTCCTTTCATTTGGGAGCAAGCCATCGCTTGAGGAATTTGTTATTCAGTTCTTTTCTAGTCCATAATAGCAATAGCATTTAGACTTATATACCGCTTCATAGTGCTTCACAGCCCTCTCTAAGCGGTTCACAGAGTCAGCATATTGCCCCCAACAATCTGGGTCCTCATTTTACCCACCTCGGAAGGATGGAAGGCTGAGTCAACCTTCAGCCAGTGAGACTTGAACCGCCGAACTGCAGCTAGCAGTCAGCTGAAGTAGCCTGCAGTGCTGCACTCTAACCACTGCACCACCTCGGCTCTTATTGGATACCATAAATAGGGCATGAGCATAATAGCATGTTCTCACCTGTGTTTCCCAGCAAAGTGGTACTGAGGAATATGTATGTGCCTTCATGTCAGTCTTGACTCCTGTTAAAGTAAACTGGACAAGTCATTGCAGCTTTCGGGACAAGATTTTGGAAATGGTTTGCCCTTGCCTCCTTCTCAGGGCTGAGAGAGAGTGACTGGCCCAAGGCCACCCAGGTGGCTTTGTGCCTAAGGTGAGACTAGATCCCACGGACTCCGAATTTCTAGCCTGCTGCCTGAAACCACTACACCGAACTATTTATCACTGAGAAATATACTGTCTCGAATACTGGAGATATTACTCTAGTACATTGAACATGATTCAGAAAAGGTGCTTTTGACCTCAGGTGAACACTGCCCCTCTCTCTTATGCATTAAACTAACCTGACACTTCCAGGCTTCCATATAAGCCTGAAAAAAAAGAGTCTAGTAAAACTCTTAAAGTGTTAATATATTTGTCCAGGCTTCAGGAGAAGCCTGAAAAAAAAGTTGGGCTGCTTTACTGAATCACACCAAGGTGCTGTGCTAATCCCAGGCCTGAAGCAATTCTTCCAAATCATTTTTGAAGTGTGTGCAGCTTTAATGAGTAGGAACCTCTTCCATGAGTTTAAATAATCCCTTTTTAATGGTATCCCAAGTTGGTGATCATCACTATTATCTTGCGGTAGCAAATCCCACAGTTGAATTATGCATAGTTTGAAAAAAGTGTAACTTTCTTTTTTATTTCCCTTGGACTTTTTAGATTCTAATATTATGTGAGCAAGAAGGAAAATATCTTCCTTTGTTCTTCTACATACAATGCCGGGCATCTTTTCATATATGCCTTTTATTTTATAAGTTGATGCTCTGCTTTATTGTTGTTGTTTTTTTAAAAAGGCCCTTGTGTTGTAGAACAGTTTTCTCTTCTACAACATCTGATCTTGAGCTTCATTTGGTCTGTATGACATTTTTCTCAAGGAGAAGGTGCACATGCTGCCATGAAGATGGATCAACTTGATACAAGCTAGCCTGTTCTCTGGCTTCTGTTTTCTTGAAATGGCTGAATTGAAGCTCCCTGTTGTGAACGCTTGGGTTCTGCAACGTGCTCTACATTTTTGGGCAACAGCAACAGCCTCTTTGACGGCATACAGGGCAAAAGGCCTGACCTCTGGAAATGAAACTTATGTTTGGCTGTTCTCCACATTAGAATTTGACTGGATGTCAGTGAGAGCAATTCTGGGAAGAGTCTATTGCACTGTGTTTCTAACTATCTGCGATCCTGTCACTCTTAATAAGATCACTCTCTTCCTGTCAATAATATCATTCATTGCTGAGACATAAGCACAGGGAGGGGAGTGGGAGATGTCATTTCTTCCAACCCACTCACCAGTGAAATAATCTTTTAGCGAAGTAATATTCCACAGCAGGAGGAAATTCTGAGGACTAATTTGGATGAATAAAATATTTTAATAGGGTTGGAGATGACAATGACATGTAAGTTCTTCTAAAAGACAAGAAAGGGGAAAGTTTCTTTTTTCCTCTCAGTACCAGTTGTGATCAGTTCCCACATAGCCTAATCAGTTCTTTCCACTCCATAAGCACACCTCTAATATGGCTATCTCTCCCCTACCCATTGGGTGAGAACTCCCTTCATTTTCTGGTTACATAACTCTTCCAACTTCGTTTGTTGAAAGGGAGTGTCAAATTGAGTACAGGACAAGAATGGCTATAAGGGGACAGAATACAAGGGAAGACATGGAGACTGACCAGTTTGATATATTTATCAGTTTTCCTATCCCATGGATGGTCAGAGGGTTATATGCCTTTGTGGTGATGTACTAATCTGACATTTTTGTGTTTGTCCCATAAATTTTGGGTGATTTTGCCTTGGACTGTCCATGTGTAAAGTTGTGTGTTAGCCCTCTTGTGATGATCTACAGATGATAGAAATTCATGGTGCTATCCTGGCTTAAATGCCCAATTCTTATCAACCTCATAGGGCACCTGTATGCTTCTCGAAGGATAATTAGTATGCTTAAAAGAAGTCTGGTCCCATTCACAGGATTTACAAACAGTCTTTAATTGAAGTTTCATTCCGATTTTGATCGCAGGAACAATTTGAATTAAATGGATAGCCCCAAGTCAGCTGGATAAATAAGTAGTATAAGATAAGATAAAGGAAGGGGAGAGGGATTACAAAGGTTAAGGATCAGAGCTGAGAATGGAATCACACATGATTAAAAAAAATATGCTCCATTGCTCTATAAAGTTGACAAATAATGCTATATATTATGCACCAATTGACAATTGGGTCATTTATAGTTGCCAGTTCCCTATTCCCATCCAACTTCTGATGAATCACAGCACCCAGCAATCACATTCCTTTCATTTTAACACAAAGCAGCAAGCAAAAAGTGCATCTCTGGCAAAAGCCATGGTTGGAAGGCCATCCTCCACAAAACAGATTCTCATACATACAAGTGCTGTCATTCAGTTACTGATAAAAGGGCCTTCATTAGATTGAGAGCTTTTATGAGTAACAACCTATTGTTCTTACTTTTTCTCACAGAACTAACTAAGTGCTGCATGTTACCTAAATATTAAATAGGCCGTTTTTGCATGCTTCAAAAACGGTTCAGAAAAAATTATTTGAACTCTATGGGAAGACAGCATCTTTGTTATTCATCACAACTGGCTGTTTTTCAGGCTTCCATGCAAACCTGAAAAAAAGATGCTGCTGCTTTAAAAGTTGCATTAAAAGAGCAGTTTCTTTTTTCCCCAAGGTTCATGCAAAAGCTTGAAAAAGTCAGCTTGCTTTAATGAATACCAAAGAGAAATATGCCATTTGAGCTGCAAAGCTCTTCTTAATCAATTTTGAAACATGCACCACCCTACTGAATATTTAACTCTCCTGAATATGAAATTGTCCAGATAGTTAGGACAGAAAGGTCTACATAACTTTTAATTACTAACTGTAGCCAAATGAAATTTTTGTTGAATCTATTAGATAGTGACTAAATTTGCTTGACATGCTTTTACCTATGCTTGTGGCTTAATCAAGTGAATTTCTTGAGTGACAGTGAACTGTAAATTAACCATAAATAATAGCATGTTTTGATAGCAAAATTAGCTAAATTACGGTTTGCAGTTCAACGTGTGGTACAAGCCATTTGCAATTTGATCTCAGTCTTGACTTAAGCAAGGCAGAGGACCTTGGCTGTCAATCTAGGAAAGCCTTTGCTAAATATGTGTATGAGAGAGAGGGGGGCGGAGAAGTTTTAATTAATCATCCCAGCAGCCTGTGTGTGTGTGTGTATATATATATATATATATATATATATATATATATATCTGTACATGTATATGTCTAAAAATCTCCCCCTTTGGTCAGAATTTCACCTCCTGTGACTGCCACAAAATGGGAGAGCAAGCTATGTTCTGCTCCTCCTGAATTTGGCTTCTATCACTGACCTAGATAGGAGTAGTGATCAGGTATGCCAATACTACAGCACAATTCACAATTTAAATTCTTCTCAATAAAGGAACAAGAATCCAACACTTCTGGATGTTTCCCCCTTGCAACCCTCCCAATAATGAATACATTATTTAAAAGCAAGAAAGCAACCCTCATTATCATATCTAGAAAATTACCCCTGCTCCCCTGAACCAGCAATTTGCCTGCCATGCAGCTCCACTCCGACTTGCCCATTAATTACAGGGATGAAAAATCATTTGGAAGTCAGGAAAGGAAACTAATTGGATCTCCCCCCCCACCACCACCAGTAAGAATTAATGAGAGAAGAAGAAGCTATAACAAGGTGGGAATGGGATCCAGAATCATTGGAAAGGGTCTACACTGGAATCCTTCTCTTTCCTTTCCTGTGCTTCCCCTGTTTTCTTTCTTTCTTTGAATGGTCATTTAGAACTATAGCCACTCGTCTTCCATTTAGCCTGTAAGTTGTAACCTATATTGTCTGTTGAATTGGAAGTCCTGTAAACCCCAGCCAGTATCATCAGTAGTCCCATTGATTACTGTCCTCTGACTCCTCCAAATCAGTTTTGGCTGGAAAAACTGCTCTAGAGTTGGTGCATCATGGTGGCTAAGGATAGGAATTATGATTCAAGTCTTGCCTTTGCCATTAATGGAGATACTAATGATCTAGTCAATTATTTACGCAAACCCCATCTGCAGTAGGTAGGTTAACTGTGCTGGCCTGCCTTATAAAGTTGGAGCAAGCTAAATATACAAATCCTTTGAATATCTGAAAGTGCTACATAAAACATGCTAAGTATTATTATAATCCCCTACACTGAATACACATTAGCGGAGCTCAGAGCACCCAGAAGGAATTCACGATTTAAGGGCTAAAAGTAGCCCAGTTGAAGGGTAGGGCAGCTTTATGAAGAGATCGATTTAAGTTCACACTTGACGTGATACAAGAGATCCATGAACAAGTTTTTCTTTTAGAACTTAGATGGCCTGATTAGAATCAGAAATATAGTTTCTGGACAAAATGGAGTTCTTCCTCTTAAGTTCCTTCTTCCCCGAATAATCTGGCTCTACTTAGAATCGACATAAAATGAGTTCCCTCTCCCACAGCCCTGCCCTAAATCAGCAGTGGGCTGTGGTATAGTTGCTTTTAATTTCATACTAATGGATGTTGGAAGGCCTGTTAATGAGAGTCAGGCCATTGGACAGTAGATGTTTTCTATCCCAGTGTTGCAGGTAGCAGAATTGCAGCCTGTGAGAAGAGGCCATCACATCAGATGGATTGCTACCTTGCGCCCAGCTGAGGTTACTGTTTTAGAAGAGGCAGTGTTCCAGCTGTGTCCTGACCTTGATTGCTGGAATTGCTGATGAGTGGGAATCTGACACTGGAATCTTGGGGGATAAGACTCATTTCATAGCAGCAGAGCTATCGAATTTCCTTTGCCTTATGCATTGCTTGCTTAATCCATTGGCTCCATGATCTTAAGAGATGGGGATTTCTGCTCTAAGACCTATGAGCAAAGAGTATAAGGCTATGTAAATGAACATTACCAGCCTAGCCTGACACATTTCTTTCCCATGTGCCAGCCCCACTCTAAACATGTTTGTATGCTGGCAGTGCTGATGTATTTTAGTACAGACTGGAATTATGTGCACTTCTGTTAAGTGTATGGCTTATGGAGGATGCATAAAACAGAGCTAGTTTGGTAAAGTGGTTCAGGCGTCAGGTTTGAAGCCAGGAGACCCTGAATTCTAATCTTACATGAAACACAAAGCCAGCTGGATGACCTTGGACCACTTACACTCTCTCGACCCTGGAAAGGAAGCGATGGCAAACCACTTCGGAAAAACCTTGCAAGGAAACCTCAGAGACTAGTCCAGGCAGTCACCAAGAGTTAAGTGTGGCTTGTGACTCAAAGGCACCAACACCCACCCACCCTGCCCCACAAACATACATACTGTACGAAAGAAAATTCATCTTTTTCATATTCATCAATATGATAAAAATAGGGGTTTTTTACATATAATTGCATATATTCATGTGAAAATGAAGATATATGTGTTAGATGTGTTAGACTATATATATTATTATGATTCTCTTCTGTACATGAGCCAAGTCTGAACAAGAATATCTATTTAAATGAAACACCCAACATATGAAGGTGAGCAACTCATAAAACTGCATATTATTTCTCTACATAAAATCATTTCAAAGGCACACCTTCATAAATCTCAGATTATATCTAGTGATATCTATTCTATATCTTTCCTGCCAAGGATTGAAAAAGAGAAAGAGGTTCCCCTTTATCTCAGTCTGTAAATGTTTCCAGAGGGGGAGAAAAATTAAATTGTGCTATTGTTCTAGTAGATGCCCAGAAACCTGAAGGCAGACCCTGAAATCTAGCTGTTGAAGTGCCAATGTTATGTTAATTTTCCTCTGTTTGTGACTGAAATGATTGTGGTTCTTTCCTTTCCTTTGGCAATTTAGTTCAAGATGAGGTAAATGCAAGTCCAAGAACAGAAGAAGACCTTCTCCTTGGGGAATCATTCTTCCATTTCATAGTTTTTAACTATAATCAGAGCATCTGGATTGGAGCAGCCTATAACCCCCAACAATAAATTAAAAAATAAAAATAAAGACATCCATGTTGCCTAGCTGTAGAGTTTGAGTGACAAGGCGCTAGAAAGGGCTGCTCAGTCTTCCATCTCTTCAGAATTAGGCTATCATCTAATTAAGAAGATCTTAGTTGATTAAGCATAATGAGTTTTAGTTGATTAAATAATTGATTACTCAATTAATTTTGCAAATGAGTTAGGCAATTGTTCTAAAACAAACAGCAAAACTTTGATTTTAGGCAATGCATGCCTGTGCCACAGAAGAGTGAAATGTACACTTGGTCACTCCCTGTTTTAAAGATGCATTAAAGATCTAGTTTTTCTTTTAGCTGATACTGCTCAGTATGTACATACATACCCATCATACTGCCCGCCTCATCTATTTTTTTAAAATTACATTTTGCAGATTCCAAAAAGTGTGTGTGTGTGTGTGTGTGTGTGTGTGTGTGTGTGTGTGTATGAGAAATAGTAAGCCAAAAAGTTAAAGGCATGAGATAAAAGCAAAATGAAATACAGCTATAATTAGTTTATATCAGCTCCATTAGTTATATCTCTGTATATCTTCAAATATTGTTGCTTCCACTACATCCACACACCAATTCCTATTTTGCCTTTTGTTCTTTAATGCTGATCATTAAATGCCATTGAGCTATTGGAATTTGTTACCATAGGAAGTGGTGTTATTCAGAATAGCTAAATAAGGAAATTAAATCATGATGATGGAGGAGGAGGAGGAGGAGGAGGAGGAGGAGGAGGAGGAGGAGATTAATATATACTAATCAAGGTTATATATTGTCTCCAATAAGATGTTACATTGGTTTTATATTTCCTCCACATTATTCATCCATTCACATGGTACTCACCAATACAAAAAGAAAGAGTAGCTTGGCATTCAAATCTTCATGGTGGGCTTCCTAGAATATTTAATTGGTTAATATATCTTCCTTCTTCACTATTAGATTGCCTTTATATTTCAGTGACGAGTTCATAAAATGCATTAAGCAATGTTGTAGTATAATGCTAGTCAGTACTTTAAATTGTGGTTAGGTGTGTCTTAACCAACATTTAAAGTCATTGTTTGTTCTAGGCTAGTTTTCTGTAACCAATGTAGCATTTAAACCCAGACTATTTGCTAAATTAAACAACTATAGCCACTATTTTTGGTAAACAAAGTAAGAAGAAGAAACTACTATGGTTTTTAGAAGTGCATCTTTGCTTTCTCCCTTTTGTTTTTCACTTTCTGCAATTGTAAATCTTTATGGGAAATGCTGCAAAGGGTGCTGGGATACTGGATGGAAAGGAGGGGAATGTTAAAATGCAGTGAATGTAGTTTGCCATGTCATTTAGGGAACACACCCTGAAAGGTCCATTAATTGGGTTACATGATACCATCATTGTACTGGATTGCATGGAATCATATTAGTCATATTCATCATGTGGGGCCCCACCCCAAATTTTGTTGGATTTGCATTCCCATCAGCTGTAGCCAGCTTAGACAGTGGAAAAGGTATTTGGTATGACCACCAAAGACTTCCTGTGGAAGAGGTTTTTTCCCAATTTTGTTACTTGAGATCCATTTACATTTCAGAGACTGATGCTATGATGGTTTACACAGAGAATAGATTACTTCCCTCAACTGTGACCCTCCACCAACATGCACATTTGAATGAGGGGTGGGAACGTTTCCGACAACCATTCAGTCTTTTTATGTATCCTTTTGTTTCTGCGCCCGCGGAACATATTCCAGCTTTCTTCCACAGCGAGCAGATTTTGAGTAGAAAAGAACCAGATGACAAATTATGAGAATTAAGACCACAGTGGGAGTAAGCTTAGTCCTGCTGATAGAATGCCTCTGAATTAGAGAATGAAGCACTGAAATCTGTTGCGGTATTAAACAGTGACATTTCATGCAAGTGTTTCCAAAGAATGGCAGATTTGGTGGGTACAGTTATATCTGTGCCAGCTGCTTTCTTGTTCTCCATGGGTTGAATCCAGAGTTAGAGCAGACCAATTGAAATCAATAGGACAGTCATAACTTATTTTAATCCCATTGGTTTAGCCTGTCTGGTCTAGGAGTAACTAAGTCTGTTCCAAGTCTCTGACTCCTATACGGGGGTGGCGAGAATCTGTAAGAGTTTTGCCCATATTGTTTTTGTGTATCTTGTTCTGCAGTGCTAAACAATTATTACACCAATTTATTGCCCGGGTGTTTCAACAGTATCTTGGCACCAAGACTATTGCTATTCCCTGCCCTTCTCCTGCCATAGAGCCACAGGTCTGTAGATCAGCGGTGTGTTTTAAATGCCTTGTTATGTCTTTGTAAAGGGCAAAAGTGTGCGCACAGCATAATCAGACCATTAAAACAGTAAGACACAAAGATACACAATAGCTTTTTTTCTGACTGTTTTTGAGAGGTTATCTTTTCACCCTTTTTTCCTGACCGTTCTAGTCCTCATATAACTGAACACTTGGAAATAAAAAACCACTTATAGAATATTTTTAAAAGGTCTCTAGGCAGCAACAAAGTTGAGAAAAGATGTAAATTACTAATAACAGCCAAGCCACAAAAGATATCAATCACTTTAGCCAGAGACCATTCAAAGGGCACACCCCCACAGCTAGCAAAGCCATTAAGATAGCAATCATCTGAGGATGCCTTGATGACTTCTTGAAAGGCAAAAAGAAGATTTGCAACTACTGTCTGTCTTGTTGCATTTTACAACCACAGCTACAAAAATAATGTGCAAATTCATGTTGGTGATAATCCATATCTTTAAAAACAAGTACTGTAGTTCCTCTGGACCAGGGGTGAAATCCAGCAGGTTCTGACAGGTTCTGGAGAACCGGTAGCGGAAATTTTGAGTAGTTCGGAGAACCGGCAAATACCACCTCTGGCTGGCCCCAGAGTGGGGTGGGAATGGAGATTTTGCAATATCCTTCCCCCAGGAGTGGGGAGGGAATGGGGATTTTGCAGTATCCTGCCACGCCCACCAAGCCACACCCACCAAGCCACGCCCACAGAACCGGTAGTAAAAAAATTGAATTTCACCACTGCTCTGGACATATTGGGAAGTTCAGATCTCCAGTGCCGACAGGTAAAACTTGGAATGGACATTATGTAATACTATGTTTTGGCTCTTCCTGTTTATTTTCTGTTCTGTTCCTATTTTATTGTTATTTTATCTTTCAAAGGGAATGTTTTTAAAACAATCTATCAGGGACCTATACGTGCACTAATTCTATCAGCTTTGACATTATTATTTTTCTGGGATCTTCAGCATATTCATTCTCCAGTTGGTGCATTCCAGATGTGTTGGGAAACTAACCCCCACGCTTCCTAGGGAACGTGGCTATCCAGAAGTGCAGTCTGCTCTAAAAGCTGATTTTCTGAATATAGATAGATACATTTGGATTCCCTTCTTCCTCAGCTTCAGAACAACATGCATCGATACAAAACATTCATGTGTTGCCACCCTTCTATTTCTCAGCATGAACTCTTATCAAAATAGAAAGTGTTGCTGAATACTTTTGAATTTCAAAGCAACCCGTAACAGGTACCAGCTGAAGACAAACCTGTTGCTGTTAAGGAAAATTTTTTGTTAATTAACTAATATATGAGTACTTCACAAATCAGGAGAAGACACCGTCAATACATGATAGAGCTACAGCAAAAATGAATGTACAGAATGGAATTTGAGAGAGAACAAGAATATTACAGATAGACAAGATTTTTCTTTCTGCGAAATATCGCTGAGAATGTGCATACACGTGATTTGAGAGTGCTTTTGTGTATGTGTGTGTGTAAAATGTTATCTTTGCAGATAACAAGCTGGGTTCAATGAATTTAGGGAAGTAGGAAGCAGGATTGTAGCTAGCAGCAGACCTGACTTCTGTGTCAATGCTTCACATGTCATGAGGATATATTGTAGTTTCATTAAGACAAGTAGTGATTTCTCCGTTAAATGAAATCAAGCCAAATTCAAATGGAGTTGAAACTGGCTGGTTTTAGAATAGCCATAGTTTAATGAATCATGGTTAAGTTTCCGAGGAAAGCTTAAACTTCCATTAATCTAAAATAGCAGCAGTAGCAACCAAAGCCTTCCCACGGTTGGTTGGAGAGGGAAGAGAGGAATTTGCAAGCCCGAAGTTAATTGTATTTCATGGCATCTGAATAATGGTGAGCAGACTCCATTATTTTCCATTATGGTCCCTTCTGCCAGTGGTGCATGAATTGGAGACTATGTAACTGATTTTTTGAGGAGTTTTCCTGCTTTCAGAGTCTACTTGAAATACCTGAGTGGTTCACAGTCTGGTTATAGGACAGTCTTCTACTTGATCAATATAGAATACCTAAAGAGCAACAGCTGGAATACTGAACAGCTTCCTTCTTAACAGCCCGGCTACACTGGAGCTCCAAAGAAATGTACTGTAGTCCCAACCTATATTTAACACCATTCATTTTCACTTACTAACCAGCTGCTTTGGAGGCCTCTGTTTAGGAAGAAGGGTGGAGTGCAAATATTGCAATAAGGACATGAGTACAATAAATATATTTTTATAAATATTTTAGGAGTCCCTTTTAGGTCTAGTTTCACAAGAGAACAGGTACAATTAAATATATAAACTACTTCTTTGACTTCTGTTTACAGTAACTGCACAGATCAGTATGTGATCAAATGGCATGACCATCATGTTTACTGATAATATCCTTTATTGAACATCTGGACTGTTGTGAGAAAAAGTAGTTTCATCAATAGTGGCAGAAAGGATCAGGTTTGGCTCCTGACGCTTCCAGCCAAAAGAATATCAGAAAGCAACACAAAGAAGGCTCCCTTTCTACAGCTATGGAGAACAACAGCCAGCTAGGGGAGATCAGGGACAGGCAATTTTGGGGGCTGGTGAGATATTTGAGAGTGTGCAGTGCGCTCTCACAAAAGGGCTGTTATGCCTGTTCACAACATGTTCTCCGTTCATGGTGGAGTCATTCACAGAACTGTGCATTTAGCAGAGAGCCAGTGTGATGTGGTGGTTCAGATACTGGACCAGCATTGGGAAGACACTGGTTCAAGTTGATGCTCAGCCATAGAAGTTCCCTGAGAGACTTTGGGCCAGTCACCTCTTTCAGCACTACCTACATCACAAGGTTATTGTGAAAAAGAACAGGAGGAAGCACTATATAGCCACGACAAGTATACCTCTAGTCAATAAGTGGTGAGTGGTGAGCAGTTTATTTTCTGCCCTGGGTCTTTGGACCTCTTCCAAGCAAAGCACTGAGCTGCCCCTCTCCTTTCCAATTTTATTTCCTAAGAAAGCGCTTACAAAGATTTCAGAGTCATTCTTTGTAAATAAAAGGACACTAAAGGTTACTCATTCCCTTTGTAGCATGCCAGCTTCTTTGAACAAATATTAAATAAAATAGCATTTAAAACATTTAAAAGAACAAGTTGAGCAAAGCCAGGGGCATCTGCGAGAGTTGAGTGAAGAAAAAAAAATCAAGATAATGGCAGCAACTGTGCAATCAAAGCCCCCCCTCCCTTTTTTATGCATGTCGCATGCATAATGTACATGTGGAGAGGGGTTGGCTTTGATTTATTAGAGTATTATTTGTTCAGTGCGTGAAACATGAAATCCTTTTTCGTAGAATTTATGTTACTAGGTTTTTACACTGCACTGGTTTGTACCAGTAAAGATAAATGGTATTGGGATAAAAACAATTAAAATCTTGGGGTGGATACATCTGTGTATTTAGGACTGATACATGCATACAGTATATCCCGTTCCTTTCCTTTTACCTTTATTTTAATATTGAGCACTTGATGGCCAAAATATTGTGGAAAATGGAAATTAAATTGAGTCTATGGCATTAAGCCGAGATTCAGATTTGAAAACATGTGTTCTGGATATACCTTAGCTATAAACTCAGCTGGGTAGTTATTTGACATTTTTAGCTGTAATCAACCATATTGCCGTTAACTGAGAGTAACAGTATCCCCCTCAGATATTTGTAGTGAGAATGATATTTAAAAAACCTTAAAAATGCTGTACATAATTGTTTACAGATAAATAAAAGAGATTACTAATAAAGTAATGTTCCTCATCCAAGGTGTTGAATGTAGTGTATTTGGCCCTTTTCCAACGTGTTAGTAAAGGTGTTACAAAAAGGGAGAATTTGCTTTAGCTACAATTGGTTTCTCATTATGTTTCTGTTTTTAGCTTCACAGCATGGTGTGTATGCCACTGAATATGCCATTTTAAAGTTGCCAAGCCAGGATTTTCAACTACAAATCCTGCAGACTTGTGGGGTAGTTCCCTCATGCTATTTGTTATGATCCAGACTCTTCTTTGTTTACAACTATCATGCCTACAAACATCCAATTTATTTTGTTATAAATGTACTCCTTTGACTTCAGACATCTCCAGAGGACTTGGGCGAAAAACTCTAAAGCCCAAGGTGAAAGTGGATGATTTCTGAATGGAAATTGCAATATAGCAGAAGGTAGCACGAAACCTTTCCTCTGTATGCTGTTTTCCCCAAAGCTCCTTATCAGGTGCTTTTTTTTTTTTCCTCCTGGCAGCTCAGATTCTGAGCCATGGAGCCTTGCTGGGGGCAAAATGGCTGAGGATAGAAAAGCAGAGACTGCAGGAAAAGGTTTGGTGTTGGCCTCCTCTCAAACCCTGCTTTTTCTACTCAAAAGCATTGCCTCTTCCTCCTGCATTTCACATCGTTTGAAGTGGAGAAATGAGTTCAGGGCCTGCATTCAGAGGCACAAGAGGGAGACCTGAGTGTTTGTGGCCACTGGATCCCCTCCAGGGGTGAAATGCTCCCGGTTCGCTCGTACCTGTCGGTCGCCGTAGAGCCAGTCGCCAAGGTAGCGCGAGGCACTGCCCACTCGCCCGGACTGCCGCCATTTGGGTTCTTTTACCCTCTGCGAATGCACAGAACGCTTTGCGCATGCGCAGAGGGTAAAAGAACCCAAATGGCGCCGTCTGGGCGGGTGGGCGGCGCCTCCAACTACCTTGGCGACCGGCTCTACGGCGACCGACAGGTACGAGTGAACCGGGAGCATTTCACCCCTGATCCCCTCCCTCTGATGACCTCAGGTAATCAAGGCTTCAGGAAGTCATATCATAAAGAGGCAAGAGATGATAAAGAGGCCACAGAGACCTTCATTTGCGTGAAGGTCTCTGTGGCCGGAATGGTACCACCTTAGCTTTTAGGTAAAGGAGTCTTTAAATACCTTTTGGTCCAGTTCTCCAAGCCTGGGGAGATCAATACCATGGTATTAATCAAGGTTTCTACAGACATTTTGTTTCTTATCTTTGCTAGGCTTCCTCCAGGCTACTATTCAGAAAGGGGTAGGGAATGGGTAAGGGTAAGGGTGGGGGAGGTTGCCTTGGGATGTTTAAAGTCTGTAAGATTCAAGAGGATCAGTTGGTGTTGGGCCTTTCCTAGAAGGTATCACTTAGTTGTTGGGAGTGATATTGTCTTCATTTTGATTGATCTTCTGTTTGTTTTGGATCTGATTTGGATCGGGCACCTGATTGAGTGGTAGATTGTACCTATTAAAGGAATCTTTCTGCATTTTAAAGCTTAGCAGTCCAGATCAACCCTATCCTCCCGCCCTGATTTAAGCTTTTCTCTGACCCGTTAATTTTAAGCCAGAGCCTTCTTTGGGATAGAAGTTTCTTTACATCAGAGAAAGAGGTGGGTTCCTCCTGGTTCGGACCAGTTTGCCCGAACTGGTAGCAACCCGCTGGTGATGTCACAGTGATGTCACGGAGCCGGTTCAGTCGTTGCTGGTCCGTGGACGCCACCATCTTTTTTTGGGAATTTTTTTTTTTTTGAAAAAACATTTTTTTGGAATTTTTAAAATTTTTTTTCTTCTGAGCATGCACAGAAGCTAAGTTTCTGGCACTGCGCATGCGTCGCCATTTTGTTTTTGGCTTATCAGGTTTTTTTCCCTGGCACTGCACATGCGCCCACAATTTTTTTCCCCCGGCACTGCGCATGCGCCCACAAGGCGCGGCCACGTGGTGTGGGAGGAAGCGAACCGGCAGTGAGGTAAGTTAGAACCCACCCCTGATCAGAGACTATTCCGTTTAGCTTTTATGATTGCTGCATCGAGTGGTCCAGGCCAGCCACAGATACATAGTATAGCAGGCTGCTGATTGTTTGGCCTTGCATAGCTGCTGTCCCCGAGTTTCCAAAAGTATATTGGTACTGAAGCGGTGCCTGCAGGAATGGTCTACAGGTAGTCCTCGAATTATAACAGTTCATTTAGTGACCGTTCGACGTTACAACGTCACTGAAAAAAGTGACTTATGACCATTTTTCACACTTATGACCATTGCAGCATACCCATGGTCACATGACCAAGATTTGGATGCTTGGCAACTGCTTCATATTTATGACGGTTGCAGTGTCTCCCAGATCATGTGAACACCTTTTGCAACCTTCTGACAAACAAAGTCAATGGGGGGGGAGGGAAAGAGCCAGATTCACTTAACAACTGGGTTATTAATTTAACAACTGCAACGATTCACTTAACAGCTGTGGCAAGAAAAGTCGTGAAATGGGGCAAAACTCACTTAACAAATGTCTCAGCAACAAAAAATGTGGGCTCAATTACAGTCGTAAGTCAAGGACTGTACCTGTACTTGTGCAAAAGCTGGAGCAGGTCAGCAAAGACATGCAAACCTGTTGGCTTCTTTCTATACTCTGAAAAGTAGCAAGCTTCGGCTTTCAGTTTCATAGAAGGAAACAGAGGATTTCATATGACTTCATGCTTCTACCTATTGCTGCTTACTCAGACTCCACTTACTCAGCAGAGCTTTTGTGCATATTTGCTGTTGGCTTTTCATCAGAATAAAGCTACAGGTATGAGGGTTGATTCCCATTGATCTAGGATGGACTTGCTCTTGAGTAAACACGCATTAGATTGCAGTGTCACTAAGTTTTTTTTCCTCCAAAGTTTCAAGAGATGTTTGCACATTATGCTGTGAGAATGACAAGTTTCCTAGACACTGCATTCAGCATGGAGGTCAGCAGCGTGCCGTATTTTTCTGAAAGGCGAGCCTGTGTGATAGATAAAAGTTATCATATGTTTAACATTTGAAAGGAACATTGAAAAACTTTAGATGTACCTCAGATACACAATAGGTGTAGCAGCCCTTCCTTGTACAAAGGGAGCATAGGTTGATATGCTTCTCTTTGTACAGCCCTTGTCTGGGTTTGGAAGCTGTGTTTCACGTTCAACAGTTTATGATGTAGAAATAGGGATGTTGGCCAATGGCCACTGAACACAAAACTGTTGACAAAATAGAAATGCCAGGCTCTGAAAGCCAGGCATTTAGACAAAGGTCAGATAGGCAAAGTTGGGGATTGGTTATTCTATTGGTTAGAAAAAGGGAGGAGCAGGTAGATAGCTCTGCTATAGCTAAGACCTATTTCAGGGCAGCCCTACAGCAATTGTATTATCAGTTTGGATGGTTGGTTGGATGGAGATAGATAGATAGATAGATAGATAGATAGATAGATAGATAGATAGATAGATAGATAGATAGATAGATAGATAGATAGATAGATAGATA
>QLTV01003773.1:213368-229944 GCA_003457575.1 Thermophis baileyi
GGCAGGCAGGCAGGCAGGCAGGCAGACAGACAGACAGACAGACAGACAGACAGACAGACAGACAGACAGACAGACAGACAGACAGATAGATAGAGTACCTTGATTAAATTCTATGATGGAAAATTGAACCACAAATACAATGGAGCTGGTAATTGGAATTAGGGCCTAGTAAAGCCCATGTAAATAGAATTTCTTCATCACCTACAGTAAGTGCAAGATGAGATTAATTCCTGGGAGAAAAAAGTAGAAAAAGAAACCACTATAATAATGGCAGAAATGGGCCATTTATTTTAAATGGGAAGAGTGAAAGAATTAGCAGCACCTGACCAAAAAAAGAAAAAAAATCTAAGTAGGTTTTTAATACTACTTGCTTTATATTTAGTTGGTTGGTTGGTTGGTTAGATGGTTGATTAATTGTTGCCCTACTATTTCAGGAGTGACTGTGGTCACTCCTTTCGTAAATACAAGCCTAGGCTGTCCACTTGCCAAAGCTTTAGGCTTTTGCAAATAGATGTCAGGGGTTTAATATTTAATATTCAGTATTATCAGTAAAAAAAATCTATTGTTTGGCTAGATAATTCATGCATATTGTACTTAGAGTCACTTAGAGATTTTTTTTCCCATAAGCAAAAAAATGATATGGAAGCTGTCCTTGGTGATGGGTTTTTTTCCAGCATGTGATCCATTGATTTCTTGTATAAATTTCCGTTTAGTTATTTGTTTGTTTGTAAAGATTTTCTGTTATGCTTTTCTTATTCTACTATGCATCTTTTTGCTCTCAGTAATGTAGGCTGATTTGTGAGATGGCTAAGGAAGGTGCTAGTTTATATACAGTTGACTCTTTCTGAATATAGGAATATGGATGGTCACCTTATTTCAGATTGAACTTGTCTTCTATTCAGCCTAGTAATGTCCTCTCTGTTCTGATTCATGGTAGCTATTTTCCCAGCATCCGATCCTGCCAGTATTGTATCTAGGACCTTCTCCATACAAAATATGTGCCCTATTGTGGTCTTTACTTTGATTTTATGATCTGTAATTTTATCCCACAGTGAGATAACATTGATGGCTACACATGTCCTCTTTTTCTTTCCATCTTTCGAACCCTTTGCTCATAGGTTTTCCTTCCCCATCTGTCTTGCTGGCATAATAGAATAGAATAGAATAGAATAGAATAGAATAGAATAGAATAGAATAGAATAGAATAGAATAGAATAGAAAATAGAATAAATAGAATAGAATAGAATAGAATAGAATTCTTTATTGGCCGAGTGTGATTGGACACACAAGGAATTTGTCTTGGTGCATATGCTCTCAGTGTACATAAAAGAAAAGATAAGTTTGTCAGATCTCTGAACTGAGATCTTGCTACAGAATCATTCCCCTTCCCGCTCCCAGTAAACAAAGTTTCAGAGAGAGTTTCAAAATTAGCTGTGAGTCTACACTCCCTTAGGAATCAAACCCAGGGAGGATAGTGTCTCCTCTAAGTTCTCAACTTTTCAGGAATGGTCTACTGTGCTGGGAATCTAGCAATGACCTATACCTTTGTCTTGGTGAACAGAGACCAGACTGGCAGTAAGAAAGCAGCCACTCAACTCTCCAACAGTGCACAATTTGCCATTCTAGTTTTAAAGAGCTATAAGGTTTCCATGGATTTGAGATTCTAGTACCTTCTCGGAAATGAATGCCTTTTTGTGTGTGTGTGCAAGAACCAATTTGAGATAGCACCATTTCACCCACAACAATTGTGTCATTAAACTGACAAGGAAATTAGTGTCTGCCATGTCATAGCTTTGTATCAGATCATTTGCAAGAAACACTGCTTCTGATGAGGATTCCAGCACATTCAAAAAAAAAAAAGAAGAAAAAGCCTTCATGACCAAAATAGACAATGGAACAGCTATTAATCTAGCATGCTTAGGGAAACAAACCTGGATAAACTAGCTCTCTATTTCTCTCTTTTATAACTAATCTTTAGTCTTCACCTGCAATTTCTGTTCCCCTTCCTGCTGTTACTACAAAGTCAAGTGTATGAGCAATCTAGTGAATTAAGGAAGAAATAATTTTTGGACAGAAAAAAGGGGGAAACATGATGAAGATGGGTTAAGATGGAGAAGTCACTTTTGCTCCTCTGCCATATGGAAAAGCTAGATTTGGAGATACGTATGTTCCTGTTAAAAAGTAAGTCGGTATGATGGGAATTACATAATTATATGAATTTCTTTCTCCAAATATTAGGACAGCCATAAAGAAGTGTGTAATTAACTTATAAAATGTATTGTGTGAGTTACCATTATCATCATCATATCAGGAAAAGATTATGCCTAGCTTTACCAATCCAAACACCCTCCGAATGTGCCGAGCTCCAAAAAAATTTAATTTGCTGGTCATTTTGGCTAAGGAATGTAGTTCAACATGGTTGGAAAATCTCAGAAGGCTAAAAGAGAGGGTTAAATAAGACAAATGCATGGAATGGCATGGAATGGCATGGAATGGCATGGCATGGAATGGAATGGATAACAGACAGGTTTCTCTTCCGTGATTGGACACACAAGGAATTTGTCTTTGGTGCATATACTCTCAGTGTACATAAAGAAAAAAATAAAATACATTCATGAAGAATCATAAGATACAACACTTAGTGATAGTGATAGGTTACTAATAAGCAATCAAATCATACTAGGAAACAAATAAAACAATATAAATTGTAAAGATACAAGCCACATGGTTATAGTAATAAGTGGGAAGAGATAGATACTAGTAAGGAAGAGGAGAATAATAGTAATACAGTCTTAGTAAATAATTTGACAGTGTTGTGGGCATTAGTTGTTAAGCAGAGTGATGGCATTCGGGAAAAAAACTGTTCTTGTGTCTAGTTGTTCTGGTGTGCAGTGCTCTATAGCATCGTTTTGAGGGTAGGAGTTGAAACAATTTATGTCCAGGATGCGAGGGATCAGTAAATATTTTCATGGCCCCTTGGAGGATTTAACAAGAAGGACCTGTTTAAATGGAGCATATATATTCATAGTTTTGGTTTGGGTATCGCATGAACAACATTCTGGACTAGATGAACTTTAAACTAGCATGACAACCCATCTTGTTACCATGATGAGAATGGGAGAAAGAAGTAAAAGGGGTTTTAAGCTCTTCCTCTCACTGTCCTCCCACAAAACCATATGTATATATAGAATTGACATTTGGGCAAAGGCTTATTGAAGGACATCCACTGCAATAGCTTTTACTTTTTCTCTATATCCCATTTTTTTTCTGCCCATCCCATTTCTGGGCTCCCCTTATTTCTTCTGAGAGAAGAAGATTGGATTGGATCTCCCACCCAGCCATGTGCTTCTAAACATCTACCTGCAGAGGTATTGCCATTTTAGCTTTCATACTTACAGTCCTAAATCCTGACTTGCTAGAGCCATTTTTAAGCTTAAGGTTAATTGATTTGAGACCATCTCTCTCTTTGTCCTTTATTTACTACCTAAAATCTCATTAAAATAAACACAATGGAAAGGAGAAGGAAAAACTCAAGGGGCAAAGTAACAAAACTCAGCATTATAAAGCTGTGGATTAAAAGAACACAGAAAACAATTTCCTAATTTTTCTGTAGCAGAGGAAAGGTGCAAAGGTTTTGCCTAGGAGATGAGCCATCCCAGTGTGAGATCCTGATGCTATGGTTCTATCGCCAGCATTTGCAAAACGTCTAGGACAATAGCAACCTCAAATTTGCCCGCAGAGTATAATTATTTCCTGGTTTCCTTTCTGGAGCTCCCAATATGAATTTCCCAAAATAGGCATTTTATTCTCTTTAATTTTAAAGCTTTCCTATTCTGTTTACACATATACACACTGGCAGAATTAACAAAGGATCCAACATAAAATAGTCCTCAAATTCTAAGAATTAGCAAAGAGATGGTAGAGAGGAAGAATCCTAGCTGTATTCAGGCAAACTCTGCCCGCAGCCTGGAGTTCGATCCCAACGGGGCTCAAGGTTGACTCAGCTTTCTATCCTTCCAAAGTTGATAAAATGAGGAACCATCTTGTTGGGGGCAATATGCTGACATTGTAAACCACCCAGAGAGTGCTGTAAAGCATTATGGGGCGGGGCGATATATAAGTCTAATTGCTATTGCTATCAGGCGAGGTGACATTCAAATTTTTCCCCTACCGGTTCTGTGGGTGTGGCTTGGTGGGTGTGGCCAAGCCATGTCCACCCAGCCACGCAGTGGGCATGGCCAACTTGACATCACTCACGGCAAGGTGGGGCGGCACCACCCCACCAAGCCATGCCCACAGAACCGACAGAAAAGTTCGGCCAAGTCTTCTAGCATTCAACCTGGCTGCTTCTCGCCTCCTTCTCATGTTTGCTCTGTGTGTATGAGCCCGAGAAGGAGGAGAGAAGGAGTGAGGGGGAGGGGTGGGGAGGGGAGGGGCCAGTCAGTGGTGCAATTTACCGGTTCTCCAAACTGTGCATAATCGCTGCCACCGGTTCTATAGAATCTGTCCGAACCTGCTGAATTTCACCCCTGCTATCAGGCTCAAACTAAAAAAAACCCCTGTCTCAATTATTCATAAGGGATTGGATGAGGGGAAGCGATAGGACAAGACCAGCTAGAGAGAGTAGATACTTGTGGAGCCTGGAAACAAGGATTGAAAACATCTCTTCTTCCTTTACAAAGAGGCTTTAAGAAGGCCCCCTGATCTTGGGAGAAACTCGTAGCCATTTCACACCCATGTTCTGAACAATTCAATGTCTTAGGTACATAATGCAAGCTATTGGTTAAGATCCTTTTCAAAATGATATTCTGACATCAGCCTAAGGAGGTCACAAAGGACATGGATAACGTCCCAGTCTGATAACCATAATGATAATTTATTAATTTTATATGCTGCCTGACTACCAGTGACTCTGGACTATTTGCAAATTGTTAAAAACAAGGAAACAATAAAAAAAGAACAAAGATGGTAGGAATGACAAAACCAGGTGGTACAAAAAGGGGGAAAACAATCAGGCTTGCCAAAGGCCTGGGGGAATAGCCAGGTCTTCAAGACCTTTCAAAGCACCAGCAGGGGCAGGGCTGTTAAAATCTTGGGGGAACTTCACTCCAAAGGGCAAACAATGTTCTCAGACAAGGAACACTTCTGAGGTCTGTTTAAGTGAAGGACATTGAAGTGTGCCAACCCTGCCAGATTGGATTAGCCAGGCAGATATATGGGAGATAGGCAATCCATCAAGTAACCATATCCTATATTATAGGTGACAACCAGGTCCTTGAACTGTATCCGGAAGTAAACTGATAACCAGTACAACTTGCAAAGCAGAGGTGTTACATGAGGATACCAAGACATGCCTAACACTGCCTCCCAGCTGCATTCTGAACTAGTTGAGGTTCCCAGATGGTCTTCAAGGGCAGCCCTATGTAGAGTGGATTGCAGTTGTCAAACCATGAGGTAACCAAGGCATGAAAAACTGTCTATACCTGCCTATAAACTGCCCAGAGTCCTTCGGGAGTTGGGCGGCATAGAAATACAACAAATACAATAATAAAATAAAAATAAATATAAGGGCATAACTGGCACCCCAGATGAAGCTGTGCAAATGCCTTCCTCACCACAGCTGCCAACTGCTCAAGCAGGACCTGTGAGTCTAGGAAGACTCCCAAATTACCCCACTACCCTTGAATGGGGAAGTACCAATGCTTCCAAGATTAAAGGCGGAATATCCCCAGATATGGTTGGCCCAGATACTTTTAACCACTTGATCTTGATAGTCAGAAATGGTTCCTCTCCATCCAAACATGTACAGCCTCCAGGCAAGGAGACAAAATCTCAACAGCCTCACTTGGCTGGCCTGGAGTGAAAAGATATATATCATTGGCAAACTGCTGATACCAAACTCCAGACTGGAGGATAGCCTAACCCAGCAGTTTCATGTATATGTTGAAAAAAAGGGAAAATAAAATAGAGTCTTGTGGCATCTCATAAAGGAGGGGCTTGAGGAATGATCAGTCCCCCTCTACAATTAACACAACCTGAAGCTGTCTCTGGAAACAGGAAGAAAAGTATTGTAAAATCACCAAACCACAAAACTGGCTCAGAGGGATACCATGATCAACACTATCAAAAGTCACCATGAGGACAAGCAGCGTAAGGATGGATGCACCACTGCCATTCTGGCTCTGCCACAGATCATCTACAGACACAACTAAAAGTGTTTCAGTCTAGGAAAAATACCTGTCAGAAACTGCAGGAGAGGAAGGTCATGAGACTTGAAGCAGATAGGAAGAATTTTATCTGCCAATCAAAAATCTGCTGTCAAACCAGAGGTGGGTTCCTCCCGGTTCGGACCGGTTCCCCTGAACCGGTAGTGACCCGCTAGTGATGTCCGGTCGGTGCCGGTCTGTGGACGCCGCCATCTTTTTTTTTTTTTGGAATTTTTTTTGGGGGGGGGAATTTTGGGGGGGAATTTTTTTTAGTTGTTTTTCTTCTGCGCATGTGCAGAAGCCGAGTTTCCGGCACTGCGCATGCGTCACCATCTTGTTTTTGGCTTCTTCTTTTTTTAATTTGTTTGGATTTTTCGGCACTGCGCAACATGCCCACAAGGCGCGCCCATGCAGCGCAGGAGGAATCGAACTGGCAGCGAGGTAAGTTAGAACCCACACCTGTGTCAAACTGTATACTAATTTAGAACTGTCGTAAGTTTATGTGCTGAAAAGTTTACTATTGATCATGCCTTTAGTACATGCCAAAATCCAAAACCGGGGGGGGAGGGGAGGGGGAGACTCACTGTATTTTTTTTAGTGCAGGTTGTTGAACAAATCTGTGATTTTGTATGAACACAGTATACTGTAGATTCCCCAACAAAATCTTATCTCTTGGTCATCTGCATTGGGAATTGTCTAGAGCAGGAGCAACCAGTGTGACAGTTATGAACATTAGCGAATAGGTGGACATTTCCTTTGGACTCAACAGATTTCCCAGCTCACTTGTTTTTTAATAAACTGTAATTTTAAATTCTGTGATTTTAAAAACCCAGCATGGTACAAGCACTAGTGTCATCTTTTTTTTAAAAAAAAGAAAAAATGTTTACAGGACTGCATACGTCCCACAGATACTTCTTGAAAATAAATGTGGCAGGTTGTTACAACCACGTGTGTGCTTTCTGTGAAAATGGGCTATTTGTCAATAAATAAATAAATAAATAAATGGGAAAAGCAGCATCTAGCTGAATTTGGTTATTCGGATAAGCTAAGCAAGCTTAGTTGTATTTGAAGGTAGTAAATAATATTTTAAGGGCTGGGATTTTTCTCTCACTGGTAAATTGACATTTGTATGAGAGCACCCACACTATGCTGTCAACTATTATGTAGAGCATACCCCCACACCTTTCCCTCAAAATTCTAAATGTGTCTCTCAGGTATGAACTCCCAGTAGGGATGACTGTGTTTAGCCTTTGGTTGGTATTAGATATTCAGACTTAGTCATCCAATGAAATAGTTGTCTTATGAAATGTTCTTCATTATCACAGCCAACTAATTCAGAGTATAATTTATAAGCAGCAGCAAAGAAGCCAATATTTTTAGTTGGTTTTACATGGCCGATAAAGGTTTTCCTATTACCACTTTGTGATCCTTCATCTTGCAAAAGTTCCAGCATGCAGTGTTGCTAACGTTAAAATTGTTTATATTTTAATGCTAGCAATGTGATAAATACATAGATTTGTGAGTTGGCAAACCTTCTTGGAACTTAGCTGTAAATTTCAGGATTTACATTTTTTACTCATTTATATTTTTATTGCATACCTGTGTAGTCTTACCCATTGTAATGCTTTTATTTGTTCTAGAATTTTTAGAAATTTTGATAGGCATACTAACACAGTTTATGCCAAGTTTGTGTTTAAGATTTGGTTTACATTGTGTAAGAGAGCTATTATTAAATAAGATACAGATTAGACCAAACTTTCCAATTATGTCCTAGTTTTTGATTTTTCCACGTTCCTCATCTTACTGTACAGACAAAAACTGTTTCATGTGTAGTTTATAAGTCTACCTCATTCTACGGATGTCCAAGCCATTCATTAATTAGTACAGATGCTCTTGGTTTAGTGTTTTAATCATTAGCATCCCTTTTCAATGTGTTTCTGGTTCTCTGCATAGAATATAATATATTGTCTTATTGTAACAATAGAGACTGTTGAAAACAAAGGTGGAGGGAGATTTGCAAATGGCTTCAGACATCTTTATTGAAAAAAAATATGGACGCCTTTGAAGACTAATCTAAAAATCAATCTTTGCTTAGGAAGGATTTCTTCTCTTCTGAAATTTACCCCTTTGTGAAATGGTGGTGCTCACTGTTTTCTTTCTCTGCCCAATTATCCCTTCTGCCCTCCATCCAGTTTTGTTTCCCACTTTCCCTTCCCTACCCATTGAATCTATTATATAACATCATCCTTGACTATCAAATTGTCCCCTGTATGGTGCAGAATAGAGAAAATATCCCAAGAGGAGAATATATGTTGTTAAAGGTTGAATGTGGAGACCTTGATGCTCTCTGAGCTAGTCGTTTGCTAGCAGATGTTTTGTTACCCAACTATGTAACATCATCAGTGATAATGAGTGTGGGGTTTGCTTCTGTTTATACAATATACAGTACCTTGCCCTGCCAATTTTGGTGGAGGTGTGGTTTTCTCCTTGGTAGTTCCTTGATTAGGGTAATGCTTTCTGCTTGACTGTTTAGTGTTAATAGAGGAGGAGAGATTTGTCTGGGGCTAATTGAGGAGAGATCATCATCTGGTGGCCTACTTTCCACCTCTGTACTGCTTCTGCAATGTACATCGAAGAGTTAAAGCTGGAACAACTAAAGGCTACTTTTGGCATTCTTCATGCTTTCCCTGTGGCTCTGGAAAGTTCTGTATCTTTTGATAGATGTATACTATAAATTCTTGCTTATTCATCTCTTTTTCTCTTTGTCTCTCTCTTTCCCCCTCTCTCTCCTTGTTTTGCCTGCCTTTTGTCTTGTTTGTGTCATTTAACTGTTTTGATGTTTGCTGATGTTTAATAAATATCAAGCTGTATGTATCTCTACTGAACTAGATAGAGAGACTGACTGGGAGTGTGCTGGGTGCAAGCTAAACTGGATATTATCCATTATAATTTGTCAAGAAAAAAGGTAATGGTCCCAGCAGGGAGCCAGAACTAAACTCTGCGTGCTCAGAGTGCACCATAGGCACAACATGTCCCATCCTATTTTCAGGCATTTGGTCAAGCATATACTGAATCAGCACCCAGGGACCACTCTTCATGGATACTTACTAGGATTTAAAACACAGTAATCCAGGATCACTTTTTTTACACCTACAAAACTAGAATAGAATAGAATAGAATAGAATAGAATAGAATAGAATAGAATAGAATAGAATAGAATAGAATAGAATAGAATAGAATAGAATAGAATAGAATAGAATAGAATAGAATAGAATAGAATTCTTTATTGGCCAAGTGTGATTGGACACACAAGGAATTTGTCTTGGTGCATATGCTCTCAGTGTACATAAAAGAAAAGATAAGTTCGTCAAGAATCACAAGGTACAACACTTAATGATAGTCCGGGTACAAATAAGCAATCAAGTCATAGTAGGAACCAGTCAATATAAATCGTAAGGCTACAAGCAACAAAGTTACAGTCATACAGTCATTTGTGGGAGGAGATGGGTGATGGAAACGATGAGAAGATTAATAGTAGTGCAGACTTAGTAAATAGTTTGACAGTGTTGAGGGAATAAAGCTTTTGAAAATGACAGTGGCATTGCAACTGGGACATCTTGTTCTTGAAGATGGAAAAAAGTACTTATTCTCCAGCATGAAGATGGAGACACTATTTGAAAAGGTGGACCTCTCTGAAGTTCTTGAGATGCTATGCCCAGAATAAACACAAATCAGGACAACTTGCATGAAAAAGGATAGATTACTGAAATATGAAATAATTCTGACGTTGAACTTGATCAATCTAAGTTGATTTACAGTAGTGCTCCAGAAAGGAGATCTGGGACAAAATAAGACATATTTATGCTCAGGAATGAGCAACTGTAATGTTAAATAAACTCATAAATCTAAAATTATCAGGGGATGGAAGTTCAATGGAATATGTGACCGAGTATCTCTCTGTTCAGAAGACAATAAAAATAGTATGAAGTTTTCTGATAATTTAATCAAGGAATTGATATTTATCTCATTACCAGAAAAGTGCAGACACATGGAAAAGTTAATCAACCTTTCTAATAAAATTTTCTTTGAGAATAGAAAATGAGAAGGTGGAGACATACTAGCATGATTAGAAAGATGCAACTGAAGGGAATTCTGTGAACCAGAAAAAAGGGAGAAATGTCGTCCATCATTACTGTAAAAGAAAGGGACATATTAAAAGAGAATGCAGACTTTACAAAGCTAAGACTCATACAAGAGATAATGAGATCAAATGTCATAAAAGAAGTGTCAAGCCTGCCTAGGAATTGCAAAAACAATGAGATGCAAAGAAACAGCAAATAAATGCTTACTTGACGTTGGATATGATTCTGAATTTGTAAAAAAAACTGTTTTCTTCTAGATAGTGCATCAAGTTAATATATCCGCAATAAAGATTTGCTTATAAGTCTTGATGAACCTTACCAAGGAAAACTTAAATTAGGAAATTGAATGTTGATAGATATGGAAAGGGTAGTATTAAACTGAAACGCCTAATAGATCATCATGAAAGGAGAAATATTTCAAGAAGTATATTACATACATGAATTGTATGCAGATTGCTTATGTTTTTATGTAATGGGACTGTAAAATTGTGCTTAAAAATAAAGTCACATTGTTACAAAGATGCATGAAGTAGTGCTGATGGAAAAGCACCGTGAAGCTAATTTGCTGGAGTTATGCAATCCGAGGCAAACAAAATAGCAGGATGCATACATAATAATAATCCTGCAAAATGGCTTAGAAGATTTAGTCCCAGAGATGAGTCTGTTATGAAGAAAATAAGGGATAAGGACTTAGCAATTGGACTGAATGTTTGTCCTTGCAAGGAACAAAAGGAATCAAGATGTGACTGTTGTTTAAAAGCAAATGGAAAAAGGAACAGGTTTCCCAAGGTTGAATTCAAATAAGCCCGTCAGCTATTGTAACTTGTATTTTCAGTCTTATGGGATCCCACGCCAATCAAAATAAAAGATGGGGAAAAACTACTTTGTAATGCTCATAGTCTGCAACTCAAAGTATAGTTGCACCCATCTCTTAGCCAATAAGAGTAAAATATTAGAAAAATTCAAATTGTCCTGTCTTTATATAGAAAACAAGTTTAACAGAAAAATCAAGTTATTAAGGTCTGATAATGGAGGAGAATGTTGTATCCTGGAATTTGAGGACAACTTGAAGAATGAAGGCACAAAACATGAAGAACAACAACAGTATAACAGAGTTGGAAGGGATCTTGGAGGTCTTGCTCAAAATCTCCAGTGATGAAGTACCCACAACTTCTGAATATTAAGCAATAACCCTGAGCAAAATGGAAAAAGGCTGTTAAGCACAATAAGGTGTTTTTTGGTTGATGCAAATTTTACTGAAGGATTTTTGGTGGAAAAGCACAACATAGCTACTTATCTGCAAAACATTTTATCAACAAAAAATGGAGGTAAAATCCCATGTGATTATGGAATGGGAGCAACCCAATCTGTCATACTGTACATAAAGTTATTTAAAGGCAAAGCTTACACATATATCACTAAAGGGGAAAAGGGAGTCAATTCAATTGCATTTGGAATAACTGGACTATCAAGTGGAACAAAAAGCTATTGAGGTTTGGGAGAGGGAGAAGGAGACAATAGATGAGTTGCGATATTTAAATGCTAGCGCATACCAGTAGCACCTGGTATTGCCAGTTAATTGTTTTGTAGTTTGCTGAAGTTTAATAAATAAACATTAAATTATGGTGGGAGTTTTTTGTTTTTGCTAGCTGCCCTGAGCAGTGTGTGTACTTTCTGCAATTTGGATATAGGGTTGGCTGGGAGTATATTAGATGCCAACTAACTCACAGCCACAGCCATTTTTCAACAGAATGTACCATTTTCTATTCTGTTTCCCCCTTTCTTTTTCCAGATTCTTTTGAAGGAGAAAGCAAAATATTTATGTGTGAGGGAATGTTTGGATATATCCGGATGAGGGTCAATTAGCTTGGTGAATGTCGCCATTTTAGCCAGTAATTATTTGTATTTTTCAAATTAAGTTAGATTTATGTGTTTATTTTTTCTTGGCCATGCCCCTTTTTTTGGCGGGGGTGGGGAGGTATGTATATTTGCACCTGTAAATATCTCATACTTTTCCTGGGAACCCTGAGCTAAAAAGCTGGGAAATGGACAATTATATAGAATATTTTATTTCCAAGAATATCTCTGGGCTCCATATGTGTTTTGTGGACATTTTTAGAAAATGAAAATCATGCATGACTGCTTTTCTTCAAAATACACTCAATTGCCCAGTAAAAAGCAATGATAGACTGAAAAGTGCTACAGAATTCCTAATAGGGATAGAGAAATAGTGGGGAACAGGTTTTACCAATTTACTTTCCATTAATCAGTATTTTCTGACTACATTCATCCTGGCAGCCATTTTGTGAGAGTGCCCACTTTTCACTTTCAAAATTCAAAAGGTGGAGCTGCTATGGTACACTTAAAGCTCCCTATTCCTATGTACAATGCAACTGAGATGACATTTTCAGGAAAATGTTTCCAGCAATTCTGAATGGAAAAAAAAAATATGGTTGGCGGGGGGAGTGTATGTGTTTAACTCTGTTCTTTGTGTCTTTCCTAGTTCACCTTTCTGCAAATTTGCTAGCATGCCATTATTAGCTATTGCTCAATGCAATGATCATTTATTTTTATTATGGTTAAATTTAGTATTTCTTGTACTGTTCTGGTTCTCAGCTACTATTTTCTTCAGGAAAAAGGATTATGACTTTATGGTATCTTGAGGTTACACTAATATTTTTGAGAGAGAGAAGGGTGGTGGGACGTTGGGTAATAATAGAAAACAGCCTAGATGTGGATGGAATTTGGGGGAGGGTACTTTTTGCTTTTAAATTATGTTAAGACTACTTTAGGCTTTGCACTCTGTTTTCAATGTTTTGTTTGTCTCTTTATCAAAATGAAAGGAAGCCAATTTTTTTTTTTTTTTTTTTTTTTTTTTGGTTGAAATTGTCCATTTTCAACAACAGAAAGAATTTTTTTTTTTTTTTTTTTTCAAAATGAAAGGAAGCCATTTTTTTTTTTTTTTTTTTTTTTTGCACTTGGGTGGAAAGTGTCCATGGACAACAACAGAAAGATTTGTTGCCTTAGACAGATTATCTCAATTTTGGAGAAGATTTTAAATATTTCTCTTAATTGGGAGTTTGGTCTTCAAATGTATTATTCCTAAGAAAATTGGAGAAATTGTGAGTGACAGACATGGCAAATTCCAAAACTGTAACTGGCCATAAAAACTGCTTTCCTGACTGAACAGCAAAGCAACACTGGTAGATTTTTCTTCAACATTGTTCTGGTGATGCATTTTTCACTCAGAAACTGTTGAGAAACATTCTTCTCCCATTTTATCTCGGCTGGCCTTGAAATCGCTTAGATTGCCTCTACCAATGTAGCGCTGTGTCTGTCACTAAGCATTTTTCTTCAAGGAATGGGTTTTGCAGCAGCTGCCAAGAATAAGAGGATAAGACAAACTCTAGCGTTGCCCTTGGGTAAAGGAAAGGCCTGTCTGGCTCCACAGAGAAGCATCCTAAGCCCAGGATGACTAAATCAGAGCATCACCCAACCCAGAAAGTGCCTGCTCTCAAAGGAAGAGCCTTTGTGAATACATTCTTCAGGGATCCTGGGTATCAGCCAAGGCCAGAAAAGAAAGGAACACATCATGTAAGTATAGGGAGAGGACCTTGTTTGATGGCCATCTCTTTAATTTCTCTAAGGAGCCTACTTTAATACAATAAAAAAAAAATAGGTGCCCTGATGTCCTGATAAATCAACAGCATCTACATGGAGGAAAAAAAAAGGTATTTCCTCGGGCAGAATTCTTCATGCTGACAAATCCTGTACACAGTGATAAATCAACCTGTTCCTCAAAGATCTTCTACCCCAAACAAAAATGCATGTGCAAACCAATTAGGGTCATGTCCCTTCCTCCCCCACCCCCAGGAAAAAAAATACAAGGAAAAATATGCCTACTTGTTTACACCATTGTGTGTGAATCACACATTTGTCTATTTTTTTCTGATTATGTATTTTTGGAAGTCACTTCCAGATAAGCATAATTATAGCGACGTAGACACTTGCCTGATTTGAAATGACAATGTTATACTCTCCCCTCCCTCCCCCATATTAGGATTATATCTGTATAGGGGGGGAAATAATGCGTGCAATGGTCCATAGCCTTTAAAGAACTAAATCAATTTTCTATTCATTCCATGGTCTGAAAAGGAAGCATGTTTTTTTTCAACTCCTTTGTGTATAAACTCATATCTATAGTAGAAGGATTATAACTGGAGTATCCTGTAGCCCAGCTCAGGCAATACACTATACTGCACTGTGTAGATCTCAGAAATGATAGATAGAAATGATAGCAGTCCCTCTGCTTCCTAAGTTATTTTGGTGACATCACTGACAAGTATGCCTCCATAGACATGGCATAATTGACTGCAGAGGAGAGGCCTTTACATATTTGCAGAAGTTGCCACATGAGCAGGAACCATACTAATACAGTTTCCCCTCCCTCACATAGGAACTTTTGTGTGAATGCAATGGATTCTCACTATAGATGATTGCAGTGTAACATCTGGATGCGATTTCTGGGGTCATAACCTTAGAATGGGGAGGGTTGCTCATCATTTGTTGTGTGTTAAATTCTACATGGTAATGTATCATCTCAAGGTTTGTGTTTATGTTTCTGGCAAGCTTCCCCCAGATCTCAGCCCAGAGGGTCCATTTACAAGCTTACTTTGAGAACAATAGTCAAGAAAAATTCTATCATGCAACAGAACAGAATAGTATGCATGCTTTGTAAAAGGCTCAAGATATTTTTGTATCTCTAATTTAAAAGGATTAGAATATCAGTATAAATGATGTGCAAAATGACTCACATACAAGCATTTTCAAATGAAAATATTTCAAGTATGCAGGGGTTACTTCTAGAGTCTGGGTGTCCATCAAGCTCAAAACAATGTATCATACATGTGCGTATGAGTGTTAATACTGTCATTTTCTCTTGCTCCAATACCATGTTTATTTTGCAGAAAATTGGACTCCTAAACACTGCATCTAAAGGGAGTACATTACTCCTAAATGCCTTCAGTCTTCAGGTGCAATGGATCCTGGGTATTTTGAATGGTCTTAAAAACCTCAATGTTGAATGTGTTTCTAGCTTGATCTATTCTTACAAAGTAAGCCTAACAATAACAAAAGAAAAGAGGCACCTTTGTTTGGTCACAGAGTTTAAAGAACAAAAGGCAAACCAAGTTTTAATTATTAGAAGGTAACTCTTTAAAGTTCTGGTTTTGAGAATGAGACCTGGGGTGGATTTGATATAATTTTCTGCATAATGGATTTTAAATCCTGCCACTGAAGATGGTGGGTGCAATGTAATGTGGGTAATGCCCTACCTTGTGCAAAATTGCTGCTTACAGGGCAGTCAACAAAACAAACCCTATTAAAACAAGAAAATCGATAACCAAAAGAAAAACAAATAAAACAACAGGAGAGTGGGTGTATAAAGTGGCAAAACAGATAAAACCAAATTCACTTAGTACTTCGAAAAACCTAGAATTTTTTTTAAAAAAAGTCTTTAATTGATGTCAAAAGATTTGACTCCACCTAAGTTTTCTCCGGAGGGACTAAAAGTATAGACCACACCCAAGGAAATTTCCCTAGTAGTACCACCCCTGAAAGCTCTGAAAACAGGGGTGTAAAGAGAAGGGACCCCAGGGGTGAGGTTGAAATCCTCACAGGTTCCTGTGAGAGGAGAAAATCTTTAAAGCAGTTCAGTCTGAAATCATTTAGAACCAGGCTGATAAGCAACAGCATTTTGACTTTTTTCCTAGAAATGGACCATCTGCCGCTGGTGGGGGACGGCTTTTGTTTTGTTTTGACTTGTGAGATGTATTTCCTTCAACTACTTCCAACTCTTTAAAAAAATACTTTTGAAATAATAATAACATAAACTAGCTGTTTTATTCTGATCTATAGTTTTCATACAGTGTATGGATCCCTGTGCCCTAGTTATATTTCTTCACTAATATCAAAAGGTAAAAATGCCAACTGCACAAAACTTCACTGTGCAACTAAAAAGGTTCCAAAATACCAGCTTCCCAAGTGAGGGAAATCAGAATTTAGGATTGAAATAGTAAAATACTTAAAAATAGCAAGAGCTATTTTGAGCAAGTATAGTATCACTTGTATTTTATTTATCTGTGAACTTATATGTCACCAGCTCTGGGTAATTTGCCTTCTCTTCCCCTATCTCTCTCTCTCTCTCTCTATATATATATATATATATGT